>JABTXL010000001.1:7452122-7488759 GCA_025134845.1 Neodon shergylaensis
AGAGAGAGAGAGAGAGAGAGAGAGAGAGAGAGAGAGAGAGAGAGAGAATGTTTGTGTGTGAGAGAGACAGAAACAGAGAGAGGCAAACAGACATAGACCTAGAGAGTGATAAAAGGTTCTGGAGAATCTTTTGTTGTGAGGAGCTAGCAAATACCTTTAAGTTTTCAACTTGAAAGAGCTGGAGGGCACATTGGTTATTTACTACACTCCTTGAAATGTTGTTAGATCAAGCATGCCCTCACCACAAATGGTGAAGGAAAGTAAGTTATGGTTGAATACATTTTAGGAGCTTCTGATTCAGAAATGACTGCTGTTGATTCAGCCCTTCCTGTTCCCTGGGGAAGTCTCAATTTACTTAGTCATTTATTCATACAGTCTTTTTGTTCCTTTTTTTTCTTTTTAGAATTTCAGTGTCAAACCTGTGGCAATAGCTGGGTAAACAGAGATAATATAAGGTACATCCATAGACATTCAGTGACAATTATTGAAGAACAAACTGAATTAATTTGTTGTTTTTTTTTTTACCATTGCAAATAAATATTGATGACATAGGTATGGTCTCCTTACATGTAGTTACAAAATTTCAGGGAAGTGTACAGACTTCTCCTCTTCTGGCAAGACCCTTAAAGTTAGAGGGAGGAAGCATCAGGGGTCATAGCCAGCAGGGCAAACCCATTTTTGACAATCAGTAAGAGCTACTGACCTTGACATTTCCTCTGGAATTTCATTTCTTCTTCCACTCTGTGAAATGTGCGCATTTCTCTGTCCTCAAAAAGAAATGGAAGGGAAGTAAAACCTGACTCAGTTGCACTGAATGATGGCAAATGACCCCAGGTTGTGGAACTGACAGACAGCAACTTTCAAAGAGACTAAATTGCCCTTACAGAGAAGACTTGGCTGTCCTTTTCCAAATGTTTACAAAGACTTGTTTAATTTTTTTTTTTTGATGTAGAAAACAGTGAGTGGCGTTCTGTCTAACCCTTGTGTTTAAGAAGGGAGCCTAGTCTGTTTGGATGCTCACCTTCCAAGTCCTCAATGGAGTGGGGAGGACCTTGGACTTCCCACAGGGCAGGGAACCCTGACTGCTCTTTGGACTGGAGAGGGAGAGGAAGGGGATGGGGGAGGGGAGGGGAGGGGAGGGAAATGGGAGGAGGGGGAGGAGGTGGAAATTTTTAATTAAATAATAAAAAAATAAAATAAAAAATAAAAGTTAAAAAAAAAAGAAGAGTCCCACAGTTGGATAAGACTATAAAGCTGGGTGAACACCTGCTGTTTCACAACATTGTGACTTGACCATTAGCGTTCTCTGAGACAGTACAAGCTGCAGTTCAAGTCCATGGCACTGTCATGTAGTTGAAGAGCTAACTGCAAGTTCTCAGTCATTGCCTTCTTTCTCATTCAAGCTTTGACTCAATTTTTGGAAAGTTCCAAAGTGTTTTTCCAACATCTTACTAATCAGCACTGCGTTTCCCATATTAGTGTCTCTTCACAGCAAAGGTAAGCACTGAAATGGCATCCAGATTCCAGTGGTGCGCAGTGCTGTGCAGCTCCCAAACCCGGTTCCGCAGTTTCTCCCGCTAGCCTTTGGCAGAGGTGTAGTGTGTGCTCTGCTTGCATGCTGAGAGGCCTCCCTTGGCATGTTTCTCAACTCTTCCTGTTGGTGTGTGTGGCTTTACTAGTTTGCTTCTATTGTTAGAAGGTAGAAATTTTGCATACATGTATATGTTACACTTACATCATCGCCTCTTCTTTTCTCTCCCACTGATGCTTTATTTTTTCTAGTAGTTCCTCTGTTGCTTTCTAGTTTCCATACGTAAAAGAGAGAGTACCTAATAATACTTGTCCTTTTGAGTCTGATTTGCTTCATTTACCAAAATGATTTCTGATTCTATTTTTCTGCAAATAATTTGATTTCTTTTTTTAAAAACTTATATCTTCATGGTTAAACAATACTCTCTCCCTCTCCCTCTCCCTCCCTCTCTCTCTCTCTCTCTCTCTCTCACACACACACACACACTATATATATATATATATTGAATAGTGTGTTAAACATGAATATGCAGATGTCACTATTGTATGGGAGCTTCCTTTCCTTCTGGTACATACCCAGGAGTGGTATAGGAAATTGATACGTTAGTTCCATTTTTACTTTTGCTTAAGGAACCTTTGTAGTGATTTCCATATGTGTTGGACACATTTACTTTCCTGCCGAGGTATAAGGGTTCACCTCTCCCGCTCCCCTCTCCTCAGCAGCATTTGCTCCTTGCTCTGGTGGCAGTCACTCTGACCAGGGTGAAAGGACTCTCGCTGTAGTTTTGACTGAAAGTTTTCCCTGACAGCTAAAGAACCATTTCCCATGTGTTTATTGGTCATTTATATTCATTCCTTTGAGAAGTGTCTGTTGATAGCATGGTGGGGGGGGGGGGAGACGACAAAGCAAACACACCAGAGTTGATCCCTGCTCCACCCTTGCAGATTGATTTCACTCCTCAGCACAGACTGTGTCCCTGCTCTTTGAAGTTCTCAGTCAGCTTATGGCAGACTTTAGCTTCTTCAAGGACTGTTTCTTGAGGTTGTCTCTCAAAGTCAGTGTGACAAGGTATCCCCCAGAACCATGAAATTATAATTATATTGTCTTTTCTGATCCTCGGAGTAGTTTAGTTCCAATAGACTCTTTGAAAAATTGTGTCTTATTTAGAGTCTCTATTGATGTAAAGAAACACCATGACCATAACAACTCTTATAAGGAAAACATTTAATTGGGTCTGGCGTACAGGTTCAGAGGTTTAGTCCATTATCATGGACAAAATGGCATCATGCAGGTAGATGGTGCAGGACTAAGAGCTGAGATTTCTCTAATTGGATCAGTAGGCAGTAAGCAGGGAGAGAGAGAGAGAGAGAGAGAGAGAGAGAGAGAGAGAGAGAGAGAGAGATTGTGTCTGGCTTGAGCTTCTGAAGTTCCAAAGGCCACACCCTAGTGACACACTTCTACCAGGTCACAACCTACTCCAAGAAGGCCACACATCAGATAATGCCACTTCCTATGAGCCTAGTGGGGCCATTTTCATTCAAACCACCACATTCTACTTCCTGGCCCCATAGCCTTGTAGCTATATTATAGTATAAAATTCATTCAGTCCAACTAGAAGTCCCCATAGTCTGTCAGTCTCAACTCTGTTTAAAAGTCCACAGTCTCTTCTGAGATTATGGCAATCACTTAATTATAATCCCCTGTAAAACCAGAATGAAAAAGCAGACACATACTTCAAACATACGATGACAAAGAATATGCATTACTATTCCAAAAGTGAGGAAAGGGAACATAGTAAGGAAATACTGGATCAAAGCAAGACCAAAAACCAACTGGGCAATTCCATATCTGATGTCAAAATGCTCTTCAAATCTTCAACTCCTTCCAGCTTTGTTGATAGCAACACACTTCTCTCTCTTGGGCTGATTCCATTCCTGTTAGCAACTTTCCTCAACAGATATCCCATGGCTCTGATGTTTCCAACATCTTGGGGTCTCCAAGATAACCGAGGCTTCACACAATGACCGTTCTATGCCCGCACGCAAAGACACTCTGGACATGTATCTGGCTTCAGTGGTTTTCCTTAGACGGTGCCTGGTTATAGCTGAGAGTTACTAACATTGCAGTGATTTCTTCTCTGGTTGTCTCCTTACGTGTGTTATAGAGCAATCACTTTCAGACCCAGTCCCCATATTTGATTTAAAGCATACAGAAGCTCAGATGCTAACTGTAAGATTTATTGTTCGACTCTTACCCCTGAGTCTGCTGAGGCACAGTTGTAACTGTAGTTGTGACTTTCTTCACATCTTCTCATTGTTCAGTTTCCCTTTCATTCTGAACTTTTCCACTAAAGGTAAATGTTTTGATAGTGGTTTAACATTGATCTGCCGATCACACCGTAGCTATGACCTCTGCTTATCATATAATTGAATGCATCAAGAAGTGACCATTAATATCAACAAATGAGTTCAAAGACAAAGCCTAAGAAAATCTAAATAGGAGAGCAGGGTTTTCCAATGAATTGTTATTGTAGATAGACTTCGTTTTGATGGCTTTATTTAAAGTGCTTCTTTCTATAAGGCATGTTCCGTTCTGGTGGTAAGTGACAGACTTCTCAGTGTAATGGAAACCTTCTCTCTGCACTCTCTTCCCCTCTTTGCTGAAAGACAGCACTGCACAGGCAGTCTTTCCTGATGCCTGGGGAGCCTTCCATGGTCAGGAAGTAGCTGACGGTATGTTCCTCATGTCAATCAGCTTATGGGAAGATAAGCTCCTTCAGTTTGCCTTCAACAAGCATTCAATGAGTTAAGGACCCGCTCTTCACCCGCAAATGCTTGCTAGTCTTCCTTCCAATCTAAGGAGGGGATCTTACAGATGCTTAGAAGATTCTCGAAAAACTCAGTTGCTGTATTTTGGATTTTGCGTGCTTTTTATTTTCCCTTGAATTTATCTTGCCTTTCTTTTCTGTCTTTTTCTTTACCATAGTAATTTAAAAAAAAGAAAGAAAGAAATATTTTTACTGACAAGAAAATAGTACAACCAGGAGTTTCAGGGATAAGGCTAAAACTGATGACTGTGTTATAACAATGGAAAACTTGATAGCAACCAGTAGCTTGGAAAGATGATAAGCCAGGAGCCAAGTTACAGATTTATGTAAGTATAGACTATTTGAATGTTATGCTAATTTCTTGTCTACCTTATTAAATGAACTTCAGGAAATAAGGTTGTATTCTGGCGTATGGTTTGAGGGAGCAGTCCATCGTGGAGGGGAAGTCAACGGAGGCAGATGCTTGAGTCAGTTGGTCACATTTCATCCACAGTTAGGAAGCAGACATTGGTAAGTGCATGTGTTCAGTTTGCTGTCTCCTTTTTGTTCAGTTCAGAACACCAGCCCATGGAATGGCATTGCTTACATTTAAGGACCCTAATCAAGGAAGTCCTCACAAACGTGTTCATTCAAACGTGTTCATTTCCACCTCAGTTCATCTAATCAAGATAGTCCTCACAAACGTGCCGAGAGATTTGTTCCTGTGGCGACTTCAATCCCATTGAGTTTACAATCAAGATTAACCCTGACACGCTTCATTTGCACATCTGTAACTCAGTGTTTTCACCTGTCAAAATCTCAGGTCAGGTACCAAGATTACCTGTGATGGCTCCTACTAAGAAAACCTCTCTTAGGAGCTTGAGTGTTCTTAGATATTGTGTATTTAAGGAAAGAGAGTCTTTGACCACAGTTTGAGGAAAAAAGAAGGCTACCTTCACTCATTCAGTTGCAGCAGAATTTCTGAGTCTGTTCCTTGTGAGCAACAGAAATATGCTTCTTGCAATTCTAGAGGCCAGAAGGTTATGACTAAGCTATCGGAGATTGATTGTCTAGTGGGAAATTGTCTCCTAGTTCACAGAACTAGGACACTGCAGAAGAGGAGAGAAAATTTTGGGGGCTCCCCTTAAAAAGGACAAGCCCTTATACCTAAATCATAATTAACCACCTGAGGCCCCAACCTCAATATGGGAGTTGAATTTTAACTTGGAATGGAGGGTAATAGAATTCAGTTTAGTTTATAACAGTAGCCCAGATGCAGAGAGAGACACCTATCCCCAAACTGTATGTTGAGTAGAGGCTGAATCCTGGAGCCGAACCTGGCTCCCGATGTTGCGTTCCTCACCTCCAAGACTGTTAGAATTGGCTCGCAGAAGAATTTGAAACATGTGCTTTAAATTCTGTAGTGTGTACATGTTCATCTGCTCCTCCCAGATTCTCTCGGGGAGGACACCGAACACCTTTTCTTCTCCAGCATTATTTAGAATAACCGTGAGTTTGAGTCATCCCGGATGTTCATTATAGGTGAATGGATAGGGAAAATAGTGGTAAATACATACAAAACATATGTAATCAATAGAAGTTAGAAAATTCCCCAATATCATGGTACACCCATTGGACTGGAAGAGTATGCCAAACATTGGTCCTCAAGGTGAAATACGCATAAGAACCAACCTGAAACACGGGTTTCTCTATATGTGGCTTTAACTCTGTAGCTGAGAATGTGTTTCTTTTTCAGTCTCTGTGTTCACTATGAGTCATTATGTTCATTTCACTTTCTAGACTTATGGAAAATCTTCCACAAAGGAAGATCTTGATTTGTGGAAACAGTACAAACATTGGGGTGTTTTTACTGGGGCATGTCATCATTCTTCACAATGCACGCACAGGTCAAGGAAAAAATCACGTGATCAGCCAGGCATCTGTGAGTTCCCTCAGGCAGAACAGCTGATGTATGTGCAGTCTTCATCTTCATTACTTGCAGGGTTTGCAGACACATTGGTAGGATATAGCTTGTATGAATCTTTTGTTGTTTCTTGTCGCTAACAACTTTATTGCCACAAATGCTTCAAGCTCTTCTTCATTTTGTTATAACAACAACAACAACAACAAAAAAAAAAACCCAGAATCTCTGAGTGGTGATGTTGAAGATTTAAAATTTCTTGGCTCAGATATTCCCCTTTTTAAAAAACATGCCCAATCTTTGTGTTATTTTTCATTGTTCACAGATGGCTTAGAAACAGGTATTTAACTAGAATAAGACACAACGAAAGATGTATTTAGTGATGTACTTTTGAGTGTAGCAATGGAAAAAAGGTAGTGATGGGTTGTAGGGTGTGGAAGTCTTTTAGCTACATTCTGGCTGGTATCGGGTGGATCATTTTGTTTCCAGAGAATAAATGCTGTTTCCAAAAATTAGCTCTCATATGGCTCATTCAGGTAACCTGTGTTGAATATGGAAATTAGATTCTTGTTCATACAATTTTATTACATTATGGTTTATGAATTACAGTGGCTGTGCGCCAGACTCTCTTTCAAGCTAAGCGGCCTCTTTGCTGTGCTATTCCAGCTGAGTCTTTATTTGAAGTGTCTCTTCATCTTGGCTCATTTAGCCACACACAGAAGTTGCCCTATGGGAGATAACATCTTATGCTTATTTGCTTTATAGAATTATCACTTCTAGGCTCTGTGCAAGTGCAAAACATATCAGGAAAGAAAAACCTCAGATTTCAGAATGACAAGATGCCTGCAATGCTGACATGTGTCTCTCTTTCCTTGTTGCAATGAAAGCAAATCCTTGGATTTTGAGTTAGACGGCCTGGCCATTTATTTGTTTGTTTGTTTGTTTGATAGTTTATGCCAGTAAACTAGATACCATGTGCAACCTCATTCCAGTCTCAGGACCCTCTTCTGCTTTAGGGTTTTGCAAAAGTCCAATGATTGTCAGCAAAAACCATTATAGAGTTTTGTTTGCAAAATTAGAAAATAAAAATATTTCTTCACATCCAAAAAATGATATAGGATTGCTAACGCTACCTCATAGCATTTTTATCAACACAATCTAAATGTTTACATTCTGTAGAATAATCCTAGCTTTTACTGTGCCTAATCACAGATGTTTAAATGTCAGTTTTTAGGGGTATAAACTTGTATGACAGTTGAAAAATGAAATTGATCATGGATAATTCTTTGTGTTTTTTTCATAGGCTCATTGTGCTGTGATTTGCACACCATGGGGTTCCTCCACTTTCATTGTACAGTTAGATGCATCTTAACTGGTACAGTACTATACTCATCAGCACAAGTTTAGAAGATTTTTTCTGTAGCCCCTGAGAATTTCCTTATGCTCTCCTGTGGTTAATCCCCAAGTTTCCTTACAATGACTATAGAACACCAGTCTTTCTTCAGCCTCTAGTTTATATTTTCTAGAAGTTCCATGTATCAGGCTTCTTTCTCCTAGCATATTCATTCTGGGGATTATCAATGTTGTTAGAGTAGGCATGGTTTAATTGTATTCCTGAGCAAGGGTGCAATATGTAGTTAGCTATTACATGGCTCACATTTTAATTATTTTGTTACTTCCTAGCATAAGTCTTTGTGTAGACACAAATTTTTGCTTCTTCTGTATAGAAGTATCTTAGGATGGAATTAATAGATACTATACTTTGCATTTGTAGACCATTACAAGGGAGTGCTATATTTTTGTAAACAGATTGTACTGTTCTTAATTCAATGTATGAGAACTCCAGCTCCTCCTTGGCAGATTTTTGTCCAGTCAATATTTTCTTGTTTTAGTCATTATCCCAATTAAGTGTGCAGTAGTATTTCCTTTTACTTTTTAGTGCTCATGTTCATTTCCTCCAAAAACTAAGGGCATTAAATGCTATGTCTATATTAATCATGTGTGTACCTTATTTAGTAAGATGCTTGTTCGTATGATAACCATTTTTATTATTTTTCTTTTTTGTATGTGCCTGGGTGTGTCTGTATATTTTCCCAGGTGTGCACATATCCATGTTCGCAGGTGCATGTGTGTACATGTCAAGGCTCCTTAGGAGCTGTCCACCTTGGTTTAGGGGCAGGATCATTTGCAGAGGCCTAATGCTTGTTGGTGAGGCTCGGCTGTCTAGTCAGAGATTACTATGGATGTGTGGGGAGCCCATCACCTCCTCAGCACTGGGATAAGTGTGTAAGACATGGCACTAGCTTTCCTCACTTGTGCTAGAGATCAAGTGAAGATCCACATGTAGCACAGCAAACACTTTACCCAGTGAGATGTCTCCCCAGCCCCTCTGCCTCTCCCTTTCAAATGACTAAATTAGCATACAGAGTAACAGGTCTCATTAACATGTTTTCACATGTAATTTGTTCTTGCTGATCAGTTCCCCCTTTTCTCTCCCTCCCCTGACCCTGCACCCCCAGTAACCTCTTTTCCATATGCCAAGAGCTTTCTGTTGCCTTCCCCTTAGGTTTTTCCTTTCATGCCCCCTCTTTCATTTCCCATAACCTAAATCCTACTCATTTTCCCATATATATACATATACACACACATTAAAAGTCTGGGTCACATCGCTTAACATAATCATTTCCAGGTCCATCCATTTTCCTGCAGATTTCATTTTTTATTTTAGCTGAAAAAATCACACTGTGTAAATATACCACACTTTCTTTATCCACTCATCTGTTGAGCTACATGCAGGCTTATTCCATTCCCTTGCCTTTGTGAATACAGCATATTGCTTGTATCTTTATTAGACAAGAGGAAGGAGTCTTTGTATTCACCCTAAATGTTACATCTTCTTCTGAACCATCATCTGTATATATGCATTGCAAGGTAAATAAACTAATTGTTTCCTTCCCACTCATTCTTTGAAATGGACATTTTAACTCTACGAAAGAGGCAGGATCAATTTATAAAGACTCGCTAACCACTGTTATGTACGTGTCTCTGGACACTTACCTGGCAGTGTTTACAATGGTGGAATGATCCTTGGCAGGTCCAACAGGGGCTTCTGCTTGCTTAGGTGGTGTTTTAAAAGAGAAAACAATACATATTTTACAAATTCATGGATCTATTGGAATCCAACTATTTTTGAGGAGATTGGAGAAAGTATCTGAAATACCAGAATCCTAATTTATTTAACTCTTTCAGCCTACTAGGACTTTAGACATCTTTTTGGGGGGTGCTCTGTGGAATAAATTAATTAAGTCTTGACTTTGGCATAATTTAATCTTCAAAGAGAAAAATAGCGAATGTGTCATTTCTTTATTTTCATCTTTACAAATTTTTGAAATAAAGTTTCATTATTTCGAACATGCTAGCCCTAGCTTCCCTAGTGCTGTGATTACAAGTCTGCACACTGTGCTTGCCAACCTGTGTCTTACATTTGGAGTTTTTCTGTGGATTTTTTGGCTCGTGTTTCGGGAGTATTAGAGTAATTTTGAGAATAGTACAATGGAAAACTAAAATCCTTTATATACTTACACTTGGTATAAGAAATATGCTTTGTATATCATGCTGTATTCTCAGAGTTCCCAAACAAAATTAAAATAAAAATATACAGCTTCACCCATGTAAGTAGCACATCAAAACAATGAGATCGTCTGGTGGTGGTGGCACACACCTTTAATCCCAGCACTTGGAAGGCAGGGGCAGATGGATCTCTGTGAGTTCATGGCCAGCCTGGTCTACAGAGCGAGTTCTAGGATGGGCTCAAAAACTACAGATAAACCTTGTCTCAAAAAACAAAAAAACAAAAAAAAAACAATAAATAAATAAATAAATAAATAAATAAATAAATAAATAAATAAATAAATAAATAAAATAGTGAGATCTTCTTCCAACCACCATGCAGTTACATCACCTGGCACCACCAGCACATACATAGCCTTTCTTCAGTTGCCAGAGAAAGCCAACAGTCATGAAGACATGGAATAAAGTTTCCATCACAAAAGATAGAAAATTCAGCAACAACACAAGCAGAAAAAGACTGTCAGAAGACACACAATTCTTGAAACACAGTAAAAGAAATCCCAAATTATTATCTTTAATAGTCATAGAAAGAGATAATTTACATTCATAAAAGAACACAATACAATTTTATAATATAAACTTAGAAATCGTAAAGGACTATTGGAAATTTAAAATATAAAATAAAATAATTTGCAAAATGGGGAGATGTAGAAAATATCTCAGAAATGGGGATACAATAAAAAAGATGGAAAATAGAACAGAAGTTATATGAAACATGTCTGGCCATATTGAAAACTGGAATTGGCCAAATGGGTGGAATGAATAATAGACACTTGTAAAAGCAGGCAAAATAAGAGCAGATGATTTGGATCATTGAAATAATTATAATGGCATAAAAATGAAAATAGGTGGGCTGGAGAGATGGCTCAGAGGTTAAGAGCACGGACTGCTCCTCCCGAGGTCCTGAGTTCAATTCCCAGCAACCACATGGTGGCTCACAACCATCTATAATGATATCTGGTGCCCTCTTCTGGCCTGCAAGCATACATGGAAGGAATGTTGTATACATAATAAATTAAAAAAAATGAAAATAGGTAGCAACAAATACGAGGTGGAAGGTCATATAGAAGAGCTTGAACAAAAATAAATAAATAAGTAAAACCCTACACGAATTATATTTAAAGTATATCAGGGTTTGTCTCAAATAGGATTTTAGAACCTGTAGTTCCTCCTTAGAGTTCACTACATACGAGTGTGATGTCTACTTTCTGTATGCCATGATCCAGTCAGTAGTGGTGACAATGAATTACATGAATTAGGTGTAATCTTGTAAGTGACTAAAATCTGTAGACAAAGGTAGTTCTGAAAAATTTTCTCTAGCAAACAGCAATATCAAACATTGCCTATCTATGCTGTGTGCTATATGATGATGGTAAGGACACTCACCTTTGCCCCTCTGACAGCACCAACTTTTTAATCCAACACTAAAACATGGTTTGTGTTATGGTACTGTTCAGCAGATGTAGTGCATCGACTGTGAACTGGGTTGATTGAGAATTATCATAAGAACAAATATTTCCACAAGGGTATAAGGAAAAGGGAAGACTCATCTTGAATATGAGAAGCATCATCCATGGGATGAACACTCAACCTTAATAAAAACAAGGGGACAAGCTGAGTACCCAAATTCATTTCTGTCTGCTTTCATACTGTGGGTAAGATGTCACTAGCCCACTCACATTCCTGCCATCATGCCTTCCCAGCAACAATGACCTATATCCACTTCCAACTACAAGATAAAATAAAGTTATTCTTCTTTAAGCTGCTTTGACATGGTCAGAATGATGAGAAAAGGTAACTAAAACACGTTCTCTTCAGGCTTTTCATTAGTTGTCTACCATAAGCAAACCAGGAAACCCCTGATTCTGTATTTGACGATCTGAGTGCTGATTTGCATTATGGGAGTTTCATGTCTTGATTGGCGTAGGTTAGTAGATTGGCATGTCATTGGATTAATTGACCCTGCGTTTATACAGCACTTGTATTCCCCTCTTTTTTTTTATTGCTCAGGCTCTCTCAACCAGTTTTGTTATAATTTAGTTTTCACAAAATTATGGTTTCTAGTTTTCTATTAATATTTTTAAATCAAATGATTTAATCAAATGTAAGAAATGATGATTTAATGGGATTGATATCTTTCCCATGGAGTTCAATCAAATCCCATCTGCAAAATAAATTACTGACTATCATCTCAGAAATTACGAAACCAATTGCATGGTTTTCTATTTTTATTAAGGAGTTGAAATAACTTTCAATTATGAATTTGTCCCCCCTTTTAGATTGGCTGAGGCTACCTACATATTTTTGGCTAACATGCTTCTGAAATCTAGTGTCTTCTTGAGCTACTTCTCTCAGGGTATAATTTATTGAAATAATACAAACAAATTACACATTAAACTTCCCTTTGGAAAAGCAGGTCATTATGTGCCTGATTCTCTGACCAGTCAATCATATGTGGGGCGATAAATCAAAATGCGAATTAGGTAAAATGAGGTTTGTGCGTGCAAATGAGGGGGAAAGATTTTGAAAATAGGAACTGTACTATCTTCGTTTAGGAAGAAGTCAGTAGAAAGGTGAGATGACATGTCCACATGAGGACAGTGGCAACTAACATTCTGAGTTTGCATTGTGTTCACGCCATTGTCTTTTACTTTACATCCACCTGCTTATTCGATTCTTATATAAAGTACTGCAGTCAATCCATTTCAGAGACTAGAAGACGAGGCAAAGGTTAACCTGTTGAACACTGAGGAAGATCTAAGCCATACATTGGCCAAAGGCAGTAGGGTGAAAATAATTTACAGGCTATTGGACTTTTGTAATGATATACAGGGAAAAGCTGGAAGACATGAACTAACCATAACCAACTTCACAAAGAGATCCATTGCAAACCAGGCATGATGGTACATTCCTGATAGCCTAGCACTTGGAGGCAGAGGCAAGAGGATATTATGTTCAATTCCAGCCAAGATTATGTAACACGATTCTGTGTCAAAAAATAAATAAATAAATAAATAAATAAATATAAAAGATACACAGTAGTGGTGTGCTTATTCATTGCTTCATGACGTGAGAGTCAAGTTTTAAGTGATATCATATATAGAGCATTGAATAGATTCTCAGTGAAATATATCTTGATGGGGCTAAACTTCTTATCGACAGAAGCCCTTGCAAATAATCTGTCTGTCCAAGCATCAGTATAAAGTTGCCAATGGTGCCAGCTTTACAAGGCACATTCTACGTAGAGTATTATTTGGATCATAGGGTTGCATAGATGGACTGAGGGCTGAGGGCTGAAGCTGGGGCATGGTTTGAAAGCTGCTTTCTGGAGTGTGAAGATAGACTCAGTTATGTTCTATTGGACTTTCTCAGACTGCATGCTAATAATGGAGATGTCTGACCACATAGCGCTGTTTATTTTACACTCCCCTCACACAGAATGATTTTATCAGAAGCTCTTAAATTGTAGCCACCTTTGTTGCCAGGACAGTACATTTACTTTCAAATCAGTTGCCACCTAGATATCACCAAAACCTTTCAGTAGAGAAGGCCTTTTCCATCATTACAGATCTTTTTAGAAGAGTATACAAGCATCATCAAAGAACAGAGTCGAATCATTTAGACAGCCTGGATAGTGACATTTTTATCCACAGATTTTTTTATGTGTTTGTTATGAAGCAGAGGTTCTGTGAACACCAGATGCTGATCACATAAGACCAGTGGATTTGTGAGATTATGGGACCAGGCAGGGGAGATGAAGGTTAAGAACAGGACACAATAGAGATTACTTATGGTAATGAATTGCATAATTTCTCTAGCCAGAGTTGGATTAACATTCTTTGTGAAAAGAGATTATAGACAGTATGCCTGGAGTAAGCAGATATTTAGCAGTTTGCTTGTGTTTATTTGAGTCACAGTCCTAAAGAATATGTCATACATATCTAGGTGAGATGACAGGGTTTAGAAAGGAGGGGAGACTGCGTGTCCTGTGTCAGAGGGTTTTTCCTTCAAGTAAAGCATGAAATAGTCAGGCTGGAGCAATCCTTACTCCAGTGACAATCATTAAAGAAAAAATATGATGTCATCGAATAACTTTTTTTTGTATGCCGTGAAGATGTGTCATTCTGATTGGTTTAATGAAAAGCTAAGTGGCCAATAGCTAGGCAGGATATTCAGGTACAAAGCATGCTGGGAAGAAGAATGCGGAAGTTGCCAGTCAGATTGGAAGGAAGCAGCATTGAAAATACAGAGTAAACGTAATAAAGCCATAAGTAGTTTGAGTTTTAAAAAATGGGTTAATTTAAGTTGTAAGAGCTAGTGAGTAACAAGCCTAATTACCAAAGGAGTTTTTATAATAATTATTTTTGTTATAAATAATTATCATAATTTTATTAATAATAAGTATCCATGTCAATACTGGGGAGTCAGTGGTTCCAACAAAAAGGTCCAACTACAAAATGACATTTCCTGACCTGATCATATCCCCTGGAACCACTCTGAGTCCCTAATTACAGCCTCTGGCCTCAGCTGTCTATTCTCAGAGTGCAGGTCACTTGGGTTTTGATGATCCTTACTGCAAGTCTTAGGCTGATTCTTGGCTCATCCACCTTAGAAATGCTGAACAGATCTTCAGAATCAGCCTGATTCACTGGCAAAGGTTGTAAACAAACATCTCTGGAAAGAACAGACAGACTCTGAGTGCTTGAGGAGTCTAGTGCCCCAGGACTAGATATGGATTCAGTGTGGACCAGAGACTCTGCATGTTATTATCTACATGTGTACATCTCTTCTCTGGACTCACCATCACATCACCATCCCTGGACACCTTTTATTATCATGGTTGTGCAGTCAGCTAATGGCTCCAGTAAAGCATTCTAGACTCATTGTGTGAGCATGTAATCTCTGTGACTTGTTTTTCAAATGCTGTTCTTACTGGGGTTGAGTACGAGTGATTTCTAGAATAGGTTTTCAATCTCCATGCACAAGTACAAGGGAAGATGCTGTATTCCACCCAGTGTTCCTGCCTCTGCTCGTGAAAGTTCTGCCCATCAAAAGGCAGGGATCTCATGGCCTAATAATAGCTCCAGGTTCTGCACAGCCTCTGTACACCAACTTACCTGCCTGAAAGAGTTCTGGTCCAGCACAAGGAAGGCATGTCACAAAAGTATGAAACTTCTGCTCAAAGCTACTTTCATTGCAATAGCTAACATCTGCAAAGTTTGTACTTATGAGAGCATCCAAGAAACAAGGTCCCTACATTCAATACCCTTTCCTTATAGTGGTTATCCTGCCTAGCAAACATCACCCGGTAGACATTGCCTTGGATCTTTTCTTTCTTTGTGATGCTATGTTTTCACATCTAATGCCTATGTTCTAGCATCTTCTGTGAAATGATTTTCCAGTCTTCATGGTAGGGTTTAGAAGATGTAAAATCCTGACAATGCTTGCTAATGGTCTTTATAGCTAGCTCTTTTGCAGTCAGGATATCCTGAGCTGACTTCACCTTGGCAAAGGTATTATTGGTAGTGGCCTAGAGGAGCCAGTTAGAGACAAAGTGAATCTCTTCAATAACTATGGCAAGTTCAATAGTATACTTACTCACAGAGGAAAAACTGTCTTGTATAAAAATCAGGGAAAAGTCTAGAGGTAAGATTGATCCAAATCAGTCTAAAATTAAACTCACTTCCAAATGACACCTATAAAAGCTCTGAATAATAGAATCAAGGCAAAATACCGTACAAATATGAATGACAACAAATTCTAATGAACTACACTTCAAATGTAGGAAAGGGAATAAAAACTAAATGAGAAAACAGAAAGATTAAAAGAAACAGTAATACAAAATAAAGAAAAACAGAAGAAAAATGAGAAAATGCTGAAATATATTGTCTTGGTTATTATATGTTATATATAATAGATTCTGTGAAATATATACAAAATACATTGCTCAGTTGGTAAAATATCTGAGTGCATACCCCAGAACCATCATTTTTACAAATATGTCTGAGGGATGGGGTATGTGCTCACCACCCTAGCACCGGTGATAGGAAGAGAAACACAAAAACCCCAAGATTGGAGACTAGACAAATGACTGTATCAACAAAGTGCCTGGTGCACAAGCATGTGGACCTACATGCAGATCCTCAGCACCTCTACAAAGCTATTACAGCAGTGCCTGTCTGTACCGCCAGCACTAAAGATGGGGAGTCAAAAGTGTCAGGGGACCCCTGGAGCTCACTGACTGAGCCATCCCAGGCCCATCAATGACCCAGATTCAAACTGTGAGGGACAGTGACTGAGGAAAACACATAATATTGACCTTTGACCTCATCATTGTATACATTCACATGTACATCTTTACTGATGAGAATACACACATATATGAATTAAGACATATGAAAAATAAAATTGTAACTCAAGGTTGCAAAGTAACTTTGGTTAAAATCCCTCAGGTGTATGAATCCAGTATACAAAATCAAAAGGGACAGAAACCTCAGCCCAGCTATGGCCTTATGATCCTGTTGAAGCTCCTTGTGAGAAGAAAGCAGAATCATCCCACCAAGAACAGGGATGCTGCACAGTGCCTCACTCTGTTTAGTTTCTCTAACCCCAATTTAAGCAATAATATGTAAGCTACGGATATTAATGTTGATGTTATTTGATACTAAACTCTACAGAATGGTTCATTGACCTTATCATTTTGAGTTAGGGAAGCGGTAATAATTGGCTTTTAAAGAATTCGTAATGTTTATGAATAAATAGCCAATTCTTTTTAAATTATAAGTAACTACTCTCAAAATATTTTCAACTACTTAACTCTTAGTGTAATATTTAAAAACCTATCAACAAACCCAGCGTCATGTAGATTTTCTTCAATATTATTTTCCAAAGATGATTTTGCAGTTTAGAAATGTGTCTCTCATTTGTTTTGGGTTTTTTGCTGGGAAGGTATAAAAATGTCACTCATATTTTTGCATGTAATCATAGTGGTTACAGCCCTTGTTGAAAAACTACCCTGCGGGTTCCCCTTTATTTTTATGGTCTGCTTACTATCAGTCCATAAAGACGAAGGGACAAATTCAAAGACAGAGATCTTGGATGACCTTGAAATCGATTGAGGTAGCCCTCCAGAAGATGACTTCAGTGAATCAGCTCAGTTTTACTCCAGAGTATAGGAAATATATAGGATTAGGAAGCCTGGGGACAAAGCCTAATTTGCTTTAAGTGGCGCTGTCCTATCATGTATCTGGCTTAGTAGAAACATAGCCCTATCAAAATGGCTGGAACATTTGCCTGATTATGATATGGGCAACAAGGGAAGAACATTTGCAGGAAACTGTGTCAGGGTGATCCTTGAGATAACTCGGGAGTCTGGGCCTAAGGACATCTGCCAGGTAAGGCTAGGTAAGAAGCAGCAAGACTTTGCTGGCAGGGCAGTGTGGCAGGGTGCTGTGGAGGGGGAACGGGTCCCTCCATGTTTTCAAGGTTAGAGAAAGCTGGCAGGCTATGGCAGACTTCAACATCTGGCCCACAGAGCCTCCCAACACAACCCTCTCTCTGTTGAACTTCCTTTGCTGCTGTGTAAGGCTAGTTGACCGTATTTATGTGGTCAGCTTCTGGGTTTCTTACTCTTTTCCCATTTCATCTATGTCACTTTTTCTTTCATTGACATCACACCGTCTTGGTTACTGCAGCTTCTTATTGTCTTTAAGTCAGGTGGTATAGGCCATCCAATTCTCTTTCAATAGTGCGTTGACTATTTGGAGTACTTTGTTTCTCCAGAAAAAAAAATCAAAAGTCCATTTTTTGATATTCACAGGATAATTTATAGGGATTTAAACATTTTTGCCTATTCTTTTTTCCCAGTCCCCATTTGTTTTCCTCATAGAGACTGTGTATGTATTTTTTTTGGTTTGTACCTAAGTATGAAGTTTTATAGTGAATTACAGCATAATATTTAATTTTATGCCAATATAAATGGTATTACTTTTTTATTTCAAGTATCAGTTTTTGTTGCATGTTTAAAGAAAATCAATTGGGTTTCTTAATTTTGCTTTCATATTTTATTTATTTTTGTTTTATGTGTATGAATGTTTTGCCCGCATGTATGTGCATGCATCACATGCATAACTGGTACTTGTGAAAACCATAAGAAGTCAACAGATGCCCTTCACCTGGGATTACAGATGATTGTGATGGTTTTGCTTGACTCAAATTTTATTTCTGTTCATTAGAAAGTGCCTAGTTTTGCCTCCTCCCCGTCAAAACAGTCATCATTATTTGCTTTGCCTATGTGAATTTGTCTATTTTACACAGCTCGCGTATGTGGTAGTCTGTAATGCTTTTCATTCAGAAACTGTCTTCATTCATTTAACATAAGGTTCTAGGGTTTATCGCTGTTGTCCCATACCACAATTTCTTCTTTCTTCAGGTGAAACAATCTTGCGCCAGATTCACATGAACATTCTTCATTCTCTTTATTCGTCTGTGGTTATATTTAACTTACTTCCATCTTTTGGCTCTGGTGACTAGCCTTCATTTCGAGTTTTAAGAATTCATTTTAATTTTTGAAGATAAATTCTGTGTCAGGTGCATGATTTGTAAATATTTTCTTCCATTTCATTATTTTCCTTCACTGTTTGTAAGCTTTTAGTGTTTCTGTGTTCTGTTTATGTTTTGCTCTTGTAACTTGCACTTTGGTATCAAATCTCTGGACAAATGCCAAGACAAATCTCAAGGAACTTTTCCTTTATGGTTTCTTCTAATTCTTTAGATTTTGGAGATCTTACATTTAAGCATTATCCATTTTCAGTTGACTTTTACATGTGGTAGAACATACATGGGCATTAGATATTGTCTAACAGTTTTTCCCCTCTATCTATTGATATGACCAGGTGATTGTTTCCTTTAGTCTGTTAATGTAATAGGTTACACAGCTGACTTTAATGTTGAGTCAAACTTGAATACCTGGAATAAATTCCACCTACTCAAATATTTGTTGAATTTGGTTGATGAATGTTTGCATCCACATTTATAAGATATTGATTACTAATTATCCTTCCTTGTGATGTTTGCAATTTCTTTTTCTTGTTATGGTATTTTGTCTTTTATCTGACATCAACTGTAGAGAAATTTCTCAGATATTTCAAACTCACCAGTAATATTCCCTAGACCTGATGTTTTCTGCATTGGAAGGCTATAAATGACAAATCCCATATTTTAGCAGATATATTTCTACTCTTAGATATTTTTCCTATGGGTAGAACTCTGAAAACCTCCTTTGGGCTGTGCCCTTAGGAGCTCTACTTTTCTTCTCTTCATTCAAGTTAGTTTGTGCTCGGTCTTTATCAGATAGTTTCTCTTTAATGCTCCTGCTAGCTCCGGGCTTCAGCAGCAACTTTCTGTTCCTATCACCTATGACTCTCACAATTGCCTCCCTCTGCTTTAAGGCTGATGGCTCACCTTATGCTATCAGTTGTCTTGTGGACTGAAATTTCTTGATTGTAAGAATGTTCTGTGTTCTTCTTATGAATATGGAAGTGGTATTGTTTTCCCACCTTCTTACATACCTCACCCAACCGAGGTACTGGAAGTCCCAAGATCAGATTTGATGGTAATCTTTTTCATAGCTTCCCCAAACTGGTTGCCAATTGATTAATAATCAGCTAATGACTCATTAGAACAGTGCTTGTAAGATGGCTTGTAAATACACCAGAGTTTGCATGTTCTTTTTCCATCAATAGCTCCTGTTTGAAAATCTGTGATTTACAAAGTGCTGAAGTAGGGTCTTAAATTTAGAGAATTGGAATAAGATAGATCTTAACTGGAGTCCCCTCTCCTTGTTCTCAAACAGGAACACTAAAGTTGGGGCATGTATTCCAAGTGTTGATGTTGGTATAGGCTTTGATATCTCAATACTATTATTTACGAAAGTGCTTTAAATAAATGGATCTGAAATTCCAATATACATTGACTGTGAAGACCAATGTTGCTCTCTTATCAGCAAGATTCTTTTTTTAACTTAGAATTTTCATTATTTCTCCAAATTTCATTGTAGTAATATATTTATGTCATTTACTCCTGTATCTTGTCCCTTCAGCTCCTCCTGTGTCCCCCAACTACCTTATGAATTCATAATCTTGTCTTTTTATTATTCTTAATATAGTATATATATACTCACAGACATACACAAACACATATATTATGTATATATTTATAAAATGTACATATAAAATATATATTGGCACATAATATATGTGTATATATGTATAATGCATATATATAATGAGTTCATTTAGTGTTGTTTGTCTTTTATGCATGTATGTCTGTGAACCTGCTTTCATGAAATCTCAACAATATAGTTAGTTGCCTAAACACAACCTGCATAAAGACAACACTAGTTGAAATGTCTAATGAAAATGGGGGAACTATCAGAAGGCCTTACTCCTAAGTGAAGAGCTACTAGGGTTAATGACTGCTGAGAGTAGGGGGATCAATACTCTGTAGAAAAGAACCCCCTGATAGGGTATCCCATGCCACAAGACTTTTTATGAGGTGATAAGAAGTTGTTGTTCTCTGGATTTTCAGTCTGTTGACTTCTCAGTCTACCACCTATGTTCTATACCTCATATGTATAAGCTCACCCTGTTCCAAATATCACTGAACACTAGACACTGCCTTAGTTCCACTTTTAAAACTACTACTAAAGAATCATAGCCCTTTCCTGAGGTCAGCTTTCTGTGTAGTGTCCTCTTTGCCTACTCATCTTAACCTAGCAAGTCCATGAACACTCACCAGCTTCATTAGGCCAGTGGCTTGAAGGATGGAGAGGCTCTTCAAAGCTGAAAATGCCCAGGAAGGCTGAAGGTACAGAGGAAGGGTTGCCGGCTGATCAGCTTACACAGATAGTGAGTGAGAAACCACATGCATAAGCAACTGCATGCAGGGGAACAGTGATGGAGCCAGACCTGCTTGGTTACACACTCTCTCTGTCTCTGTATGCTGCTAGAACATGAAAGCTGTTATTCTCATTTATTGGTAAAAAAAAAAAAGACTGAGAATCTGCATTGTATTAAGTCAGATGTACAAAATATATGGTATTCCTAGATTTTCAGAAAACAATATACATTCTGTAACCCCAGAAGAGGGTGAAAAGCTGGATTCAAGACAATAATGAGTTAGCCATGAGTTAGTTCTTCAGTCCCATAATCCCAATACAGAAATGCGGAAGCAAAGGTAAAAGCATACTAGAGTTCAAGGCCAGCCTGGGCAATGCCCTGTCTCAAAACATGTATTTTTTTTGTTTCAATTTTCTTATTAATTTTGTATCCCGACCACAATTCACCTCCCTCCTCTCTTCCCATTTCCTCCCCCTGCCTCCTCCCTGCCCTCCCCCCAATCCACTCCTTCGCCTTTTCTGTTCAGAAAGAGGCAGATTTTTCATTAATATCAACAAAGCATGGCATATCAAGTTGAGATCGGACAGATATGATCCTATACATAAGCAACCCCAAAAATTCTACCAGGGAACTCCGACAGCTGATAAACACCTTCAGTGATGTAGCTGAAGATTAACTTTAAAAAAAATCAGTAACCTTCTTACATATAAATGAAAAATTAACTTAGGAAAAAAAATAAGAGAGTCAGCACTCTTCATAATAGCCAAAAATAATATAAACTCTTGATGTGGGAGTGTCATATATCAATCTGTTGATTTCATTGGTTAAGCAATAAAGAAACTGCTTGGCCCTCATAGGTTAAAACATAGGTGGGAGGAATAAACAGAATAGCATACTGGGAGGAAGAGGAAGTGAGCTCAGACTCGACAGCTCTGCCCTCTAGAGCAGAGAAGCCATGCTCTGCTCTCCTGGAGAGACGCCATGCTCCGCGCTCCTGGGTAGACGTGATAGCTCCTCTCTGAGACACACGTGGATGAAGCTCCGATTCAGGATGGACGTAGGCTAGAAACTTCCCGGTAAGCGCACCTTTGGGTGCTACACAGAATATAGGAAATGGGCTAGTCCAGGTGCGAGAGTTAGCCGAGAAGAGGCTAGATAGAAATGGGCCAAGCAGTATTTAAATGAATACAGTTTGTGTGTTGTTATTTCGGGCATAAGCTAGCCGAGAGGGCGGCTGGGGTGCTGGGGACGGAGCCCCGCCGCTCTTATTTCAACAAACTCTCTTGGGGGTAAATCTAACTAAGTGAATGAAAGAGCTTTATGACCAGAACTTCAAGTCTTTGATGAAAGAAGTTGGAGAAGATATCAGAAGATGGAAATGTCCCCTGTGCTCATGGATTGGTAGGATTAGCATGGTAAAAATGGACATCTTAACAAAAGCAATCTTCCATGTAATCCCCACCAAAATTCCAACATAATTCCTTACAGACCTTGAAAGAATAATACTCAGCTTCATATTAAAAAACAAAAAACCCAGGATAGCTTAAAATAATTATGTAAAAATCAAACATATTTTTTTAAAAAAATTTAAAGAAAGAGAATAGGAAAAAGGTATGAAGAATAAGATCCAAGTTTTTTTCTACAACATGGCTTGTTTCCACATGTCTGTGCAGATATACTTAAATACTGCCATGTCTGCTATATTAGTAATAAAATAAACTGTCTTTCAAATAAAGAATGCAAAATCTTCCTTTGATTTCTTTTGCAACTCAGTTTTTATTTTGAACTCCCCCCGCCCCACATACACGCTTATATTTTGTTCAGGTCTACTGTGTTGGTATGTGGGAAGTGAAGACATCTGATAGGGTTAATACAGCTGCATTAAAGCCCTTGATGAGATGATGATAATCTTGGCCTTTGATTAAATCTGAGCTGGTAATATTTATGATTGATCCCAAGCATGAAGCACGTAGTATCACAGATGGACCAGAGAATTGAAGTCCTTCTGAATATTTGTTTTGATCCCTTCAAGGATAAAAAAAAGGATTATTCAGTTTGTCTTATTTTTATCTTAAATCAGATTGTATTTACTAGATAAATAGATAAATGACTGGAAGAAATTTTGCAATACAAATTTGCTAATGTCAGAGATCAAAAAACAAGAAACTTTTAATTCTAGTATTTTAAGGAATGTTTCACATGCTTAAAATTACTTAATTAGTAATATTTAACAAACAATCCTAACTGTAGTCATTATTTTTAAAAAATTCTTCATAAAATGGTAACAAAATACAAAACTCGGGAAAATTATACTGAGGTTTTGAGGGTTTCTTTTTCTTTGTGTGGTGCCAGGAATCAAACTGAGAGTCTCATTCAAACAAAGTAAGCAAGCACTTCACCTCCAAGATCTCCCACGTGCTCTGCACTGGCATCTTTATTGTTCTCAATAGCATAGCAGATTTTTCAAGCTAATTCATTGTCGTCCTTCTGATTATGTAGTTCCAGCCCGATTGACAGCTGATAACAAAGAGCTTCATGTTGGCAGCTAAATTCTGTGACATTTGACACCCGGAGCACAGCAAGAGCTCTCGGATTTGCAGTAGACTGTGTTCACTGCATGTGTCTGTCAGTACAGCCAGAGCTCTTCATTGCTGAGATATATTTTTTTTTAATTGACTGATTTTCCTGGGTGATTGAAAGCACATTTGTGGGGCTGCAGAGTTTACAGAATGTTCTTAACCTTTAGGCAAATGTCTTCACATCTGAGACCTGAGATTCTTTGGCCACGAAAACAAGGGAACACACTAAAGCCTTCAAGGTGACATCTGGTTCTAAACTCTTTGATCAACCAGATGAATGGAAAACAAACACAGTGGATAATGTGGCTTGTTCATTCTAAAGAGCACACCTCCTTTCAATGCGCAAAATTCACTAAAGTGTTTTTGAAAACCTTCAAGTTCCATGTGCATCATTACCCTAAAGCTTTAACATACATAAATACAATGAAGTCTTATTAAGATTTAATGAACTCCTACCCTAAATTTGTAGATTTAAGTGCTTCTGCATACAGTTGGGAATCCTTCTAAGAAAAATGGTATCAAAAGTTGATCAACAAAAGCAAGGAACTGCAGTACCTACCCAATATCCACAGAAACCGAAAGCACTATAAGCCCGTGTCAGTGACCACTCAAGAACCAATGAAGTACTAAACTGAGAGACCTGTGCAGTTCATGTGTTTTTATTTAGACTGGATATATAACCTGCATGTATTTAAACGTGGATGATTTCATTTTTTCTTTGATTTCTTTTCTTTTCATAGGCGACCTGGTGAACCTCCCCTGATAAAAGGTTGGCTTCCTTATCTCGGCATTACTCTGAAGCTCCAAAAGGACCCGTTAACTTTCATAAAGACTCTGCAAAGGAAATACGGCGACACTTTCACTGTTCTGATTTCAGGTGGGACACTTTGTGTGTGGCTTCCACTCTTGCTGGCTCTTTAGGGCCTCACATGTCCTCACGGGCAACATGTGCACCATCCATCTAGCCTTGTGGAGCAAAAACAAAAGAATGGCTCGCGGGAGTGCAGTGATTGTCATGTATATAACCTGGTTACAGGCTCCTCCACTACTTCCTAAAGATTCCGTTCTCCTGGTCCGACTTGTCAATTTGTTTTGGGTCGGCTTGGGTTATTTGGCAAGAGTTTGAAGAAAAGAGCTAGGATGTGTTTTGAATGAAGGATTTCTTCACAGAGCGGCGTTAGGAGTGTAAGGAAGCTCGGCAGACAGTTCAGAGTTGGCATACCTACTCTCCCTTGGTCTCAGACTCCCAGCTACTACATTTCATATGGCACTTCATGCCAATGGATGGGCTGATGTGGTACACTAATTCACAACTCTAAACATCTGAATTCTCCACACAATCATTTCTCTTCTCTGCCCTTGCAAGCACTAGTCTGGAGTAATTTTTCTGCATTTAAACTGTTCATTACAGTTCGGACTTTCAAAATGCTTTAAATACAAAACACGTACTTTTTCCCATGACTCTCCTTGTTACATCACAAGTCCTTCTCATTCCTATTATTTCTTCACTTGGAATCTTTGTCCTTAACTTGGAGCCATATTATATGTCTCCTGCTTGCTTTTTAGTTTCAATATTCTCTCTCACTCCCTTCCTCCCTCCCTCCCTCTTCTTTCTTTCCTTCCCTTTTTTCTTCTTCCTTCCCTTCCTTCTGTTATTTCCTACTTCTCTGCCACCCTCTCTTTCCTTGGTCCTCTCCCCTCTCTCCTTGTCTCCATCCTTCCATCCTTATGTATCCAACTCTATCTCCTAGATATTTTTAGAAAGATATCTGCATTTGCTGTCTCCAGCAACTTACCTTCTAGAGTTCCCCTAATGGTACCCAGTTATCTACTCTTATTCATGGTCAAGTTTATCCTAAATATTCTGTCTTGGTGTCTTACTGATCTCTGGTTTCTCCTTGAAACATCCAGTTGCTTCCAACTGTCTTGAAACTGACCCTTCAGCTTCCCCTATTGACTCTGAGTGTCCTTATTGTACCATATGTATGAATGTCTTTCTATATCAGTACATCTCTTTTAAGTTTTCCAATTTTGTGGAGTACAGGTTTTCGAAATATGACCTGATGATTCTCTGGATTTCCTCCGCGTCTGTTGTTATTTTTCCTTTCATTTCTAATTTTGTTAATTTGGATATTCTCTCACTGCCTTTTGGTTAAGTTTGGATAAAGGTTCGTCTGTTTTGTTGATTTTTCTCGACGAACCAATTCTTTGTCTCATTGATTCTATGTATTGTTTTCTTTGTTTCTATTTTGTTGATTTCAGCTCTCAATTTGATTATTTCCTGCCATCTAGTTCCCTTGGGTGAGTTTGCTTCTTTCTCTTCTAAAGTTTTGAAATGTTTTGTTAATTCACTAGTGTGGGATTTTTTTTCAGCTTCTTTATGTAGGCATTTACTGTTATGAACTTTTCTCTTAACACTGCTTTCATTGTGTCCCATAAATTTGGATATGTTGTGTGATCATTTTCATTGAATTTTAGGAAGTGTTTAATTTCTCCATTTATTTCTTTCTTGACCCATTGATGATTCAGGTGAGCATTGTTTAATTTCCATGTGTTTGTTGGCTTTCTGGAATTAGTGTTGCTGTTGAATTCTAGTTTTAAGCCATGGTGATCTGATAAGCTACATGGGGTTACTCCATTTTTTGTATCTGTTGAGGTTTTATTCTACTCCTAAAAGACTAGTGCTACCTTCTGCTTGTAATGACTTCACTGAAGATCAGATTCATCCTTCCGTAAACATTTGAGTAATAAAAGGATGGAGATTCAACTGGATTAACCATCCAGGAGGTTCGTTTTAATTCACCCATGAATAGGCAGCATTACTTTTTGTTATAATTTACTCTTTCCCTTGACAGCTGACAGATCTCTTCCAATGACAATTGCACAAACTGCAATTTCAAAAAAAAAAAATGGAAGTGAAAGCAGCCATGCATCTTAGAAAGACTTTTAACATTTCATATGATTTTCCCGAGACCCCTATCCAGTCCACTCCCATCTCTTCTTGTTAACTGCCTTGTGCTTACAGTCCCATTAATATGCCTCCTTGCTGGAACATTCCTACACACATCCATACCTTTGTGCCTCTGTCCTTCCTTTTGCGCCTCTTTCTGCTAGAGCTCTTCTCTCACCTGACCTTTGATCCCCATTGCACATCACTTTCTCTTCAGATCCTTTCCTGTCCATATCATCCAACATTAGGAACCCCATCACTAGGGCCCAGGTATCTACAGTGCCTCTGCTCGGTGTAATTCAGACAGCCAGGCTTTACCACGTACTCACCTGTCCATCTCTGTCTTTTTCTGTTAGTGACTCTCTTCCAGTTTAGCCCAGAGCTCAGTGCTGATTTAGTCACAATAAATGTTTGATGGGGGAAATTCTTAACATCTCAAAACTGATGAAATTCTATTAGGTAGACAAAGAAGATGTAGCCGGTTCTTCCTTTCTAGTTGCACTTGGAGCTAAACCAAAGGTACAAACAAAGTCTTCTTTTTAAATAACTTCGAACATGGAACCTCAAATTTCCAATGAGCAGTACAAAAATTATTTTAACTTCTAGATTTCTCTTTTTAACAACTTATGCAAAGGTTGCCTAAAATGATTCATCAAAAACTTGTAGACTGGATAGTTTTATTCAGCATCTGGGAGATTTAGGCAAGAGAGTCTTGAGACAGAGGTCAGCCAAGAACATCCTCTAAAAAAAAAGAAAAAGAAAAAAAGCCTTTATTTTATAAAGGCGGAAGCCTTTATAAAATAGGTCAGTTGGTAAAGTGCTTGCTTGCTGCATGGTGCTGTGTACTTAAAGTCCCAATACTGGGAAGGAAGAGACAAAGGGATTAATGGATTTCCTGTCCAGTTAGCAGACACCAGGTAGCCAGCCATAGGTTCTGGTGAGAGACCCTCTCTTCAAAAAAAACATGGGTAGCACTTGAGGAACAACTGTGGTTAACCTCTGTTGTTTACAAGCATACATGAATACATATGCACACACAAACACATACATACACACAAACCTAACAAACAAAAGCAATCAATCCATGCTCACTTATGATATCTTAACCGTAAATTCTAAGAAGTCTAACACTGACTTAAATACTGCCTGCCTAAATAATTTAGCCATCATTATGCTTTAGAACTCTGTAATAAACAGCCACCATGGAATAAGCTTAGCTGCCTGTCCCCAACCCCCATCAGTTTGAATATATACTTATTGAAAAGATCTGTGAATACACAGTTTTGATGATCAGTTTGTGATAGAGCTCGTTTAAAAAATGAAGGACAAAGTCATCCACCCTTATCCCTGACGTGTGTGCTTCTTGCAGGGCACGCAAATGATTGTCGTCCCCAAAAGTCTCATGGGACACAATTGTCACCTTAATAAAGAAATTGAAAGGTACAGCTTATTATGAGAAACCTCATACATTCAAAAACCTGCACCAGAAAATAGTTTTCTAATTGATTTTATGTGTTAGTGCAATGGAATCATTTTCCTTAAATGTCACCCCAGAGAAGCTCTACTGTACATCAGTGTCAACTGCTAGAGAAATCTCCCTAATAAAGAGGACTGAGTACACACTGTGGTCTCTCTCAGCAGATAAAACACTGACTGCCCATTCAGCTCCCAACTGATGCTTACATGGTGACATTCAGCCCAAAATCTGATGGAGAATTGCCTGCACAAGGAGATTGAAACCTTATAATTTTAGAAAATTAATTTGAAATCAGCTTTTTTTCTCATATTCCATAGACTGAGCAACTGACTTGAATTTCCAGGCCTATGTCGATGTGGTATCAAATTTGACGTATAAACAGCAAAACTCATTTATTATCTAAAAGCCAGACTTATTGTGTGTAAGACTTAAGGTGATTAGGTATATGTTCAAAAATACATTTATCAAACTATTTTGAATTATGTAGCATTAACTTCCCAAGGAAATAATATAAAGAAAGCAAATAAGAGTGTTGGGTTGGCAAAGCACTGATGGGTTATCTAAGAATTCTGGGACTAATAGTCGCAGTCTGTTACATAAAAGGGAAGAAAAATGAAATAATTGGCAAGGAAGATATTAAAATTGTTGGCCTAATTTCAAATTTAATGGGCAGAAAAAAATTATTTTATACTGTATCTTTTCAGGCATAGGCCTCATTTTGACATTTACGTTTTAGACAAATGCAAGCGCTGAAATTCTTAAAAATCAATATTTTACATCTACTTCTGACAGCGTTCTCCTCTCTTTTGAAAACATGGCAAAGGGTATTGTTTCTACACTCAGATCCCTGTGAACTAGGCTGCATGCCTGGTGACACTTGGCATTCATTTACAGAAAATCACGCTGAACCAACGCTAATTTCTCTCCGAGCGTTCATAGCCTTCAAGATAACTTTTCAGAAAAATTCCTTTGTTAGAACATTTAAATTCATTTTATAAATGTATATGTATTTCCTAACTGTCTGATTACGGAACACAAAGAAACTCTGATTTTGCATCTCACATTAGCAGATGGTGGACAGATGGTTTAAATTAATATTAATTTTGGGAAACTTAGCTTAAATTGTTTATACTGAAGATTAAAAGTTGGAAAGCCAGCTTAAATCTCCAGGGTTGTTGGTACTTCCAACTTGAAAAGTAAAATCAGAAAACCAAAATGTCCAGTTCTAAAGTAATCCACATCTTCCTGAAGGAAGGTAAAAGGCAAGAAACAATGTCTTGATGGGGAAGAAAATTAAAATTGAAATGAAGAAGAGAAGGTGCTAGAGAGAAAAGTTACTTTGATTTTCTTGGGGGATGGTCCTTTAAAAGAACTACTGCAAACACAAGAATAAGAACCTGATTTTGGATCCCTTGCACCAACATAAAAGTCAGGGATGGAGGAGTGTGTCTGTAAGTGTGTGGAGACAAGTGGATTCCCTGGAGCTCACTAGCCAGCCAGTCTAGCTGAATTGATGAGTCCCGGGTCCAGTCAGAGATCTTGTCTCAAAAGCTAAAATGGAGAGTGGTTGAGGAAGGCGACTGGTGTCTGTTTCTGTGCTCCATGTACACATGTACTTGCACATACACATGCACACACACAACCTGAGACTAACAACTGTTCTTTGAATAAATGTATTAACAGGGACCTGGTTCAAAGGGTGAAAGTGGTAGGCAGAGAAACATTATTGAGTTGGATACCCATTTCCACTTAAAAATCTGGTTACAGCTGTGTACATCTGTAATTTCAGCATTTTAACACACACACACACAATGGGAGGCAAACAAAAGAAAATTGCCTGGAAGCTCATTGGCCAATCAGCCTTGGGTACATAGCACAATAACAGAAGAAACAAGGTGAAAGGTGAAAACCAACTTCCAAAAGTTGTCCTCTGACTTTCACAGGCACACTGTGGCACGTGCACACACACAGCACATGTGCACCTGTACACCGTACAGCACACACTGCGACACGTGCACACCCACAGCACATGTGCACCTGTACACCATACAGTGCACACTGGCACGTGCACACACACAGCACATGTGCACCTGTACACCGTACAGCACACACTGGCATGTGCACACACACCCACAGTCAATCAATTTTTATAATATATTAAAGGTGTTTGCTGACTTGAACCAGTTATTTCACATTCCCCATTTATACTTTTATTTGAAATGAGCCTGCTTTTATCTTCTGTTAGGGGCAAGGTAAAGAGGGAGGGAGAAAATAAAAGGGGAGCAAGAGTGAGGAGAGAAAGTGATAAGAAAGATAGAAATAGAAGTAATAAGAACATGTCTGTTTCTCATGACTTGTGGATAGAGCAGAAATTTGGTATTTATCTTGTCCCTACTTCAAAGGCCAAGTTGTAGTGACTGGTAGTGTCTGGGCTGATACATTGTTTAAAAATTCTTTTTGGATTTAGATGAAAGTAGAAATTTGGTTTTAAAAAAAAGTTCAAAATATTTTCCAAAGATTGTGATTTGCAAACTAAACTTAGTGCATACACATTCTGAATTTCAGATACTGCTTTTAAAAAATCCTATTAATGTTTAACAAAACCCATTCATTTGAGACTAAGAATGCACGAATCATCACCTGTGAAAATACACAGCTTTGCCTAAAATTATCTCTTTTGAAAAATGAGAAAACTGACTCCCGCTTTCTCATTTTTTCGCCAGGCAGATGCTGGCAATTTTAGTTAAGTTATCATGGTAAAGCAAGTTATTGAAAATGCCCAAATTTAATGGGGTCCTTTCTGCTGTTTTTGAGGCAAAACAAAGAACTAATGAAAACAAAACTCGACTTACTTTGCAGAAGGAGGTGCTAGTATCTGACCAGGATGAACAGCTAGGTCTGGACTACCCCTCCCTTCTGTCTTGTCTTGCTCTGTTAAATGAATCAGGGGAAAATGGAGTGGATAAAAATCACTGTAAGGAAAATGAATTGCATCGTAAGTGTTAAACTGCATTTAACACTTAAGTTACATTTTTTAAATTGCCTAATAAAAACATTTATACCATCTCTAGGATTTGCTTTACAATGTTTCCAAATCTTTATCTAAAATATTTTGTACCAATTAATCAAGTTTTGCAATATATTTGGAATTACCATAAATCAAGGGGGGAAGTTTTTCAACTAAGGAAACTACAAACACACACACACACACACACACACACACACACACACACCGTGTGGGGATGCAGACAGGCAGACAGACAGACAGACAGACAAGAGACAGAGCGAATGGAGTACATACACTAATAGCTGAACATGACCACTGAAGGGTTGCCCTAACGTAACTTGTGTTTTTAGGAAGAAAAGACATACTCACTGTTGCTATTGCGCGCACTCGCTCTAACCAGAAGAAACCATGAAGCAGTACTGCAGTGAGAAGCCAGAGCTGAGTGAGGGCAAGCAAGCTGCGCTGCCTCAGCTGTCCCGGCTCTCAGCTGCTCAATGCAGGGGTTTGGCAAGGAACTTTCCAAAGTTTGTGCCCGTTTTGAGAGACAGGCCACAGTGGGTGGTGAAGTTTAGAACTTCATTTACCTTCAAACTTTGAGAGCTTTTTTTCACAGCATCCTTCATTTTCAAAGCAGACAGAGTGGGCATTTGAGTGGAATGGATTCCTGTTAAATTTGTGTGATAAAACTGTTAACTTCTTAATAAAGTCTCTAATTTTGATTTAAATATTTTCAGACTGAAGATGTGTGTTTTGCCTTGCTATCAAATAAACTATATTCTTTTTTTTTAGGGAAGTATATAACGTTTGTTCTGAACCCCTTCCAATACCATCTCATAAGGAAAAACCCCAAACAATTCAGCTTTCAGGAGTTCAGCAGACAGTTATCATTGAAAGCCTTCTCCATCAAGAAGCTGAAAATTGATGATGACCTTAATGAAGACATTCACAGAACCTACCTGTTTCTACAAGGCAAAGCTTTGGACAGTCTCCTAGAAAGCCTAACCCAACAACTAAAAGAAATCGTTGAGCCCCAACTACTAAAAACCACAGAGTGGAATACATCAAGACTGTTTCCATTCATTAGCTCACTGGTATTTGAGATCACATTTACGACTATATATGGAAAACTTCTTGCTGGTAACAGGAAGAAAATTATCAGTGAGTTAAGAGATGACTTTCTAAAATTCGATGACATGTTTCCATACTTAATATCCGATATACCCATTCAGCTTCTAAGACATGTGAAATCTATGCAGGAGAAACTTATAAGATGCCTCATGTCAGAAAAACTAGATCAGATGCATGGATGCTCAGAAGTTGTTCAGGAAAGGAAAGAGATTCTGGAAAAACACTATGGGCGTGAAGACTTAGAAATAGGAGGTAAGAAGGTTCTAAACAATTACTCACTAAAATAAAATAATTTACAGGAGACCTTTGAGATAAAAGGAAAAATGGCGACCTTGAAAATTTTTATGCTCTTTCTAATTGGCTAGTGATAAAATGTTTTACTCTGAAACAACCCTCTGTGATAATTGATTTTTTTTTTTTTGCTGAGGTGGTAAAACAAGATACTTAATGACGATAATGAGAAAGAGTATAACTAAGCGGCATTTACTCCCCTTATCTCATCCCCACCTTCCTGCCCCCCCAACACACATTACATTTTAAACTCTTCTCATTAAGCAGAAAATGAGACTTCAGAAGCCTATTGGTTCTCATTAGCATGCACTGATCCTTGGCTGGGTCTGTGTCCTAACATCTTTTAATTAGCACACTGCAAATCTAATCAGTGTAATAAACGCTATTAATCTTCCTTTTCACTTCTTTTCTCCCAGCCCATCATCTTGGCTTTCTCTGGGCCTCTATGGCAAACACCATTCCAGCTGTGTACTGGGCAGTGTATTATCTTCTTCAGCACCCAGAAGCTATGGAAGCGCTGCGTAACGAAATTGACAGCTTCGTGCAGTCAACAGGTCAAAAGAAAGGGCCTGGACTTTCCATCCACTTCACCAGAGAACAATTGGACAGCTTGGTCTGCCTGGGTAATTTATTTTTATCTGTTATGAAGAGAAGAAGGTAGCTCTCTGCAAACTCAGTTTATCACTCATAGCTGTTTACCAAGAGGTGGAGGACACAGCTGCCTAATTGACATAATAACACCCATTTACATCAATTATAAATTATGTAGTTTATAGCCGTAGATACTCTCGTTGCATGTAAACATTAAGTCCTAGCTAATTAACTATGCAAGGTATGAAAAGGGCTAAAGCAAAGCTTTGCAATTATTTGGGGGAAAATGTGTATGCCTATTAAGTCATTTGATTCCAAGCATCTGTTGGCCTGCTGATGCTTCCCAAACACTGCTGCACTGCCTCGACAAGAAAAGGATTCCATGGCTAAAACAGGAAAATATTTCGGGGGGGGCAGTGTGCGTGCAAAAAGCACTTCTTCCTCCTTAAAATGGTGTCTGCATTTTCAGGTGCAGGTCACGGTGTTTTGTAAGGATTGGAGTATATGGTTCTTAAGTGGAAATCCGTTCATTGTAGGTTAAGGGTTTAAACACAGAAATAAAAGGAGTGAAGCAAAGAGTGAAAAAAAAGGAGGGCTAAATGGAGGGAGGGGTATGAGGAAGGCAGGGAATTCGGAGAAAACAAAACAGCTGTAGACAGCTTCCTTTAGACTTCAGTATTTTTTAAAAAATATTACTGATTTGTTAAATAAAAGTAAACATTATTTCAAGTCTATCTGAGGCCCATAGGAGCTGGTTATTTTGCTTTCTTCTCCTCCCTCCCCCCTTTTTTCTTTTGCTTTTCCTCAGTCAGCCTTACCCCTGCCATGAACCCTTGATCTGCAGCAGCAATTGTATTTCCATTTCCTGAGTTTGAGCAGGCTGCTTGTTCCCATGATGTAGGGAACTCATATTTCTAAAGCTAATTCCCTCTGTATTCATGCCTCACCTTATGACATTCTTGACGATATAGTACTTTTAGTTTCAAAATGCATTTCAGGAAAATGCATTGTTTATATGTTTTCTATTTCCTTGGTTATTTGACTTAATAAGACTAATTAGTCTGTGTTGGCCTCAAGTTTTCATGCATCAAATATTTCCCCTCTCGCTCTCTTGGAAAATTCTGAGATATTAGGTCCTAATAGTCTTGATCACAGTTAACTGCTTCTTGGCACTAATAAGAGAGACAGACTCAAGTGTTACAAGGATGGATTCCCCTGTCCTGGCCGAGAGCCATAGAAGGGAAACAGCAGCCACTGTGATTTTTACTGCAGTCCATTATGAAAGTTTGTCACATGTAGTCTGAATTATGAAAGCGATTTCTTGTTTGGAGGAAGAAAATACTCTCATCATTATCAAAATGCTAACGTTCTTTTCTCTTTATTGCAGAATTCTTAGGGAACTAATACCCAAAATTTATGTAAATTATGGATAGTTGCCTATACTTGGATGAGTAGTGTTTTCTGAGTTGATTGGTTTCTATGGAGATCTAGGTTGCATTTTCCATATATCCAGGTAATTACCCCTTCATTTTAAGAATGGGATGATCAGGAAATAATGCAAATGAACTCCAAAGACTATGTTTGTATTCTGCACATAATTATTACTTTTGACAGTTTACTCGAAATTCATCAACTCTTTATTTATAGTAGCAGTTTGTCCTTGAAATAAAAGATTGTATTTTTAAAGTGCCATGTTAAGAAAGAATTGCTTGGATTTATTTGACCAGAAGAGCTAAGTTTTGAAGTTGTAACTTAGGTCTGTGTGAGTCCACAACTAGACTTAGGAGCTCTCACAAACTTGCAGCTCTCCCATGATCAACCAATGAACAGAAACAACAAAATATTATTATTATTATTATTATTATTTTCATATATTACATCCTGACCGAAGTTCTCCCTCCCTCCACTCCTCCCAGTTACCTAAAACCTCATTTCTCCCCCAGATCCTCTCTTCCTTCCCTTCCCTTCAGAAAAGAGCAGGCATCCGGATATCAACTAAACACCACATTACAAGTTGTAGTATTAGGAGCGGCGGGGCTGTATCCCCGGCACCCAGCCACCCGCATGGCTAGCTTATGCCCCGAAATAATTACACGGAAACTGTATTCTTTTGAACACTGTCTGGCCCATTAGTTCCAGCCTCTTATTGGCTAGCTCTTACATATTGATCTAACCCATTTTTAATAATCTGTGTAGCCCACGAGGTGGCTTACCAGGGAAGATCTTAACCTGTGGCTGTCTGGAGTGGGAGAATCATGGCGACTCCCTGACTCGGCTTCTTTCTCCCAGAATTCTGTTCAGTCTACTCTGCCTACCTAATTTTCTGTCCTATCAGGGCCAAGCAATTTTCTTTATTAGTTAACCAATGAAAGCAACAGATAAGATACAAGACCCACCTCCATCAATCATTAATATTTATTTATTTTCACCTTGATCATTTCTTTCCTTTTATTGAAAATAGATTTTTTTTCTCACATAATATATTATGATTATGGTTTCCCATCCCTCAATCCTTCCAGTTCCTTCCCTCCTCCCCTCCCATGTGGACCCACTCTCTGTTTCTCCTTAGAAAACAACAAAGTTTCTAAGAAATAATAATAAAATAAGGTAAAATGAAGACTACCTCATTGGACGAAAAACAAAAACAAAATACAAATGAATAAAGAAGAACAGAAGGCAAAGAGTGCAAGAGAAGGCACAAGGAACAAGGACCCACTCATTCCCACACTCAGGAATCCCATAAAATATTTGGAAAGTATAATGTGTACACAGAGGACCTTGTCCAGACCTATTCAGGCCTTGGGCATGCTGCCTCTAGTCTTTGTGAGTTCATATTTGTGTCAGTCTTGCTGACTTAGAGGCCCTAAGTTTCTGGTTATCCTCTATCTTTAAATTCTCTGCCTTTAAATTCTTTCTGTCTCCTGTTCTCTGGGTTTCCTTGACCCCTAAGGGGAGGAAGTTAATAGAGTCATTCCAGTTGGGACTGAGTGTTCTCTGCATAATGCCAGACTGTGGATTTCTGTAGTTTTTTTGTTTGTTTGTTTGTTTCATCTTACTGCAGGAGGATGATTCTCTAGTGATGGCTGAGCAACAAACTATTATGAATACAGCAGAATGTCATGAAGAATCACTTTATTGCTACATTTTGTTGTTTTTATGGTTGTTGATATCTTTTTCTTTTTTCCTCTCTCATACAATATAACCCAACCACAGTTTCCCCTCTCTCCACTCCTCCCAGATCCTTGTCTCACCTCCAGGCTCCCCCAGATCCACACTGTCCCTCCTTTTCTCTTCATAAATGAGCAGGCCTACCAGGGATATCAACTGAACAGATCATAGCACAAACTCTCATATCAAGGCTGAAGGAGGCAACCCAGTAGGAGGAAAAGGGTCCAACAAGCAGGCAAAAGAGTCCAAATACCCGCACTCCCAGTGTTAGGCATCCAACAAAAATCGCAAGCTGAATAACCACAGCACATATGCAGAAGGCATAGCTCAGACCCATATAAGCTCCATAATGGTCGCTTCAGTCTCTGTGATCCCCTATAAGCCCTGCTTAGCTGATTCTGTGCATGGTGTTCTCTTGCTGTCCTCAACCCTCCTGGCTCCTACAATCCTTCCCTCTTTTCTGCAGGGTTCCCTGAGCTCTGCCTAATCTTTGGTTGTTGGTCTCTGCATCTGCTTTCATCAGTTACTTGAGGAAGCCTCTCTGATGACGACTGCGCTAGGCACCAACCTATGAGCATAGCAGAATATCATTAAGAATTATTTCATTGATTTTATCTATCTATCTATCTATCTATCTATCTATCTATCTATCTATCTATC
>JABTXL010000001.1:7488769-7521681 GCA_025134845.1 Neodon shergylaensis
ATCTATCTATCTATCTATCTATCTATCTATCTATCTATCTATCTATCTATCTAGTCAATCGTGTTTGATTCTACCTTAGGTCTCTTGAGTCATCCAACTTCCAGTTCCTGGCCACTTACATAATGTTGGCATGGACTCTTTCTCCTGGCTTGAGTCTCAAGTTAGACTAGTCATTGGTGGCCACTCCCACAAGTGCTGAGTGACCATTCTTCCAGTGCTTCTTGTAGGCAGGACAGGTTGTCAGTCTTGGGTTTTGTGGCTGAGTTGATGCCCCAGTCCCACCACTGAGAGTTCAGGTTAAATATTCCCCATTGCGAGGAGTCCTAAGTAGGGTCACCCTCATATATTCCAAAAAATTTCCACTGCACTAGGTTTCCACATCACCCCCTAAATGCTCAGCTATTCCAGTAGTCCCTCCAAGTACTCTTCCCCTCGACACCTCCCTCCCTGACCTGATTCCTCCTGATCCCATTCCCACCTGCCTCCAGTCCATCCACAAGATATGTTCTCTCTCTTTCCCAGGGAGATCCGCACATACATACTCTCCTGACCTCTCCTCTTTATCTAACTTCTCTGGAAATGTAGATTAACGTGATTTTCCTTTACTTAACAGCTAATATACACTTATAAGTGTATACATATGCATATGTTTGTCTTTCTTGGTCTGAGTTGTCTATCTCAGGATAATTTTTTCTAGTTCCATTCATTTCTTGCAAATTTTATGATATATTTTTTCTAACACCTGAGTAATGCTTTATTATGTAAATATACTACATTTTCAGTGTCTATTATTTGGTTGAGGGGCATATAGATTCCTTCAGGCTCCAATTTCTTGCCATTATGAATAAAAATACTACGAATATAGTTGAGCAAGTGGCCTTGTGGTAGGATAGGGCATCTTTTAGGTACATGCCCAATAGTAGTGTAGCTGGATCTTGAGATTGATCAAACCCCAATTTTCTGAGGAATCAGCATATTTATTTCCATAGTAGCATTCTCACCAACAATGGAGGGGTGTTCCCCTTGCTCTACATTCTCAAAAGCATTAGCTCTCAGTTGTGTTATTGATCTTAGCCATTCTGACAGATAAAAGATTGAATTTTAAAGTAGTTTTGATTTTCATTTCTCTGATGGATAAGCATGTTTAACAGTCCTTTAAGTGCTTTTGAGAATCTCAAACCATTTGAGATTCCTCTGTTGAGAACTCTCTGTTTAGATATGTACCCCCCCATTTTTTTTTTAGTTTGAATGTTTGGTTTGTTGATGTCTAGTTTCTTGTGATATATATATATGTATATATATATATTATTCCTCATATCCTTTTGATATGGAGTTGATGAAAATCTTTTTCCATTCTATAAGGTGTCAATTTGTCCTATTGATGGTGTCCTTCACCTTACAGAAGCTTTTCAGTTTTATGATGTTCCATTTATTCATTGTTAATGTTAATGCCTTCACTATCAGTGTTCTGTTTAGCCAGTGTCAATGTGTCGAAACTATTTCCCATTTTTTTTCTTCTGTCAGGTTCAGTGTGTCTGGTTTTATGTTGATGTCTTCAATCCAATGTGACTTAAGTTTTGAGCAGGATAATCCATATGGATCTATTTATTTGTATTATTCTACATGAAAATTTCCAATTCGACCAGAGCTGTTTGTTGAAGACAGTTTATTTTTTTCACTGGGCATATTTGGCTTCTTTATCAAAAGTCAGGTGTCCATATGTATGTAGATTTATGTCTGTTCTGTGTTTCAATTTCTGTTGATTAGTGTGTCTGATTTTATGCCAAAGGCATGCAGTTTTTGTTACTGTAGCTCTGTAATAGAGCTTGAAATCAGGGATAGTGATGCCTTTAGAAGTTCTTTTGCTTTTCAGGGATGTTTTTAAAAACCAAGATAGTTTGGGTTTTTTCCATATGAAATTTGGGTATTGTCCTTTAAAGTCCTGTGAAGAATTGTGTTGGAATATTGGTGGGTATCGATTTGAATCTGTAGATTGCTTTTGTTAAAGTGGCTGTTTTTTTTTTTAACAGACTTAATTCACTTTTATTTTCCTTGTATAAAAACCCTTATGTGGTGGCCACAGCTGGAGCCTCGGTCCTCTGAACAGAGACTCTGGTGTGGTTTTTCACAAGATGGTCAGTGAATTCCTGATAAGGAGACTTGGTGAACACAGTCTCTTTCCAGAGGTCGGGGGTCAGGTAGCTGTAGGTCTTAGAGATGGCATCAAAGGTGGCCTTGGCAAAGTTGCCCAGGGTGGCAATGCAGCCCCTGGCTGATGTATAGCAGTCATCAATGCCAGCCATCATCAGTAGCTTCTTGGGCACAGGAGCAGAGACTATGCCAGTGCCTCTGGGGGCAGGGATGAGACGCACCAGCACAGAACCACAGCGACCTGTCACTTTGCAAGGAACAGTGTGGGGCTTGCCAATCTTGTTCCCCCAGTAGCCTCTCCGCACAGGGACAATGGAAAGCTTGGCCAATATGATGGCCCCATGGATGCCGACGTCATCCGCCATTTGGTGTTTTCCAGAAGAAGAAGAAGCAAAGTGGCTGGTTTTATTGTGGTGATCCTACTGTAATCCACAGGCACTTCTTCCTGATGTCTTCAGTTCTTTCTTCAATGTTTTATGTTTTTGTCATACTATTCTTTCACTTGCTTGGTTAGAGTTATCCCAAGATATTTTATTTGGGTCTAATGTGAAAAGTGTTGTTTTCTTTATTCCTTTCAAGATCTGTTTGTTATTTGCATATAGGAGGGCTACAGTTTGTTGCTGCTTGTTTGTTTTGAGTTTATCTTGTATCCTGCTGCTATGTTGTGTTTATTTGCTGTAGGAGTTCCTGGTGAGATTTTTAGTGTTACTTATACATACCTTGACATCTTCCTTTCCTCATGACCTCCTTCAGTTGTCTTTCTGCTTTAGCTAAGACTTTAAGTACTATTGTTGGGTAGGTATGGAGTGAGTGGACAACCTTGATTTCCTCCTGATTTTAGTGGAAATGTTTGATCATGTGTCTCCTTTTAAGTGGATGCTGGCTATGAGCTTGTTGTAAATCACCTATCTTTTATATCCCTAAGTCTTTCCCAGGTCTTTTATCTTAAAAGGGTGTTGGATTTTGTCAAATGCTTTCCTGCATATAATGACATGGTCACTTAGGTTTTTTTTTCTTTCAGTTTGTTCATATGATGAATTATGCTTATCTATATACATGTTATGGACCATCCCTGCATCTCTTGGATGAAGCCTCCTTGTTCATGGTGCATGATCTTGTATATGTGTTCTCGGATTCAGTTTGTGTTTTATTGAGGATTTTTGTAGCAATTTTAAAAAGGAAATTGGTATGTAAATTTCTCTCTTTTGGGGGTCTTTATATGATGTATTCGGTAACTGTTGTCCTCCTAAAATTAATTGGGCAATGATGATTCTGTTTCTCTTTTGTGCAATAATTTGAGAAGTATTAGCATTATCTCTTCTTTGAAAGTCTGGTAGAATTCTACTCTAAAACCGTTTGACTCTGGGATTTTTGTTTTTGTTGCTGTTTTCTTTTTTTTTGTTTGGGAGACTTTTAATGACTGCTTCTGTATCAATAGGGGTTAAAGGTCTGTTTCACTTGCTTATTTGATATTTATTTAACTTTGGTAAGTAATGTGTATTGGAAAAAGTATTCATTTCTTTTACATATTCCAATTTTGTGGAGTATGAAATTTTAAAGTGTGTCTTTATGATTCTCTGGATTTCTTCAGTGTCTGTTGTTATGTCTTCCTTTTCACTTATAATTTTGTTTATTTGGAATTCTCTCTCCTCCTTTTGATTTATTTGGATAAAGTTTTGGTGATCTTATTGGTTTCCTCAAAGAACCAACTCTTTGTTTCATTGATTTGTTATATTGTTGGTTTGTTTGTTACTATTTTATTGAGTTCATCCCTGAGTTTGATTTTTTTCTTGTTGTCTATTCCTTTTGGGTATGATTTTTTTTCTTTTTTCTTTTAGAGCTTTACAGATGTACTGTTAAGTTACTAGTATGGGATCTCCCCATCTTTGTTGCTGTTGTTGTTGTTGTTGTTGTTGTTTTTAAGTAGATACTTAGTGCAATTAGCTTATTTCTGATAACTGCCTTTACTGTGTCCCAAAAGTTTGGGTATATTGTGTACTCATTTTTATTCAATTTTAGAATGTCTTTAATTTCTTTCTTTAGTTCTGTCTTGACCCATTTCCCACTCAGTAGTGAGTTGTATTGGTTTTCTGTTTTTATATTGTTATTGATATCCTGAATTCAAGAATATTAATCCTTTAATCCATGGTGGTTAGATAGGATACAGATTTTCATTTCAATTTTCTTGTAACTGTTGGGACTTGCTTTGTGGTCAGTTTGGAGACAGATCCATGAGGTGCTGAGAGAAAGTATTTTTTTTTTTTTTGTATTCAGGTAAAATATTCTGTGAACATCTGTTTAGTTCCATTAATTTTGTGGTGTATGTAGACCCAACATTTCTCTAGTTAGTTTTCATTTGGATTATCTTCTGTCCATTGGTGAGAATGCGGTATTGAATTCTTCCTCTATCAATGTGTCAGGGTCAGTATGTGATTTAAGCTATAGTTGTGTTTCTTTTATAAACTTTTGTACCCTTGTGTTTGGGGGATGGATGTTAAGAATTGAAATGTCCTTTTGCAGGATTTTTCTTTTGATGAGTATTCATTGCCTTTTCCTATCTCTTCTGATTAGTTTTGGGTTGAAGTCTATTTTATCAGATATAAAAAAATTACAGCATCTTGCTTCTTAGCTACATTGGCTTGTAATATCATTTTCCCTATCCTTGATGTTGAGACTTGTTTCTTGGATGCAACAAAAGATTGATCTTGTATTCACATCCATTCTGTTAGTATGCATTTTTTTAAAATTGGGGAATTGAAACCATTGATATTGAGAGATATCAGTGAGCAGTCTTTGTTAATTCCTGTTATTTTGTTGTTGTGGTGTGTGTGTGTGTTTCCTCTCTTGATTTTTACTTAATCTTTGTGTTTTAGGTTGACTTTTTCTTCTAGCACCTTCTACAGTGCTTGGTTAATAGATAGATATTGTTTAAAGTTGTTTTTTTTAATCATGCAATGTCTTATTATCTCCATATATGGTGATTGAAATTTTTGCTAGGTATAGTAGTCTGGCATGGCATCTGTGGTCTCTTAATTTCTCTAGCACATTTGTCCAGGCTCTTCTGGCTTTTAGAATCTTTATTGAGAAGTTAGGTATAATTCTAACAGGTCAGCTTTTATATTTTATTCTTTTCCTTGCAACTTTTAACATTCTTTCTTTGTTCTCTGTGTTCAGAGTTTTCACTCTAAAGTGCCAAGGAGACCTTTTCTGGTCTAATCTATTTGGTGTTCTCTATGCTTCTTGTACTTTGATAGGGAAATTTTCTTGTATGATTTTATGATTTTGTCGAAAATGTTTTCTGTACCCTTAATTTTGGTTTCTTCCTTATTCCTGTCTTTTTAAGATTTTTGTCTTTTAATAGTGTCTCAGATTTTTGTTTTTTTTTTTAGTTTGTTTTTTGTTTGTTTGTTTGTTTTTGTTTTGTTTTGTTTTTTTGTTTTGAGAAGAGTTTTTATATAGCTTTGGAGCCAGTCCTGGAACTAGTCTTATAGACAAGGCGGGCCTCAAACTCAAACTCACAGAGATCTCTACCTCCTGAGTGCTGGAATTAAAGGCATGAGCCACCACTGCTCGGCTCCTGGATATTTTTTGCCAGGAGATGTTTTTTATTTATTTAACTTTCCTTTTTTTCTGAGGTATCCATTCCTACTGTTGTGTCTTCAATTCCCAAGATTCTCTCTTTCATCTCGTGTATTCTTTGGTGGTGCTTACCTCTGAGCTTAGCCTTAGAGTTTCCAAATTTTTTATTTCCAGATTTCTTCCAGTTTTGGTTTTATTCTTGATTCTGTTTCCACTTTCAGGTCTTGAACTTTTTTATTCTCTTCCTTCCACTGTCTGTGTTTTCATAGATTTCTTTAAGGGATTTATTAATTTCATTTTTGAGGACCTCTATCATATTCGTAAGGGCTATTGTAGGGTCTTTTTTTTTGTATTTCAGCTATGTTGCAATACTCAGAGCCTGGTGTCAAGGGTTGCCAGGCTGCAGTGAAGACGTATCATCCTAGCTGTTGTCAATTGTGTTTTCACACTGGCATCTAGGCACGTGGGATTGGAAAGATTGTAATTCTAGGTGCTGATGCCTGGTCTTGTCTTTGTTGCGTGGTTGATTTGTCCCTTTATTTCTCTTGCCCTCTCTGGTTCTTAGGAGAGTTCGGCGGTTTTCTGTTGCCTGGTAGGAAATCCTTCTGGGGTCCTGATTGGTGTGGTCACTATGGGTCCAGGTAAAATGTGTTTCTAGGTATTGAGTGCTAACACTTAGCAATGGGTCCACAGGTGAGAGGAAAGTGGGGTGTTTTACCAGGATCTGCTTAGCCCCTGGGCATGGGTACAGTTAATGAGGAGAGGCCACAGCAGAAGGTCTGCTGCAGAATTGGGGATGAGACTGGGAGATTAGACTTGGAGGAATGGGGGGGGGGGTGTCATGTAAAGATCTGCTGTTATCCTACCTGCATTCCTGGTGGGAGTGGCCTGTGCATTCCCAGGCAATGTCTGTTGGAGGTGCTTGCAGGTAAAAAGGAAGGAGTAATGGAAAGGAAGTTTGGACGGACAGAACTGTGTGGTTCACTAGAGACTGGGCTGTGAGGAGGGAGGCTGCTGCAGGTGTTTTGCTACAGAGCTGGGGATGAGACTGGGGAATTGGTTTGGGAGAACTGAAGGGGAAGTGAAGATCTGCAGTGAGGCTACCTGCCTCCCTAGCTAGAGACTAAACCAGTTGGAAAATCAAAGGCCCTGTAACAAAATAATAATAAGTTTATGTTAAGCTTATCAGTTTTTAAGTATTTCAAAGTATTTTATAGCTGCTTTGCCTGACTTTCACCAAGGTGCACTGGGGGACTGTGGCTTGTGGTGCATCTTGTTCTTTTTACAAATGAGGGTATTCTCAGAATGAGAGACAGAATTTTCACTGGCATTTTATGACCATCACTGGATATATATATATATATATATATATATATATATATATATATATTGTGATGATATATATATCCAAGCCAGCTACCACAGTGTGTTTGTCAACTGGTACAGGTAAACCAAGTCTTGACACTGACAAAAGTTTTTTTTTTAATTTTTATTGAGAAAAAGAAAAAAAAAGTTTCCGCCTCCTCCCAGCCTCCCATTTCCCTCCCCCTCCTCCCACCCTTCTCCCCCTCCCCCAACTCCTCTCCCCCTCCCTCTCCAGTCCAAAGAGCAGTCAGGGTTCCCTGCCCTGTGGAAAGTCCAAGGTCCTCCCCCCTCCGTCCATGTCTAGGAAGGTGAACATCCAAACTGGCTAGGCTCCCACAAAGCCAGAACTTGAAGTAGGATCAAAACCCAGGGCCATTGTCCTTGGCTTCTCATCAGCCCCCATTGTTCGCCGTGTTCAGAGAGTCCGGTTTTATCCCATGCTTCTTCCGTCACAGTCCAGCTGGCCTTGGTGAGCTCCCAATAGATCAGTCACACTGTCTCAGTGGTTGGGTGCACCCCTCGTGGTCCTGACTTCCTTGCTCATGTTCTCCCTCCTTCTGCTCCTCATTGGGAACTTGGGAGCTCAGTCCGGTGCTCCAGTGTGGGTCTCTGTGACTATCTCCATCCATCACCAGATGAAGGTTCTATGGTGATATGCAAGATATTCGTCAGCATTGCTATAGGATAGGGTCATTTCAGGTTCCCTATCCTCAGCTGCCCAAGGAACTAACTGGGGACCTCGCCTTGGGCTCCTGGGAGCCACTCTAGGTTCAAGTCTCTTGCCAACCCTAAGGTGGCTCCCTTAACTAAGAATTGTGCTTCCGTAACTTCAGGAAAAGATATTAGAATAATAATCTTTTGTTGATGATGGTACAAGGGATTACACCAGTGTAAGTGTTCTACCTCCAAGCTGTGTTTCTACCTTAAAACTATTAACATTTATTTCAACAAATGCCAGACATTATGTTACTGCTTTTTGTATTTTAACTTTCTTCTTATTTTTTTGATTACTGGGTAGAAAGTTCCAGAAAGAAAATCAAATACAAACCATTAATCTAAACAATATTAAATCAAGAAAAAGTGATGTGAGGCTATTGACTTTAATACCTAGTGGTAATCACTGTCACCTCAGGCAAAATTGTTAGAGAAATGACCACTATTTTTATATGATATGTATCAGTCAAATATAAGTACAGCATTAAGTATTATAAAATAATCGTGTAGCTGAAAAATTAGAAATTTAAATAATTAAGGAATTGTGAATTTTACCAAAATATTCTCATGAAGAAACACAAAAGGAATGAATTTCACTTCATGTTAGTAATTTTTATTTTCTCTTTTCTGCCATGTTGGGGATTAAACGCAGGGCCTCTGCGTATGCTAGGCAAATGCTTCCTGACCGCACTCTATCTCTTGTCTCCTGGAGGGAAATCCTAACCCAAGAAAGAGGTATTCCAGAAGCAGACCGCAGTAGAAGCAGACAGCAGTAAGGCTTTATGGGTAATATTATGGAAACATCAATGAAAAACACTGACTTCAATATTTATTAGTTTTGTGTTTTAATACAAAGCTAAGAGGTTCAGAAAAGGAATGTAGGACGGAAACACAAGCTGATTGGAAGGTAACGTTGATGCAAATTAAAATAAATTCATCACAGTAGTGTTAAAAGAAAACCTGCACAAAATAGGATGAGGGTCTTAGAAAACCGGTTTCCAGCCACAACACTGTCAGCTTGATTTTCCTTTGGAATCATCTGGGGAACTGTAAAAACACCCAGGCCTGTCCCCAGAGAGTCTGCTTTTATTATTTTGGAGTGAGGGTTGATGGCTTTAAAATCTCCCCCAAGTGATGCTAATCTGTGGTCAAGGTTCAGCACCCCTCATCAAGGTTTTAGTTAATGTTGTAGTTCTGACTTCATTGATCTGGGATGGAGGCGTTATCTTTTTAACTAATCCTGGGTGAGTCTAACAGCCGAAGAAGCTGGAAATCCCTGCCATGTAAGAAAGCTTCAAAGGAATATGCGGTTAATTCAAAATGTCTCTCCTCACCTGCTTCCACAAGAGAAACACTGAGAGAAGTACGGGGTCTGGGGCATAGGAAATGAAAGTCCCTATCTGCTTCCCAACTCAAGCAGAGCTTGTAGTTCTGGTAGACTGTGGTAAACTCTCCGAATTCATCAGGCATGTCAAAAGGCTGATGTCATATCATCTCCGACACAGAGTACAAAATGGTTACAACAGCCTGGGGTACAGCACAATGGTAGAGTGCTTGCCTAGCATGCACAAGGACCTGGAGTTTTTACCAGCACCACCCTTGCACCAAAAGAAAATGATAAAATATGTATATGTGTATTTAAGGGGTTGTTAAAGGTTAGAAGAAGGAGTAGATTTTCTGCCTGAATTTTTATAAAGGTTGAAATTAAAAGAAAGAAAACTTGATTTCAATGTGAAAAAACACCATTCCTCCAAAATACCCTTTCAGTAAACTATCATTAGAGTTATATGTTAAGAAACTATGTCTGTAGGTAAAGCATGAGTTATACCCTCTAATCCCAGAGCCTGAGAGGCAAGAAAAAGGATCATGAGTTCAAGGCCTGCCTAGACTAGAAAGCCAGACCCTGTCAGAGAAATAGAATGAAGAAAAGAAGGAATGAAGGGAGGGAGAGAGGAAGGGAAGGAGGAAAAGAAAGATGGAGGGAGGGAGGGTAAAATGACAAGTTGTAGTTCAATAGCAGAGAAGTTACCCAGCACTTTGATTTAACTGTGGATGTAGCTCAGGGGCTGAGCACTTGTCTAGCAAGCACAAGTCTCTGGGTCCCCCACCCCATACCTCAAAAAAAAAAAAGAAAGAAAAGAAAAGAAAACTGCGAAATCGAGAAGCTAAGTCGAGAGTTTTCCTAACAATTAACTGATAGATAATGCATGTCCTGATTAAACTGATGGAGCTGTTCCACAAAGCATCCGTGTTGCCAGACAAAGCTCACAGTCTTTGTCAATTTAAGAAGTAAAGTATTCAACGTCTAAAGTAGTGGGGTGAGAGCCCGTGAGTGGGCTCCGTTGATAAAGGCATCTGCCATCAACCCTGACAACTTGAGTTCCATCCCTGGGTTCCATGAGTTGGACCTTCACACATTTGTACATTTGGTCATTTGTGCACACCACACACACACACACACCATAGAGAAAGAGAGAAGGGGGATAAGTAAGGAAACAATTTTAAGTCCTCACTTTGGAGCCTCTTGCTTACGTGTAATTTTCAATTCTGAATTCTCAGTTTGTTGCATGAGTGCAGGTCAAATCCACATGTTGCATTTCTTTCCTCCAGTCACCATGCCCCAGTACTTTGAGCAGAGTAAGACCTTCACAAAATTCTATTGAGCATACGAATGTTTAACTTCCATGTGTCTAAATATACAGCAGAAGCCATAAATAGCAGAAACCGAAGCCTGTTTCCACAATGCAGTGTGAAGGTGGGCATTTGTACCAATTCGGGTTTATTTTTAGCCTTATTCAAATATACAATTGTTGATCCAGAAATTTATAATTTTTCTTCAAATTCTATATTAATTATCACAATTTCTCATTTACTTTCTCATCTGTCTAAAAAAAGCTATAGAAAGACAGCCAGGCATGTGTGGTGCATCCTTAGCCGAGCTGCCTTTCACCACACCTTCTAGAGAAGACCATTCTCATGTCCGTTCACTTCCCCTTTCCCAGGCATTTTCTTTTTAAGGGCATCCATGTGTTCAGCCCCAGTGACCGTAGTGGGGCTGGCTGCTCACTTCGCTCCTGCTATCGCTGCTCCCCACTGATCGCCATGGCTAATCAGATGGCACGCCAGCCTGCACCAATCATTAAGATGACCCAAATTAGCAGTCCAGCCATGTCACAGTACATTCATTCCACATATACAGACATGGCCTAAGTATGAGGCGGAAACCTGCATGTGCTTCTCTGTGTTTGCATTACACCGGGCTTTATTGATTAGCGTGATCTGCTTTGGCACTTGAAATCTGCAAGTGGGAATCATTTGTGAATTATTCTGAAGACAAAGCGGATGTGCCTTTTCCTCCCAGCAATTCCCTTCATTTGTCTTTTTCCTCCAGCTGGATTGGAAAACATCACAGCTTAACACGTGCCCAGCTCTTTACTTAGAAGGGACTTTTAATCATTTTCGTTTTCGATCTTAAAAAAGAAACTCATTTTTTTTCCAACCAGGTAAACAAGGCAGCACAGACTCAAAATTGTTAAGTTCATCATCAAAATTTTGTGACCCGATTGTCTTGTCGATTGCAGTCAGTGGAACTCAGTTCTTAGCAGTCCTACAAGAAGCCTTCTCTTAACCACAGCTATGACTGTTGGCATCTCGCAATGCCTGTGTAAATTCATCCCCCAAATATTTGCATTCTCGATAGTCATTTTTCTACAATACAGTCTAATAATTAGAGGGTCCCATTACCTGCTAAATGTTTGCATAAATTACCAGTCCATTATGCACAGTAAGTTTTATAAAACATTTACAGATAGAGATCATGTTTAATTAAAATTAGCTTCCATATGTAAGCCAAGTGTGCACTAATGAGTCACAGTGACCTTTTATTACCTATAGTCCCTTGTTTTGGATGGATGATTGACAGCTTGCTGTTTGGCTACCATGTTGAATTTTAGCTGACAAGACTTTTCATTTTAGCTCAATTTGCCCGCCTATCACAAGCTGGTGGCAGGCCAGACCCCAGTCACCCAGCTTTGCCTCGGCAGCTTGCTCTAGTTCTCATTAGTACGCATTTATTCAGTGGGAATTGGAAGACAAATGCTTGAAGGCATGTGAACTAAGTATAGCAAATTAGGTTTAAAGACTGAATATTTATAAGTGTATGGAAAGTTGGGCTTTTTTTTTTAATTCTAGAGCAAATTGAGAACCAAGTGCTAGCTTTAGTATAAAAGAAATGAAGATAGAAGGGGGACAATTCTAAGAATAAAAATACTATAAGCTTTTTCTTTCCATTTTGGAACTATGTAAAAATCTCTCTGACAACACCTTATCAAATGAAAACCTGGCTTCTCTTTCATGGAATGCTTGCACAATGAAGTTTAGCACCTCGTGTGTGAGAAGGGGGAAAAATGAGGGTCATGCTCAGTTGTTGCTTGGTTATCCCTTGGTATGTTTTAAACTGCCTTGTTTGTTCGGCACTAGCACGGAAACAGATGTTGCTCTACCGCGCAGGATAATTTACGGTACCTCCCGGTGTAGCATGGACGTCCTCCCAGGGCCCAGCTGGTCTGTCAGTGGCACTGCCTGGTGTCTGCTCAACTATGACAACTACAAGGAGAAGCTGCACGTTTTGTGCTCTGTGCTATTGTCACTCTCAACGTATAGCTCTGCCCCCGGTTCATTCTGGGGCTGGTGGAAATGCGGCTGGCTTTTGTGTCTCGATGCTCTGTACCGCAGACCCCACAAGCTCCCCTCTCCACTGGCGATAATAACACAACTCATTACTTCTGTCACCTAATGATCATCGGCATGATCGCTCAGAGCAAGAGCCAACCTCGCCTTGCACTCATAACTGGTACTGGAAGGTAAAACAGATTTGTCACTTACGATCTGACTGCTGAGCCACACTTTGAGCTCCATTATTGTGATTAACTTCTGCATAAGATATGCTTGCCCAATTGTCATTTGTGATACTGCGGTGGGCACAAGCTGCCATGCTTCCCAAGAGCACACCAGCCAATCAGATATAGCCATGTTATTCGGACTGTTAAATGCCTACCCTGTCACAGCGGCCACCCCAAGCATTGTTTTGCTTTTGTATATTTCTTCTTCCCAAACCCTACTGGACTTGTTGTGTGAACAGAACTACTACATATGTCAGCTACTATTTCATACCACATGTTAAAATGATGCTATGCTATTGTTGGTCCAACAGGGCTAGCAGCGGGACTTGGGAAGTGGTTCCTTGATTTTCACCATAGAAATGTTGGTTGTTGGTGTCTTGCCAGCCGAAATCTGTCGTGTCAGGTGCCTCGTGGCTATCCGCAATAGAGTCCATGTTCCCAAACCAAAGTTCTCTTCTAGCCCCATCACCAGCAAACCGATTTGACTCTGCCTGATTAGAATAACGAAGGCAGTCTAAGAGAATATGCACAGCCTCACTCTACGTCACATTGAATCACCCCACTACCCACACGAAACTGACCGCAGCCTCATTTCTTTAGACAAACGCATGCTTAAGGAAAAACCTCCTGGGAGAAGGCACCCAGAGCTACTTCATGTCCCTGTGCGGGCTGTTCAGAGGTTTGCAGTTTACCTGTTTACAAAATAATGTTTATTTCTGTGTTTCTCTGTATGCAAGCCTCCACTAATGGGTCTGCCTTCGATAACCTAATAACTGGGGACTGGCTATGGCAGCACTGTGCTCGGCACCAAGAAACCGGGCTCTAAACATGTGTATGTGTGTGAGGTTTCTAAATTGCAAGTCATAAACACAATCATTTATTATCATGTGAAAGGGGGGAGCTCCCCTTGGAGCGCGTTCACACTGCTGATTAGAAAGAATCAAGCTTTATATTCCAGGATCCATTCACGCTGGTGGAAACATAGTCAGTTTTGATTATGAAGGGAGAGATGCAGCTCTGGACAGGAGCTACACACTGATATGCATGCTATCAGAATGATTTATGCAAATTATGCATATTATTCCCAAAGGAATTCCTCCTCAAACTGCCAGGATAAATCGCCGGAAATTAGCCATAAAATCTGCCGTGCTAGGAGCAAAAGGTGAAGGCCACTGGGATAGCAAGGACATTCGGCTTCTGGAATCTTCCAGCATATGATGCTGGTGAATGTTGTTCTCCCTGGATGATGAGGAAAACTGTGGTTTTCTTCCGAATCCGATAAAAATGTGTTCCTTTGAAAATTTTCAAGCAAATGCTGACTCATTTTATTTACAGCTAGCATAGAGAAATTTAGTGATACGCTGTCTCCATCGGCACCTTCTACAATTACTGCTAACTGCCTAAGTGCTGTTAACTAGCTAAACCTGGCTTTAAAAACCTCATTCCTCTAGAGACTGGAGGCGTAACCCTATGTTTGTGCACCGAACACATCAGTCCCTTTCTGGAGAGCAGTCTTTCTTTCCAACATCCATAGACAACACGGCTGTCTTCCGTCCTGAAACTCCCCCAAACGACGTCGGGGCAAAGCCACCACCAGGTCCTTTACTCTCAGCATCCACAGTCTCATTGACTTCCTCTTAGCTCGCAATGAATGTGAAGAGAAGTATTTTCCCTACGAGGCGAGGTTGCTGGTAATGTGTCCTAACAGGCTGCAGTGAGAGCTTCTCGAAGCACTCTTGTTACAAAGAGCTGTTGTTTGTTTCCTTCAGACAGCACGGTCCTCGAGGTTCTGCGGCTGTGCTCACACTCCACCATCGTCCGAAAAGTTGAAGAGGATATGAATTTCAACTTAGAGACCAGCAACTACTGTCTAAGAAAGGGAGACTTTGTGGCTGTCTTTCCTCCCATCCTGCACATGGACCCAGAAGTCTTTGAGGCTCCAGAGGTAAATTAACATCATGTCTGTTATGACTGCCAGGAAAGCACCCCTCCCCCACCCCCACCCCCCACCTTTCTCATCCTTTAGTTTGCTCTCCCTGGAGATTTAAGGCAGCTGGGTGATGACTTCTGTACCTCCCTCTAATAGGAAGATTTCTGCCGTTACAGGTCCCCCCCCCCAAGAATCTGCCTTTGACAGGTTGTGTGATTTGTGAACAAAAATTCAGATAAGTCTAATTATTTGCTGCTTAATTCAAATGAAATGGACACTTTTACCTTGGTCACGGTTGCTTTTAGCCACTGAATTAAGAGTCTCTTTGACAAGCAATTACTGAAACCCAAGAGGGCTGGCTATTGATATGTGACCTAAAAATTAAATAATAGTAACTAGTTTGCTAAGCACCTCCAAAGTGAAGTTGACTTCAAACGTCAAATACCATCATCACTATCGTTAGGAACAAATAGTAGTTAAGTCCCTTTAGCTAAAGGTATGTGCCCCTGCTTGATCAATTACCATGGCACTATGAACTCCAAATTGCAAAGCTGCTGCTCTCCGGTGAAGCTCTGACGGTAATTGTGTCATCTCCTTGTATTTTTTTCCGAAGCTGGAGTTAATGAATATCAAAGACTGGAAATTAATCCACCCCGGTTCATCCCTTAATACCACTTAAGAGAGTCACCCCCTGCATGCAAATGGAGTGCAGTTATATTCTGCTGTGCTTCGCATGAAGAATGCTGCTGACTTGTACTGTTTACCGTCCACCTTTAGTGGAGGAAATGTCTGTCCTCTGCTCAAAGGCTTCGTAGATGGACCGCTTTCAAAGACAGGTCCTCAGCTAGAAGTTCTGCACTCAACCTGAATTATAATATTGTTGAATTTAGGAAAGCAATAAGAGGACAAACTTCAAAAGCAATGCCAGTTTGTATTTATTGAGTCAGCAAAGCCCGTGTCTTATTACAGGGGGAGAGGTGCATGGTTTCTTAGGCCAGGCCTTCTGCAGACAGTGACAGCAAGAAGGATGTAGAATTTCAGCCAATGGATGAGTGTTCTCCAGAGAACAAGCTGCATTTCTGCATTTGTGAATAATTCCAGTTGTTAGTGTATATTCAATAAACAACACAACTGAAATTAGTATCAGAAAAATATTTGTGAACTTCAAAATAGCAACCCTTCTTATAATTTTTCATTTCTGCCCAAGTTTTCTTTGTGATTATTCAATTAGTGGCAGAGTTTATTATTCATGTCATGAGAGTTAAATCAGAATTATTGTTGTCATCAAATAAGAAATGATCACCGGATTGCCACCATCTTTAGGAGCATGTTTCTTTGTGCTTTCCCCACATCTCACTCTTCTATCCCCTTTAAAAAAATCTGAGCTGGGCAGTGAGGGTGCACGCCTTTAATCCCAGCACTCAGAAGGTAGAGGCAGACCAATCTCTGTTAATTCGAGTTCCAGGACCGTCTCCAAAGCTACAGAAAAACCCTGTCTCGGAAAAACAAAACAAAACAAAACAACAATAAAACCATCTGATTGATAACTTTAAGAATTTAAAAGTCAAAATTATACATTATGAGTATTAGGGTCAGGCATGGTGGTACAAAGGCCATCAGACCTCTGTATGCTTGAAGCCAGCAGGACTACAAAGCACATTCTAAGCCATCCAGCGCTCTCTCGTGCTCTCTCTCTCTCTCTCTCTCTCTCTCTCTCTCACACACACACACACACACACACACACACACACACAGAGAGAGAGAGAGAGAGAGAGAGAAGAAATTGTGAGTGTTGATTAAGGATTTGTGGTACACATCTGTGATCTGACATTTGGAAGGTTGGTATAGGAAATTAACAAATTCAACCACAACCTTGGCTTTATTGCAAAACTGAAAGAGAAAGACAGGGGGTGGGAGGCAAGAGGAAGCCATAGGAGGAGGACGTTAAGGAAAGGGAGTGTGTATATATATTGCCCCATGGAACCCAAATGATACTAATAGTAAACAAAAGGTTTGCCTCATACAAAATCACTGGGAGAATAAAATTTCAATATTGTGAAAAGTAATTTAAAATCATTAGGATATTCAGTGAATCTGTTATTTAGTAGGTTTTAGCATCATTAGTAATACCTGACTTGTGTTAGCATCAGGTATTTTTTTCCTACAATGTTGCTGTGTTTTTTTTTTTGTTGTTGTTGTTTTGTTTTTGAAATTAGTAGTAGAATGATGATCATTCTGTGTACAAAAACAAAAAAAATGCTTTGGAACCATTTCTTTTATCTGATTTTGCCAGCTATTATTTTTCATTCTGTAAACATTTGCTAAACACTTAGCACTGTCAGGTGATATATAAATGTATTTTCTTTGATTCTTTTCTTTTAATCGTAAGACTTTTATTTTACTTTTTAAAAAATCTCTTTTTTTTTTCATTTTACATACCAATCCAAGTTGCACTCCCTGCACTTCTCCCATTCCCTAAACCTTCCCTCCCATCCCTTATCAGAGAGGGTAAGGCACATTGCTTTGAGGAAGGTCCAAGGCCCTCCCTACTATATCTAGGCTGAGCAAGATATCCCTCCAAAGAGAATGGGTACAAAAAGCCAGTCCAATCAGTAGGGGTAAATCCTGGTGCCACTGCCAGTGGCCCCACAGTCTGCCCCTGCCATATAACTGTCACCCACATTCAGAGGGACTAGTTTGTATCTATACTGGTTCCTTCCCTGTCTGGCTGGAGTTGGTGAGCTCCCATTAGCTCAGGTAAGTTCTTTCTGTGGATGTCTCCATCATGGTCTTGACCTCTTAGCTCAGATTCTCACTCCTCCACTCTTAAACTGTACTTTGGGACTCAGCCCAGTGCTCCGGCTCTGGCTCTGTGCCTCTGCTTCCATAAGTTCCTGGATGAAGATTCTATGGTGACATTTAAGATATTCATCAATCTGACTACAGGACAAGGCCAGTTCAGGCACCCTTTCCACTACTGCTTAGGGTCTTAGCTGGGGTCATTCTTGTGGATTCCTGGGAATTTCTCTAGTGCCAGGTTTCTTGCTCTCCCCAGAATGGCTCCCTCAGTCAACAGTCTCTTTCCTTGCTCTCCATCTCTGTTCTTCCCCCATCTTGACTATCCCATTCCCTCATGTTTGCCTCCCTGGTCCACTCTTTCCCCCTCCTCCCCTTCTGCCTTTCCTTCTCCCCTGACCCCCATGCTCCCTGTTTTCTCAGGAGATCTTGGTTCTTAACATCTTAATATGTCAATAAGAAAACATGTTAGAAACTCAGGTTTCAGATGCCCATCCAATCCACTAGCACCCACTAGCCGTAATGAAAAGTCTGAAAATTTGGGTTGTTTGCCACTGAAGCCACTGCCCTTGAGTCCACAAAAGAACTCTGCTTCTCACTATAGACTTTATAACCTTCAACCTTTGAGAAGGAAGACAATTACAAGTAGAAGATAGACAATAGCAGCCAAAAGTATGACACATACTAGCTTCAAAGGCAGGTTTACTAGCTCTTGGAAGACACAAAATCCCAGGATCTTTAGCTAGCACATCATGGGTTCTTAGCACACTGAAGTGTGGTTTCAGAATATCTGAATATCACTTCCCAAGACATGTCCTGCTTCTCCTTCACCCATTTATCCCTTTGCTACCTGTACCTCTCTGCTCCCGAAATGACCCCATTGCTTATCTCTCTGCTCCTGGAAACTCCCTCTTTACTTTCCTACCCAGAAAATTTCAAATTCTTCCACATTAATCACCTTTGTCCTCTACCTTTCAAAAATGTGCAATTTTCACCCAGTTTGTGAGAATGTACCATTGTCTACTGGTCACCTATGTGTGCTTTTGCTATAGTCTATGACAACAGGGTATTCCTACCTTGCAAATTTTAAGTTACTTACTCAAGTATTGTCCTATCTACAGGATACTATACATGTAAAGTAATTAAGGAAATATAAAGTTGGGTGAATTGGGATGAAAATGAAACTGTACATAATTTAAGACAGAGAGGTACACATTGAAATATGAACTAGATGCAAATAGATCATTAACAAGTAGCCTGTCATAAATATAGTCATGCTAGTAAGAATGGTAAGAACAATGGTGAAAGGATGCCTTTCGGGGCTGGAGAGATGGTCCAGTCATTAAAATACTTCGCTGATCTTGCAGAGGACCCAGGTTCAGTTCCCAGCACCTACATGGAAGCTCACAACCATCTGTAACTTCAACTCTGGTGATTCTCTCTTTGGATCTTGTCAGATACCAGAAACATACGTAGCATACACAAAATAAAAATATAAAAAATAAACTTTTTAAAATCCTTTCAATGACAGAGAGAGAGAGACAGAGAGAGACAGAGACAGGGAGACAGAGAGACAGAGAGAGATCCATAGAAGGCATTTAAATGGCATAGCAGAGTAATCCTTGACCTTCAGCCATTGCAAACATTAAGGATAGTTTTTTAAGATTTTATTTAAATGAATTTTAAAGAACCTGAAAAATTTACTTTGAAATGAAACTGAATTTTTAAATATCTAGAAAAGTAAAGTTTCAAGCAACATGGGGTAAACAAAATGGTTCTGAACTCTAATCTGACCTATAAGCTACCAACATGTAACTATATATTAAGGAATATTCTTTTCCTTGATACAGGCTGCATATCTTGTGATATCACACATTTGGATGGCTCTTCCCAGCATGTGAAAACATACAGACAAATAAAATATATAGCATGAAAGTGAAACAAAAGGAAGAGCCCTCCTTGACTGTTTCTTGCTTTGCAAGAAGCCATGCTATCCAGCAACATCCAGATAATTTGTTAGTCACCGAGCAGTGAGTTGATTATTAAAGATTTTCTAAGGTCTTCCCTGAAATCACACTGTTATAGGCCAGAAATCCTGCAGGTGGCCATCAAGTAATGGGAAAGAAACAGTGATGATTTCTCTTCTGCTGAAATGTCAGAACTGGAGGTGTAGAATGAATTAATGCTACAGGTCCATTTTTATAGGTTCAAAAGCTGTCAAGAATAGGGAAATCTGTTGACAGTATTAGGCTATAGAGAACACACAGCACCATTTAAGATGTCAGTGAGTCACTATCTCCATGCAACTCCTGAAGTAAATGCACAGTAACATGACAGTTTGGAAGCACAGCCCCTTCAGAATATTCCAGAAAATCTCTGCTATTGAAATGTCTTGTTTAACATCATGCAGTGTGTCCCCATCTTCAGAAGGTTGTGGGTGCAATAAAATGCTAAATATGTTGGAAAGCCCTTGGTAGAAAATAGTCTCAGTCACTATGGGAACTTCAATGTCAAGATTATTTTAATTATCATCAATGCTTTTTGAATAGACCAGTTATCACACGTGAGTAAGTGCTATAAATAAATGATTCTCTATCTCCAACAAGAATAGAGAATATGCCTTCAGTAGAGCTCAAAAAAGCAAACACATAATGGCCTTCTGCTGGGTTCTCTGGCAGAAAGACTTGGGAGAGGGGGCAGAGCCAGACCTGCAGGACTCTTCCTGGGGCTGAACAGGATGGTGAATGTCACAACTCAGCCCTTTCCCTCCCCCCGCTAGGCAGAGAGACCCACTGTGTCAGGAGTCTGTCAAAGCAGGATCTTATATAGGTTTGCAATGGGGGTGGAGAAGCTTGGGATGGGTTGAGGCAGAGCAAGGAACAAGGGCCAATAATATTCCGCCATGTCAGCTATGGCTGGGCAGAGGCGGGCCTAGGTTGGGTAACCAGAGATAGGTCTCCAAACTGGATTTAGGCTAGAAAGTTACACTAGGCCTCACCAAACTCAAGTTAGGCTTAGGAAGTTACACTGGGCCTCATGCCCAGGCCTCATGAGGCCTAAGAGCCTTCTCTCTTCCAAGAAGCCCTTTGATAACATAATGGTGACAGAGAAATAAAAGGTCCCCTTGTCCTGTGTAGTTTGCAATATACACCTTATCACATGGCTTTTTTTTTTCTCATAGCCAAGTCCTTTATATTAAGGGAGTTTCTGCCGTTGCCAGCACAGTGGTATTTCACATCTACTATCTCAAAATCCTTGTGTCTAGATGAAGCAGTTTTGAAATCCATAATCTATAACATTGAATCATTGTTTCTGGTGCAAATACCACTATACTGAGGAAGTAACATGTTACCAACAAGAAGACTCTAATGCAGAGCCTGGGAGGGTTATGCATACCCTCTCACAAGCTGGTACTATCTGGCAACAACTCATGATTGATTTGAACCCAGACCACGGAGGTGAAAAAGGACTTCTCTGCCATAAAATCTTGTCTCCAGGAAGACTGGAATCCACAGGCAGCACTGGCATCCCCTTAGCTTTTCCAAACACTGAGAGGTTTGTTTGTCTGGTTGGTTGGTTGGTTGGTTTTATTACTGGGGGTAGTGTCTTCTGTCTAGTTTAGATCCCTACACTCAAGTCATGAACTGAGTGGACTAAAGACTTGAACATATCAAGTGATTCACCTCAGCAGGGATGTATTATATGCTTTTGTATTAGCAATGCTTCTTATACAGAAAATACTTAAAAAAATAAATATCTGTTGAACTGAACTAAACATAGTATTCAGAAAACACAAATGAGGTTGTTATGCAATTCTCCTCTGTTGTGTATATTAAAAGTTCCTCTCAATCCAGAAAAATGGATCTCCTATCCAAACTGGGCTCCAAGTGTTTCAGTGTTGCATAATTAAACGAAAGTCCACAAGAAGCCCTAATATGCTTGTAATGTCTGGCTAGCTCAGTTGGTAGAGCATGGGATTCTTAATCCCAGAGCTGTAGGTTCAAGCCCCTTGTTGGGTGCCAGAATGCTGCATAATTAAAGGAAGGTCCATGAGAGCCTATAATAAAGGATAACAAATGTTTATTGGGGATCACTCACAATAAGAGAGCCACTATCTGGGTGCTGGGATCCCTGGACCGAACTCTGACCACCAACCAAGGGAAAGGAAAAGGGGCTAAGCAAGCTTCCTGTCTGTACCTCAGATCACAGCCTAAAGGGCTGGTATCTAAAAGGCTATTGGCTGAATGAATTCCCACAACACCTCGGTGTTGTACAATTTCTGCAATTTGTATACTCTGAATCCACAGCCACTTCCCATTCTCTGTGCTCACATTCACTCAGTTCTCTATCTCCTCTAAGACCAGGAATCATATTTTTAAAATAGGCATTCCTATCATTTGCTCAGTAGTCCAATAAGCATATGGGGAACGCTGCCAAGGGAGTGTCCCTGTGTTGGAGGCTGTGAGAGGGAGATGAAGAAGATGCCAGGGAGTCCCTCACTCTGCCATCTTCTGTGAGCACCTTCTAGTTGCAGTTAGACTTCCTCACCTTTGCATGATGAGGTCCAGAGAGAGACTCATCACAAGCCATTTGTCTCTCTGTGCTGCTTTCTTTCCAAGCAAAGGGTTTATTGAGGACCCCACAGACTTTCTTTCCTCTGTGCCATTGGACGGATTGTTTCCAATTCCTAAACCCCAAGGCAGTCAGAGGTTGTTCCAGTACAACCCCCAGTGGGCAGCAGGGAGGTTTGGTGGCTTTCACACCCAGTCCTTCCAGCACCATTGAGTGAACTTGTTGACCATTCTTTACGTTCCTGTTTTCTTCAATAGCTCAGGTGGGATTCTAACATGCTTCCCTTTAGGGGGAAAACTGAACTAACTCGTAAAGGAGATTATAGGCATTCCTAACATGGACCTGTCAGGGTTCTCTATGCACAGGCAGTGAAACAAATAATAGCTGAGCGGTAGTGGTGCACTGGTGCACGCCTTTAATCCCAGCACTTGGGAGGCAGAGGCAGGTGGATCTCTGTGAGTTCGAAGCCAGTCTAGTCTACAAGAGCTAATTCCAGAAAAGGCTCTAAAGCTACGGAAAAACCCTGTCTTGAAAAACATATATATGTGTGTATATATATGTATATATATAATTTTATTCAATTTTATATATTTGTATTCTCATGATGACAGTCACAGAGCAAATGCTACTAATAGTTTCCCTTTTAATTTTACTAAATAAACCATTAAATGGAAATTTCTGAGATATTAATTCTGAGGAAACTAAGAAAGAAGGACAGAAAAGTAGAAGGGAAAAATTAACGATCTGCTAGAAGTTTGAGGGAGGTGCCCTAGCCTCTCACAGGGCTGCCAGTGAGGTCACTGAGAAAGGACAGGGCAGCCTTGGTAGCTTCGGGCATACTTTACATTATCTGGATAGATGCCATGAAGTCATAACTTATGTTAAGTTTTCTCTTTTTCTTTTTCTGGCACAAACAACAGAACTACAGTGAATTCTCTTTCCTCTGGGATTGTGCTTCATGTCGAAATTTACCTAAGCTGTTTGGCCTGAGCAGGAAGCTGTGGGAAAGAGACCAATCTAAATTGGTCAACAGGAAGAAGAGTGCATCAGTGCTGAGTTCAGGATGGAGTCATAAGCCCCAGAATGGAAGATCACCGGGGGGTGGGGGGTGGAGGGTTCCATGTAGCTCCTCTCTCTAGAAACACTGCATGTGCACAGAGAGTACCACGTTGCTTACTGTAGAAATGAGCAGCTATTTTAAGTTCTGCATTGGATAGGTCACTTTGGATACATTGCTAACAGAGGTAAAACACACTTCTACTCTAGCGTGTTTAAGGTATCACTTGTTACGAAATAAAGCAACTATACAATGCTAAATGATTTTGTCAACATCGCTTGCAAGTCGGGACAGAGTAGGAACGGGGCAAACTTTCTCAAAACCCAAATGCTTAGCAAATTAAGTATTAACTAAGGTAAACCCAGATAAAGGAAGTGACTAACCTGATATTAATAAATTTGCCATTGAAGGAGTTTGAACATTTGTGGTGCATTCATAATTTACTAACATTGGAGTGTTTCACCATAATCTGAAACGTGTTGGATCTGACCTGCTCTCCATATTTCTATACTATATATAATTTCTATATGTTCTATAGTATATATAATTTCATGTAGTTCATATCAAAGTTGTGGTTGAGCAGATATAACGAATGCCAATTAAATGAAATAATTGGTTGTCTTTATTCAAACAATGAGCATTAATTTAATTGATGGTTTAATTCACAATGGACGAAAATCAGGTCACTCCGTACCCTTTAACCAACTCAAGTGAGTGTTAAGCCAGGAAATTTTGGCAGCATGGCAAAATTAAGGCTGCAGGTCAACTACCCTAAAATAACCAGCTCTCTAATCTTCTGTAGCAAGTAGTATAACTTATTTATGAAAATATGTCATAAATTTCTGTTATCTAGAATTATTCCAAGCAGAGAGCACTCTAATAGAAATGTCATATGAGAAATCCACCTTAACATAAAAAAAAGACAAAATCTGATTTTCTACTTAGGTTCTCTCTGGGGCTATGTTTGAATCTTATTATTTTTTTGTCTCTTTAATTCAAACATAAGCACTGAATCCTAAATTCATATTTGTCTATCAATAGATAGTTGGGAGGATAAATGAATATAAACTGTGGCCACCAAGATGTATTATGTCATAGTGACAATGGCAGCCGTATAGGAGACCCCTTCTACCCATAATTGGTATATTAATGATCTTTATAGCAAACACATCAGAGAGGACAGAAATGGAGACATGTAGTCTTTATAGTTAAAAAAAAAAAACACTCACTGTAATCACTGTGATCACTGTGATTTGAGTATTGAGCATCCCATCCGAAACTCATCCTGAAATCTAAAGGCCATTTTGGTGGTTAGGTGGTTAGGGGTAAGGCCTTTGCCACATTACTTGTTATCACTTTCTTGACACCATATTGGCTGCCAGAAAACTGGCTTATTAAAGCCAGAGACTGCCTCTCTTATCTTTACTCTTCCCAACGCACCAAATTGTTCTGGCATTTTCCGTTGCAAGGAGCAGCACAGAGCCCCATTAACTCCAGGCTCTTAGATTTTTGGACTCTAGAATCATGAGTCAAAGTAAACTTCTTTTCTTTTGTCAATTACCCAGCCTTCAAGAGTAAGTGGCAGCACAGACACCACTTAAGAAAAGACAAGAGAAATGGGAGCGCATAAGTGCTTTAGGTATTTGAACGTAGGTGTTCCCTATAACATTTGAATTTTTCTGAAAGTTTGAGTATGCTGTTTCACGTATTCAAGTTTTACTTCCTCCTGTATGTTTTCAGACCAAAAACGCAACCTTGCTCAGCAAGATAGACAAGGAGAGACAGCAACCTAGTAGACCTAACTCAAACTAATTTAAGTAAAATTTTAATTTTAACAGTGTCTATTATTCTTTATAGGAATTTAGATTTGATCGATTCCTAGAAGATGGCAAGAAGAAAACAACGTTTCTCAAGGAAGGGAAAAAGCTGAAGTATTACGTTATGCCATTTGGATTTGGAGCCAGCAAATGTCCAGGCCGATATTTTGCAATTATTGAAATGAAGCTACTATTAGCTATACTTTTAACTTATTTTGATTTAGAAATAATTGACAAGGGGCCTGTAGGACAAAACCACAGTCGTTTGTTGTTCGGTATTCAGCAACCGGATTCTGATGTCTCATTCAGGTACAAGGCAAAACCTTGGAAAAGCTGAAAAGATGGCAGAGAAACTTATCAGAGTGAGGCTACGTGCGCTGAGCTCTGTGGTTTGTTGTACGCCTGCAAATGTGACAGCTATGCTTTTTTGTTTGAAAATGGCAAATTTGTATTTGATCTAAGATTGATTCAGTTTGTTCTTGGTCACAAAACCTATCATAAGATAAAGCAAGGCGGCGACCTAAAAACTGTCAGGGCAGTCATTGCAGGGTAAGTTCGAAATAACAATTTCCACTTTGTACTTACTATGCTTTTTATCATTGGTTGTGAATGTGCTCTTCCAGTAATAAATTTGGCCCTGGGTGATTTTTTTTTTAAGTTACTGAAATCCTCTAATAGGATTTTATGTACTGCTGGAAAGTGTGTTTTTGGACAGCCAAACAACTTCCAAATTCCCAGAAGAGAGGAAAATTAATTCCCAGGAGTTACACTGTATGAAATGTTCCCTTCAAGTAGAGTATCAATAATGTCTATATTACCAGCGTACCTTTGCATTAAATGAGTGTTACAATAGATTAAATGTTCCAACTTCCCTTCAATATTTAACTGCCCATAAATGATTTTTATAACTTGTGTATACTACATTTCAATAGGACAAAATTTCTTGTTATACAAAAGCCTTTCATGTTCAAGTTAAATATTGCTAAAATTTCATATATAAGAAAACACAAAACCTATTATGTATTCATCAATTGCTCTAGACATTAGTATTAAATTTATTTTAGAGGGCAATGTTGAAGTCATTATAGCATTGATGGTGGTATTGGTCTTTACTATAAACTGTGTTATTCTAATTGTAATGAACTCTTTAATAAATGTTCCAATTTATATAAACTGGGAATTAGGTATTATTACTTATTCACAACCTTTTGGTCTTGGAGATTAGTTGTATTATTTTGGACTACCACACTAAACTATACAAAATAATTTCATATGATACAATACAGCCTGTATCAATAATTAAAAGATTTCTACTATAAAATTTCCCAGTGATTGACATTTGGCATAAATGGAGACACGGAATACAAACTCACAGGGCAAATAATTAAGCCAGATTAATTCATGCTGCATTAATTAGGAATTCTAATGCTTTGGAAATTTTATATTGCTGTTAGAAAGGAAATTGATTTAAAATAGCACTCGAAAATGTTTATTGTACTAGGTAAATACAACAAGGTAGCATTTTTTTCTCCTTTCTGGAGCATATGTTTGTTGAATGCTCCTTGCATGAAAGTCTACTGACATGAATTCTGTTTTTGCTTAATTAAAGTGGTCTTTATTCCCAATCTCCTAAACCCTGTCTCGAAAAAACAAAAAAAAACTGCAAAATGACCATTTATAACTATATAAATTCACAGAATACAAAGTAAGGTTATGGTTTATGAAAATGATGTGGAATGATTAGACCAATCCAAATGATTAAATCAACCCAGATACTTATGCAACTTTTAACACAGAGTGCTCTATTATTAACTATATTCACAAGGCGATGTACTAAAACTCTTCCCACCCACCCCCCCACTGCAAAAGACTGTAATTCTCCTGGATGGGATGTTTTTACTTTTTGATCATTTCTCCTACACTTTCCTAGCCTTCTATAGTCATTATTTCACTCTGTGCTTATTTTTCCTTGCTATGACAAGAAGATTGTGACAAGAACAGTTACTTGGGGAGAAAAGAATTTATCAGAGGTAACACATCCAAATCATAATCTATTGTTGAGGGAAATCAAGGCCTGAACTCAAGGCAGGAACCTGATACAGAGAAATGCTGCATACTGGCTTGCCTACTGGCTCATTCTTAACTAGCTTTTCTTTTTATTAACCACACCTACCAGCCCAGGAAATGGTACTGCCCACAGTATCTTCACCCTGCTACATTAATCATGAAGGCAATCTTTCACTGGCATGGCCATGGGCATCTGATGAAGACAATTCTTCAGTTGAGGTTTTCTCTTCCTAGATACTCTAGATTGAACCAACATGACATTAAAACTAATACATGAGGTAGAGGCCATAGTATTCGTCTGTCTCTGGTTGCTTTTACTTCATATCCTCTAAATCTGTCTAGCTTGAATCAAATAAAAGAATGTATTTTTCAAGACCAAGCCATATTCCATCATGTGTATATACCACATGGTCTTTATTCAAACTCTGTCTCTAACCACCCCTACCCCCTCTATACAATTTCATGACACCCTTCATTCTCCTGGAAACAAAGGACACATGTGTTGTCCATCCCCAGGCCCATCTAACCCTCTTCCTTCTTGAGAGTCTCTCTGGTTGAAATTTGAGCCTCCAACGTCATGTCGCCTTTCAAATTTTCCATCTCACGAATTTTCATAGTTCAGAGATTGCATTTTTTTTTGGTTGGTAACTCATTGTTCTTCATGTATACCTGGCCATATTTTGCAAAAATCTTGTTCCTTTAATGCATTTCACTATCCCTGTAACTACAGTCAGCATGGTTTATATTCTGCACCTGGCATCTCCAGCCCTCTCCTGTGCTATGTGTCTGATTTTGTAATTTCCCCTTCCCATCAGTGCTTCCAATAGTTTAACTACTGAGTTCGTATGTGTTTCTTGGAATTTTACTTCTGGAAAATGTTTCTGATCTGGGTTTAATGTTCATTCCTCAAAGTATAAACTGTGCTGGGTTTTGTCTTATTGTTCATGTTTCTGTCAAATTCAGATTCCTGGGGATGCTCAACTAGAATATTTTGGAGGCGACATGGTGCACTGCTAACTGTGAATTCCAGCCTTAAAGGAAACACTGTGATTAAGGGCATTTTTGTTTTGATTGGGGATTTTGTTGTTGTTTTGCTATATGTTTGCTTGCTTACTTGTTTGCTTGTGAGACAGAGCCTCATTGTAAAGCAGTTATGCCTCACAAAATTATACCTGTCTCTGCCTCCTGAGTGCTGGACTTAAAGGGAATACTTAAAACCTGTGATCAGGAAAGGGCAAGAGCCACATTTGATTGCTTTTTTTGTTTCAACCAGAAACAGATTAAGAATGCAAATATGTCTAATCCTGCACTGTAGAGCAATGTTTCTAGTCCAGGTACCAAGGATATTGGCTCTGAAAATTACTGACTTTGTGCAGAGGTCTTGGATTTTATACACATACATGTGCACATGCTCATACATGAGTGCTTATGCCATATTGAACCCTAGACTGTCTCTTCTACCTGACACAAAACCCAATCTATTTCCGTTTTCTTATGTTTATTAGTTCTTTGTGAATTTTTTACAATGTGTTTTGATAATATTCCTTACCCTCCCCCAACTTCTCCCAGATGCATCTCCATCTCTCACCTGGTGTACTTTGTGTCCTTATTTCCCATCACGTACAATTTATGCTGCCCGTATATGCTTGGAAGTGTGGCCGTACTGGAGCTTGGTTGATCCTCCAGTGTCCTGACCCTTAAAGAAAACTCAATATCCTTTTCCCAGCAACTTTAAGTTTCCAGTTGCTCCTCAGCTAGGAGTGGGACTTCACTCCCATCCTTACAGGCCTTGTGCATGCTATCCTAACCACCATTGTTCATATCTTCAACTGCACTGGTATGTTCAGTAAATATTGTTTTCTAGCATCATCACCTAACCCTGGATCTCACAATCTTTCTGCCTCTTCTGTAATCATCCCTGAGCCTTGGAAGAGGGAAATATAATACAGATGTACAACTAGGTCTGAACATATCACAATCTTCTATTCTATGAATCTTGACCAGTTGGGGCCTCTGTGATAATTCCAATCTATTGGAAAAATAAGTTTCTCTGATGATGCTTGAGATATTTATTAATCTTTGGGAAGAACAGTAAAATAGTAAGAGACTGTTTAATGCATCATGTTCATTTAGTAATAGTAGTAGGTTCTCCCCATGTCATATGTCTGTCTCGCCACAAGTTCTTTGCTCCAATAATGGTGCCAAGCACGGGTTTCAGCTTATGTACTGGGCCTTAAATCCAATCAGAAAGTGATTGGTTAGTCCCATGATGTATGTGCCACTATTGCACCAGTCATTATTGTAGCTCATCTGGGTAAGATTGATGGACGTGCTTTTCCTCCTGGTAACACTCATTTTCCAGCACTATGAAAGCTACCAATTGGGGAGGAAGTTTCCAGGCCAGTACAGCCTTGCTACATAAGTCCAGTTGGGCAGTGTCTTTAGATGTGGGGTTTTACCATCAAACTGTAGATGGTATCCAAGAATATTGCAATAAATGTAATGTTTAGGGGTCTATGTGACCTCAATGACTAGCAATTCCAAAGGAGGTAACCTATTCCTGACATTGGGTGGGGCTTTTTATTTGTTGTTCCCTGGTGTATAGTTGGTATATTGTTGACTCATTATAGGATAACTCCATCAAAATTCATTTTATATATGTGTGTGTATATATTTTAGAAAGATCCTACAGTGCTTGGTCATATACTTGATACATGAATATTTTAGAGTTATTGTTTTCTCCTTCATTTATTTGACAAAATATTTAATGAGCATTTTCACTAGCTAGGTATGCATTGGGTTAATGTTTCCCTTCATGAATATCCACTTCACTCAAGAAAACAACGTATAAATAACTTAACTGTTGCTAGTTTAGTTGTAAATAACAAATTTCATTTTAAAATTATTTTAATACCTTATTTAGAATACCTTCTAAATAGCCTTTTTCCTGCAACTATTAGAAAGCAGTGTTCCATTATAAATTATCATATACAAATTACACAAGCTATATAGAAGGACTATGGAGTCACTGAGATGGTTCAGTGTGTGATTCTGCCTGCTCTCAAATCTGATGACATGAGTTTCATCCTTGGGACCTCACATGGAAGAAAGAGAGAACTGACTTCTACAAGTTGTCCCCTGATTTATATATATACATGCACACGCACACGCACACACACGCACACACACACACACACACACACACGTAGATGTGCATATACACATAATTAATCAGTGCATAGATAAATATAAGTTAAGTGTTGTGATGATATGATAAAAAAAATAGCCAAAGCCAAATAGTCACTGAGTCTTCAGAATTTTGTAACTATTTCATATATCCTAAATTTTCATCTTTTCATGTTTACAGCTTCACAAAAGTTTTGAGTAAATGGAAATATACTATTGTTTTACATCAGTGACCACTGTAATTATATATGTGATTGGCACCAGGATTTATCCCTACTGCATGTACTGGCTTTTGGGGATCCTATTCTCTTTGGATGTATACTTTGCTCAGCCTAGATGTACTAGGGAGGGCCTTGTACCTTCCACAATGCAATGTGCCTTACCCTCTCTGAGGATTAGATGGGGGTGGGGTGGGAGGGTGTGTGGAGGAAATGGGAGAAGAGGAGGGAGTGAGAACTTAGATTGGTATTTTTTGAAAAAAAATAAATTAAAAAAAAAACAAAACAAAACATATACACTCTTTTTTTTTTCTTTCGGGGCAGGGTTTCTCTGTAGGGTTTCTTTGGAGCCTGTCCTGGAACTAGCTCTTGTAGACCAGGCTGGCCTTGAACTCACAGAGGTCTGTCTGCCTCTGCCTCCCGCGTGCTAGGATTAAAGGCGTGCACCACCACTGCCCAGCAAAATGTGCACTTTTTTTTCAAAGTGGTGGGTTTCTTTTTTTTTTTTATTAATTTTTTTATTGAGAAAAAAAAAAAAAACGTTTCCCCCTCCTCCCCGCCTCCCATTTCCCTCCCCCTCCTTCCACCCTTCCCCCCCTCCCCCCACTCCTCTCCCCCTCCCTCTCCAGTCCAAGGAGCAGTCAGGGTTCCCTGCCCTGTGGAAAGTCCAAGGTGCTCCCCCCTTCGTCCATGTCTAGGAAGGTGAACATCCAAACTGGCTAGGCTCCCACAAAGCCAGAACTTGAAGTAGGATCAAAACCCAAGGCCATTGTCCTTGGCTTCTCATCAGCCCCCATTGTTCTCCATGATCAGGGAGTCCGGTTTTATCCCATGCTTCTTCCGTCTCATTCCATCTGGCCTTGGTGAGCTCCCAATAGATCAGCCACACTGTCTCAGTGGTTGGGTGCACCCCTCGTGGTCCTGACTTCCTTGCTCATGTTCTCCCTCCTTCCGCTCCTCAATGGGAACTTGGGAGCTCAGTCCGGTGCTCCAGTGTGGGTCTCTGTGACTATCTCCATCCATCCCCAGATGAAGGTTCTATGGTGATATGCAAGATATTCGTCAGCATTGCTGTAGGATAGGGTCATTTCAGGTTCCCTATCCTCAGCTGCCCAAGGAACTAACTGGGGACCTCGCCTTGGGCTCCTGGGAGCCACTCTAGGTTCAAGACTCTTGCCAACCTTAAGGTGGCTCCCTTAACTAAGAATTGTGCTTCCGTGCTCCCCTATCCAACCTTCCTTTATCCCAATCAACCTGTTTCCCCAAGTTTCCCTCATCCTCCCCTTCTCACTTTTCTCTCCCCATCCCCCGATAATCCCATCCCACCCCACCCCCAAGATCCCAAATTTTCTACCCGGCAATATTGTCTACTTCCCATAGCCAAGAGGATAATTATATGTTTTTCCTTGAGTTCGCCTTCTTATTTAGCTTCTTTAGGTTCACCAATTGTATACTCCGTGACCATTATTTATGGCTAGAAACCAATTATGAGTGAGTACATCCCATGTTCATCTTTTTGGGCCTGGGTTACCTCACTCAGGATAGTGTTTTCTATTTCCATCCATTTGCATGCAAAATTCGAGAAGTCATTGTTTTTTACCGCAGCGTAGTACTCTAATGTGTATATATTCCACACTTTCTTCATCCATTCTTCCATTGAAGGACATCTAGGTTGTTTCCAGGTTCTGGCTATTACAAATAATACTGCTATGAACATAGTTGAACAAATGCTTTTGTCATGTGATAGGGCATCTCTTGGGTATATTCCCAACAGTGGTATTGCTGGGTCCAGGGGTAGGTTGATCCCGAATTTCCTGAGAAACCGAAACACTGATTTCCAAAGTGGTTGCACAAGATTACATTCCCACCAGCAATGGATGAGGGTACCCCTTCCTCCACAGCCTCTCCAGCAAAGGCTATCATTGGAGTTTTTGATTTTAGCCATTCTGACAGGTGTAAAATGATATCTCAAAGTTGTTTTGATTTGCATCTCCCTAATCGCTAAGGAGGTTGAGCATGACCTTAAGTGTCTTTTGGCCATTTGAACTTCTGTTGAGAATTCTCTGTTCAGTTCAGTGCCCCATTTTTTAATTGGGTTAATTAGCATTTTGAAGTCTAGTTTCTTGAGTTCTCTATAAATTTTGGAGATCAGACCTTTGTCTGTTGCAGCGTTGGTGAAGATCTTCTCCCAGTCAGTAGGTTGCCTTTTTGTCTTAGTGACAGTGTCCTTTGCTTTACAGAAGCTTCTCAGTTTTAGTAGGTCCCATTTATTCAATGCTGCCCTTAATGTCTGTGCTGCTGGGGTTATACATAGAAAGCGATCTCCTGTGCCCATTTGTTGTAGGGTGCTTCCCACTTTCTCTTCTATCAGGTTCAGTGTGTTCGGACTAATATTGAGGTCCTTGATCCATTTGGACTTGAGTTTTGTGCAAGGTGATAGATATGGGTCTATTTTCATTCTTCTACAGGTTGATATCCAGTTGTGCCAGCACCATTTGTTGAAGATGCTTTCTTTCCTCCATTGTATACTTTTAGCTCCTTTATCGAAAATGAGGTGAT
>JABTXL010000001.1:7522081-7651605 GCA_025134845.1 Neodon shergylaensis
ATACCAGAAAATGGAAGGACGTCCCTTGCTCTTGGATTGGGAGGATCAACATAGTAAAAATGGCAATTCTACCAAAGGCAATTTATAGATTCAATGCAATCCCCATCAAGATCCCAGCAAAATTCTTCACAGATCTTGAAAGAACAATAATCAACTTTATATGGAAAAACAAAAAACCCAGGATAGCCAAAACAATCCTATACAATAAAGGATCTTCTGGAGGCATTACCATCCCTGACTTCAAACTCTATTACAGAGCTACAGTAATGAAAACAGTGTGGTACTGGCATAAAAACAGAGAAGTCGATCAATGGAATCGCATAGAAGACCCAAATTTTAACCCACAAACCTATGATCACCTCATTTTCGATAAAGGAGCTAAAAGTATACAATGGAGGAAAAAAATGTGCACTTTTTAACCTACTAAGTTTGTCAGTGTTGCAAACCATTGCTTCCACTACACTATTTGGAATTCGTACTTGAATACTCAGTAGGAAAACGTTAGCGTGCAAGATTACTCTCTCTGTCGCACTGGTTTGAGTTATAATGAGCAATCTAATAAAGCTGGGGCACTTACCTCTCACAATAATATCTCTGCTTATAGAGTTGGGTCAGCGGCCAATGAGTTTTGAACTTCTTAGCTTGAGTGTATTTTTATACTAAATTTCTAGTGTAGATTAAATTCAGTTCATGAAAAATTTAGGTACACAGTTTTGCATAGGTGAGGATTTGTTAACAGTTGCATTTCAAGATGTGTTAAGACTGAAATGTTCTACAAAGTATGAACTATTGTCTTGATACATTTTCTTACTATTTTTTGATTTTTAAAAGATACTTGTGGATCTATAAAAAGTAAATTGTCTTTTTAAAGTGTTGAATAAATTAAGACATTTTGTAGTTGAAATATTTAATATTCTTTAATTGGCATTAAAAATTAATAAATCAACCTTTAAATTACAGATGAACGATTATGTCTCATTTCCATACTAAGAGTAAATTAATTACTTTTGGTAACAAAAAGCAGATTTTTTTTCTGGGAAATAGTTATGCTATATGAAATAACTTCATCCCTCTCTTTCTTCGTGTGTATGTTCTTATCTTATCTTCTCATGATCTCCCTAAAAGGGGTCATATTCAAAGTATCTTTCAATATATTTTAACTTTGTCTCTATGTGGGATAAAAAACAGGTCCAAGAAACAGCACTAAATCTGCAATGCTGACCAGGCTGAGCTATAGTCGTTAGTCTGCAGGGAGAGGGAAGTCTAAGAATGGGAAGTGGAGGGAAATCTCCATCTAGCTGAGCTTGGTCCTCTGCAGCTCTCTTCACTGCTCAACAGATAATGAAGAAGATGAGAAATATTTGGACAGTATTCCAATTATTCATAAAATTGAAATGCAAATGCTAAACAAAGTCTACGAACATAATAGTGTTGCTGAGAATGAAGAATCTCTTGTGGGAACTCACTGCAGTGGTGCACTGGCACACTGGGCATTTCTAGGAACACTGTGGGTTTGGAGGGACTCTGGTACAAGCCTTCTAGGAGACGCTCATGCTCCTATTAACAGATAACAGAAGCCCACTGTTGCCGAAGGTGCACCTGACCCTTTGAACTGGTTGATTCAGTATTCCTTATTTCCTAGTCAGGGTGACTTGCTCATTGAATGGACGTTTGGTGAAAAACGTACCTTGGCTTTCATTCACACTCTATAGAACACTTACTGAGTGCATTAAAGTGTGTAGAACTATCTGGAATTAGCGTGCTCTTGTAAGTAATAACGTTCATTTTCTATTCAGAGCAGGGCTTGATAAAAAAACATTTTATGGTTATGTCAGATTCTAAAGAGTATTAGATATTAGAAAAGGTTATATTACGGACTACACAGTAAATAGTGCTTGGGGATAGAATCATTATCTATCTTATATATAACAATTTGTGATTATAACTGAAGCTAGCAGAAAAAGATGAAAATACCAGATAAAGGTAATAGTATCTAGGATTCATCACTGAAATGATATTAAATATTTGTAAGTATGATGTATATACCATGCAGAGAAATTTACTTACAAAACAAAAAACAAACAAAAATACCATTCCACATAACTTCCACTTCTAAGAACTAGCTATTGTAGTTAACATTAAATGTGTGACATTAGTATTTGACAGATGGGCATTTTAATAAATGCTTGTCTTTTATTTTTGAAGTTAATGTTAAAACAGGCAGAACTTTGTTCTAAGATTATAATTTTAAGGACCTTATAACGTCCCACATAATTAAGAGATTTTTTTAAGTACCTTAGTCTTACACATTTAAAGGAATGTTTGTTTCAGTGTTGAACTCATCTGAATTCTCAGTGAAGATCGTGGTCTTCATGCAACAGTGCTTTTACTCTTTGTTATAAGCATGGAAAAAGTTATAAAAATTCTTTTTACTTTTAAAGAAGAAAGTAGACTAAACAGTACCTTCAAATAATTAAACCTAAGGAAGGCCTTGGATCATCAAACATTTTCGTTAACCTTTGACCCTAGGTAATGAGCGTCCAGAGCTCTTCTTCAGGGCAAGAGATCACAGATGATGACTGAGCCATGGGCATATCTTACATTTGCTGTCACATCAATCCCCATCCTCCAAATAATTGGTTTATTTTCATAGAAAGTAATTTGTAATTGTTCAAAAAGCACAATTTGTCTAGCAATTACAGATTTTTAAAAATTATCGCCTGTTTGAGATACTTACACTTTAAATATATGTATACCTGATGTTTATGCAAAAGAAAGTTACAGTTATACAGACCCATGCATTGGCCCACCCCACTTTCTGATAGACCAAGCTTTCCATAGATGGATGCTTTTCCTGTGCTTCTGTGCAGACCTGGTTAAGAAAACAATTTCTTCTCATTGACACCTGGGATGAAGAGCACAGGCTCAGCCTGACCCCTGATTTTGAATATGATCCCTCAGAGAGAACATGCACAGCAAATTGAGCTTCATTTACTTGACGGTGTATGGTTTAGCATTTTTAACTCCACCACCATTACCACCACCACCCGGAGAGGGGTAAAATGTTGTCTTTCCAAAGAATACATGAGGAAATTCTTGCACCAAATACTTCCATAGTTGTCAGAGTTAAATAAAAGCATAAAATGAGGTTGGGTCATGAGGTATTTTTATGTTGAATTCTGAATTCTTATCTTCTATTAGTGTGACAGGTTTGAGCTGAAACCATCCTCCTAATAAAAATAAATTTTTAAGACTGAGAAGTATTTGTAAATAATAGATCTTCAAATACACCTGGACCTAATCCTAAAACTTATAAGGAAAAATAATAATGACTTTATATAACCACTGATACCATTTCAACATTTGATGAAGATGTTAATTTATGGTTGGTTAGCAGTTTATGACTGTCATTAGTTTTCAGTTTGATCCACATTAGAAATCTATTTTTCTTCTTTCTTTTAATCTGTAATAATTATATAAAGATATGGTTATGTTTTATCTAAAATATATCACTCTACTATAGCATTTCAAATTATTCACAGATCATAGTTCTTATATGTGCATATATGAATTTAAAAATACAGCAATAAAATGCTTGAAACAGATCATAAATTTGCTTCATATTTTATTGCATCTGTGAATCAGGTTGAAAGACAAGGACAGCTACGGTCTTTGACAAAGAATTAACTCTTTCCCAAGCTGGGAAGGAGATGATACCATACTGAGGATAATTAAAGTTAACTCCCCATCAAAGCATGCTGATGACATGTAAGATGGACATCATTGGCAGGGGTGGGGTTGAGGAGGTGGTCAGTATTTAAAATCATCTTTCTTTTGTTGCATGTTGACCCTTCCAGCCCTGAAATTTCCTTCTAATGCTGTCTAGTCTGTGTTTTTGTGTTGCATAACAAGAGAACCTGTCAGAAAAGGGACACAGCAAACAAATTCTCCCTCCCTTCGCCCATTTTGAGATAATCCAGAAAAATATTAAGGACAATACCACTAATTCAGAAAAAGTGAGAGGATTGAGTCCACACAAATCTGCAGAAAGGGGAAGGGGGAAAGAAGAGTTTCCCTTCCCTATAAGGAAGTAAAAGCTCCTCCAGATTTAAAAGTGGGGCAAGTTCCCAAAACAACTGGGGTTGACTAAGCTGCAGAAGGTGCTCCTTAAAAGGAAGAGCCTGAAACTTGAGGCGCAGGGGGCATCCGGATCTGGCAACACCTGGGAAGAGCGCCTTAAGTTCTCTTTGTTTCCCTAGAAACTTGGAGATTGGACCACAGCTGGCCTGAGGGAGGGCCAGGAAATGCCAGTCTTTGGGAAACAGGGGAGAATGGTGACTCAGCGGCCAGGGATAGCCACCCTGTCACCGGGTGCAGAGTGAGAACAGCTCTGCGATTGCTCACATCGCTGTGAGGTTTGGGTTTCTCCACCAGCAAGCATTGCACAGCCTTCTGCTCGCACAGGCTGAGGTTAGGTGACAAACACTAGGGTTTGCCTCCGACCTGGGCTGGACCAGACTGCTGTTTATCCTGTGCATTCTGCAGCCTGCAGAATACAGTGGACCAGAAGAACCAAAGACCTGTTTGAGAGAAAAATAACTCTCATCCTAAAAGTTGCTTGTACTTCAAAAACTGACATTACTACTTCCTCGTTTTCGTTCTGTGCCTATGTTTGTTTGGCTTAAAAGCAGAGTTTAAATCAGTCTGAAATTCATTGGCTTGGCCAATCCAGAGGCACAGCAGTTACAAAGGCAGGCATAGATTGCAGGAGACAGACTCAATTATTTCTTCTGCCCTCAAAACAACAAAATTATAAATTGATGTAAAATCCCCTGACAGTGCATGATTTTCGTCTGATCTGCATTTTGGTTGAAAGAAAGCTCATCTGTGTTTCTGCTGTGTAGGTTTTGCGATTTCATTTTGTGTAGAGGTGTCATTAAGTTCTTCCCTCCCTGTACCACCCTCCCTCCTCAGGCTGAATCCCTTTTTCACTGAAGGTTGGAAGAGGAAGCTTGGAAGCCTCCCCGAGCAGGATCCTTTACCTCCCTCGTTTCTGGAAAACAGGCAGACCTCGCTCAGCCAGGCAGAGTTGCCACAATGTGCTGCTAGCAAGATGGGAACTCTCATCATTATTTTTCAAAGTCTGGGAAGTGTATTATCTTTTTTCCTAGTGGTGATTAGTTACCATAGCATTTAATACGTAAATGTGCCCAGAGCACACCATTAACAGTTAAACGGAGTATTCAATTTAACACATGATTATATCTTTCATAAGTCATTACATTGCAACGATCACTGTCACTCTTGCCAGGTCAGGTCCATAGGCAGGTGGAAAGGGCGGAAGGGTTTGGTGCAGGTGCTGCTTGCCAAAGGTGCATGGGAAAGGAAATTCAGAGGGCCTAGGTTTTCTCTAGTGGTTTGTGGGTTGATAGTAGGAAATGAGTGTAATTACAGGAAGAAAAATCCCTGTACAACACAAAATATTAGAAGGGTTGCTCAGTTGGAGAGTGGAGAAGGGGGAAAAAAGAGCAATGCAGTGTGTGCCTGTGTATGTGTGTGTCTCTGTATGTTTATCTCTACATGTCTGTGTATGTCTCTATGTGCCTGTGTGTGTGTGTGTCTGTATGTGTATCTCTACGTGTGTGTGTCTGTGAATATGCCTGTGTCTGTATGTGTGCCTGTGTCTTTTGTCTGTGTGTGTGCCTCTGTGTGTTTTGTGTGTGTCGTGTTGTGTTCAGCACCCCACAGGCACAGACATCTACCCACCTCAGGGAGGAGGAAGGAGAGGTGACTTTTCCAAGATATTCAGTAAGAAGAGTTGAAGCAAATGTCAGGCCTCAGGGCGAACCCCTGCTAGAATTCAAGTGAGACTTAGAGGACAAGTGGAGCCCCTATTCTCAGGTGTCCATCCTCAGTCCCCTGAGACCTGCTAGAGGGGTGCTCCTGACAAAGGCCCCTAAGGTCTGGTGGATATCCGAGTGAGCTCCTGCATGAGACACTATTGGATGACACATGCCCACACTTTTAGGACACCTGGATAAGGCCTGGTGCCCAGCCTTCCGTTCTGATGCAGGTGTCCTACCTGGACAGAGACTATGGTGCAGCAGTGAAGGGGCTAATTCCCCAGAGCAAGTTCAAAATAGGACTCAGAAGAAGAGTGGCCTGGGATGGGGGTGTTGAGAGGTAGAACATTTCCCCAGCAGGTGCTGGAGACACTATGGAGGGGTTGGAGTTGAGGCAAAGAGGGACACCTAAGTAAATCCGCAGTTTCTCTGCTTTCTCTTTGGACATCCTGGGTTCCCTAAAAGCACTTGCTGGAAGAAAGTCTGGAAAGAAGGTTGGCGTGTCAGAAAATATTAAAGTGAAAATGAATATCATTGTCCCTGATGCATTCAAGTTACCCCTGTGTGACATTTTCTGTCAATCTCCTTCTCCATTCTCTTCCTCTTGCACTTGAGTTCTCTTCCGGACTAAGCTCAGAGCCTGGGTGATTCCAGGGTGATGGGAGAATCAGAATTTCTCCTTCCTGAAGTTCAAGGTTTGTTATTCTGTCCATTTCTAATGGTGGGTTCACAGTGCAAAGGTTGTAAAGTAAGTATTTCATGGAGGCCTTCTTAATAATGTAAAATACTAAGAAGTGAATCTTGCAGCAAATGTGTCCCCTACAATGTTAATATGCAAAAGGAGGAAAAAAAAACCCTGACTAGTGGTGGCTGTGGCTAATTCCTAATCAGAATGATGGACAGCAGGACCAGAACAATACAAACTAATGGCTGTGTTGCTGATCACTTTACCCCTTGATTAAAGACACCCAATTATGGTGCAGAACAGTGTCGTAATTATGTTTCTTAATCACATCCAGGAGGTTTAATTGCCTTAACGATGTGTTTCATTAAATGAATTTAGGTATTATAGTCGACAGTTTTCATACACAGTTGTTTTCAAATTAACATAATATTAGACATCGTCATGGAAATTGTTTTAATAATCATAATTAGACGCACCCAGGCTTTGTCTGGTAAATGCTGAGAGACAGTCTTCTCCTGCCTGGGGGCTACCCTGGTCCCTTCCTCCTGTCTACCCCCCCTGCTTCTCGACTGGGAGGGCTTGACTTTCAATACCTTTGGCTCTTATGTTGTCTAAAAAGTTACAGGTTCTGATTAATCTTCTTTGATCCAAGTGGAGAAGAAAACATCCTTCCTTAGCCCCCCCCCCACAAGTTTGATGGTATTTGGGGATATCTTTATGGGCTGAGGATGCACAGAACCCACACACAAATGCATTTAGGCAACCAGGTCCAGTGGAATCTCTGTACCTTCATACCTCCACATCAGCACCCCCATCTCTATGATGTGGTACAAATTTAGATCTTCCACACTAAAGAGCAAAGGCCTGAATACAAGCAAACATATCATATCTTAGTAGAATCCATGCCTAATCCAATTCAAACACTAATATCTCATTAACAGGCAACCGAATAAACTCTGGGAGTCTCTATGGACATTACTTACACTTAGGTAATTCAACCAAGCTGACTCGTTTGCCACAGGAAAGTAGAATGAAGCCACAATAAAGCTGGTGTCCAGAGAATTCAAATCCATCTTTTCCCCTGGTCTGCAAGCCTTTGGAGGCAGAACTTTTGATTAAAATGCCTTTAAGAACGTTTACCCCCTTTGGCAGGCCCTGCCATGGCCTAGATACCATACCTGTGGGACAGACTTCAGGGAGAGTCTGGCTTTGTACATTCTTGCCAGTATCCGGAACTCTCTGGGCCTGTCCTGGGTCCCACGACTGACCCCTCTCACCTCTGATTCCATGGAATCCCAGTTGTGCTTTTAGTAAGCATGTGATCTAGGGCTACTCATAACTGCCCAGCACTGACAAAACTTTTGGAAACACGTTTCCTTTTCTGTCACTTTTCAGGCAAGAATAACGCAGGAGAGAGGTGGTGTCTCCTTCTACAAAGCACAGCATAATAAAATGTTTGATCAAAATATTTTAATAAAGATTCTTTCTGACATAGATACACATACAAATGGTCGTACATAACTGTCATAGTCTGCTTGACCTATTTAATATATATATATATTTAATTCTTTATACAGCCAAACCCCACCAACAGATCCATCACAGCTCTGAAATCATCATCCAACCTGACAAACTGAATTTGTATTCTCTGTAAGGAGTGGAGAACAGCAAGACCCATTTCTTAAGAGGTTTTTCTGGATTTTTCATAGGACGAAAGGCAGGCAGCTAGCCATGCAAACTAAACTGAAAGCTTGCTTTGGGTACACAGCTTCTTGCTCTTCCTTAGCTTTATGTAATTTCATTTAAAGTTTTATAATTTTTTTTTAGAAAAATAACAAATGATTTCACACCATAAGCAAATCAAAGCAGTCTTTTAACATAATAAGTCTTCACAGTTATAATAACTTATATATGTACATCTATAGTAAAAGCAATTAAATTAGACCTTTTAAAATGCACGGCACAACCTGGAAAATATATTTGCCCAGCATGTTCTTACTTATAAGATCTATTGCTGTGATTTTTTTCCCTTTTGGAATGCAAATAGATCCCCTTTTGAAAAAGAAATCAATTCATTCATTAATTAAGAATACACCTTTCCTGTAATTTTTGGACTGAAGCAATTTATTAAAGCTCAATTTAAATACAGGGACGATGCAACTGAAAATATCCAGGTGACTTTTTAAAAACCTAAGCAGCTCAGATACAACAATATTTCTCTTCTTACTTGTTGGCAATAAACCTTTCAACACTTGGCACACAGTGTAAGTTAATATATAAAACAGAATTTTAGAAGCATCAAGAAAAAAATCTTCACATAAGACCCAAGACCTTAACACGTAATAAATACTGATGATGTGGATCATTGAAGAATAACAAATAAATACCATGAATTGTTAATACATCATTGCAGAGTAAAAAGTAACAAGGTGCACATAAATATTTTAAAAGCAATTCTTTCAGCCACAGCCTGCTTTTTATATCACTCTCACCAAAACTTTGAGCATTTTCACAGGATTTTTAAGTTCAGAGACGATAAAAAATACAAGTCCTTCATAGCAACGTGTCTCTCTCTCTCTGCTTTCCCCCTTCAGTTAAGCCTGCATTTCAAGTTTTTCTCCTGGCTCAGAATCAGAAGTTATTTTCGAGTGCCCTTTCTGATTTGTCTGAATGAATATCCTGTCCCTTTCACACCTTTAAACCCGGAACTCCTCTCCCCTTCAGTACTAGCCAAATTCTCAGCTATTAGTAGGTTAGTATTTTGCCATTCAATACTTTTCACGTCTAATAAACAAGCACTACTAGTTTTCAACTTATTTTTTAACCTTCAAGGAAGACTGCACTTCCTCAAAGTCTAGGTTACCACCAATGTTGCCACTTTTCTGAGGGAAAAAGAGACATCCTCACTCCATCCCTACTCAACATCCTTCTCCCCTCCCTCCCCACCCCAAAGACCGAGATTCCGGGCCGAGCCAAGGCTGAAAGTCCGGTTTGTCTCAGTTACTGCTCAGTTCCTGCCTCTGCTTTGTTTGCCCTGCCAGTGTTTCGCAACTAGGAGAGGAACAAAATAAAAGGGGTGGGGAGCAGCATCTCGCTTTCCTCTAGCTTTGGGGTCGGTCTCGAGGCTTCCGAGGGAGGGAATGTTTAAGGCTTCTCCGTGCACTGTTTGCAGAGGCTGGAAGAGACGCTGTTGAATAGGGCGCACTTTTCGGGGCAGGAGGCAGCCGGGGGTAGCCCGGCGCTGAACGGGTAGCCGGCCGCCTGCTCGTAGGCGCCAAGCGCGGGGTGCAGGGCAGCGGCCGCCGCTGCAGCGGCCGCTGAGCTGGGCAGAGAGGCGGCTGAGATGGCCTGGCCTTGGTTGAGGTAGGCGACTAGGCGCCGCATCTCCTCCAGGGCCTGAGCCTGCATGAGGATGTAGTTCTTGGCGAGGAGCAGGGTAGCGATCTTGGAGAGCTTCCGCACCGAAGGGCTGTGCGCGTAAGGGATGACCGCGCGCAGCTCGTCCAGAGCATCGTTCAGGTCGTGCATCCTCCGGCGCTCGCGGGCGTTGATATTGAGGCGCAGCGCCTTTTGCTCTTTGGATTTCTTGCTACTGCTGCCGCCGCCACCGCCGCCGACGTTTCCGCCGCCGCTACCCGTAGGGCCCCCCGGGGGGAGGCCCGCGCCGCCGTGCAGGTGGGCGTTGGAGCAGCCCTCCACCACCTTGGCGCCGCCGCCCCCCGCTCCCGGCGATGCCCGCGGGTCGGCGCCCCCGGCTCGCAGCACCAGCTCGCAGCGGCCGTCGCTGTCGTCGTCGGGGCTCTGCTCGCCGCCGCTGCTCTCGGCCACCGAGCCGCGGCTCGCGCTCTCGCCGTACTTGAGGCAAAGGGCAGCCCCCGCCGGCAGGCTGTTCAGGCTCGGGTCGCCCCCCACGCCCGCTGAGCCCACTAGCAGCCCAGGGACACTCACCCCGCCGCCGCCGCCGCCACCCGCGCTGCCTCCTCCTCCGGGCGGCGGCAGCAGCAGCCCGGCCCCTTCGGGGTCAGCCGGCTCGAAGCAGCCTAGGGGCGACGAGGACGAGGACGCCGGGCGTTCGCGAGGCGGCGGCGCCAGGGACAGGTCCATGCCTGGGGGCGTGGAGCGGAAAGCCGCCTCCAGGCGCTTGGCGGTGGAGGCGCCCAGGCTCTTGTGCAGGAAGAGGTCGTCGTCGCTCGTGGTCGCCGCGCCGAGGTGCAGCCCTCGCTCCATTGCCATGACCCGCCGCGCAGCCCGGGCCGGCCACCGCCTGGGCTTGGGAGTCAGGCGGCCGCACAGACGCGCGCCAGCCGGGCTCCGGAGCTGCTGCGCGCGTCGGTCCCCTCGCTGCCCGCAGCCCTGTCCCCTTCTTTCTTTTTCTTTTTCGCCTTCCCCCGCGCTCGCCGCCTCCTCTTCTTCTTTTTCTTCGTCTCCAGCCGACGGTGCTGGCTGCTGGGGCTCACCATGGGCCGCGGCCCCTCATGGTGGGAGGGTGGTCGCGGAGGGAGTGGAGCCGCCGCCGCCTCGCACCGCTCTGAGTCCAGCCCCGCGCCTCCTCTCCGCACCGTTTATCTTGCTTGGATTCACCTTCAAGAGATTTCCGGACCCATCAACCAGCCGCCGCCACAGACGGGGGAGTCTTTTACATCATTATCTCTGAGTAGGTTATTATGAAGAAGACTCGCCTGTTGGGACAGCGCTTTCTACCCAATCAGGTTAACGTTTTAATTAATAGGATTAAAACGGTAACAAACAATCGCAGGCGCTATCTGGCCGCGAGTCTGAATAGTTTCATTTCCCAGGTCTGAAGACAGGCAGCAGCCAGAGCTTTATAAAAGGCGCCTGCTCCATTATTCTGCCTGCCATCTGTATACACAGCTTAGCGCATATGTTTGCAAGGCGCTGGGTCCTGTTAGTAACCCAACAACTGCCTTTAGCTTGACATGTGTGGCGACTTTCACTCATCAATGAGCACACTAAAAGCCCTACTTAGAGCCGAGGATGTTCTTTGCTCCTTCAGCAAATTGTAGAACTGCGGTAAAGGCTGGGAGTCCGGTGGAAAGCAGACTCCCCCACCCACCCCCACTGCGCCCCACCCCCCACTACCCTTCACTCGCCACTACTGTCTCAGCTTGCGCAGTTACCCTCAGAGGAGAGAATTACATTCCATCCTGTTCATAGCATGGTCTGCATTTGGAGATGGGACCTGGGGGCGAGGGGGGGGGGCTGGTGTCCCTGCTGGCTTGCTCCGAGTTTACTCGAGATTTTGAGCTAGTATGTTAGGATAGCAAACCTAGATTTCCTCCCCACCACGGCTTTCCCCCACATCTCTCCATCGGCCATTTTCTACAAAGATGAGAAAAATAAAAAAAAAAAAAAGCACCAAAAGGATGGTCAAGTTGCTCACACAGCCCGTTTGATTTAAAACTGGAACTGGGTGGGGTGGGGGAGGCTTTGGCGCCGTCCCCCCCCCCCCCCACACACACTGCTAAGATGGTTGGGGACAGAGCGTACTGCTTCGTGAACAGAAAGAAACTAGTCTCAAACTTTCCTCAAGATTTAAATCCAGTTGCTTCGCAAGAGTGAACACGGAGACGAATCCGCTCACACACCAAGTGGCACATACGTGCATAATCATTTAGCCGTAAACGTAACCGCCGCTGCTCAGAAGCCATTTGGGGACAGCTGGATCCATCTGGGCTGTTCCTGGAGGGTTAGTTCAGGGCAGAATTATGAAAACAAGTGCTCTCCGGATGGGGACAGTACACGCGGTCCTCGCGCCTCTGAGTTCAGTCTCTCGAAGCACATGGCATTTAGCGACTAGTTTTCATTTTTATAACATAAGTAACAACAATATTCCCCAACATTTCCAATAAGTCTCTTTCTTGTGGAAGAATTACGGAAGGCTGTGTAGTTTGTGGCTTCTCTGGTTTCATTAAAAAAAAACCTTTTAATTGTGGCTTTCAGAGTTGGCCCCAGGTGTTGGACTCTTTTCATTATATTTTCCTCTAATGTGATGAAATTCTAATTCTCTCCTTACCATATGGTTAAATTTCCCCACTGAGAATTAGTTGAAAAGGGAGAAATAATCTATTAATCTCTGTAATAGATTCACAAATGAGGTTCACCACAGAACCTGTTTCTGAATGGTAATATCAGAACAGTTGGGCACTTTATTTCAGACAGGAAGCTTGAGGGCGACACAGAAATGCCTGCGTTGTCACCTTGAAAGGAGCCTAGCTCTGCTAGTCCAGAAGGATTGCCTGAGATACAACCTCTAAGGGAGAGGGACACTCCCAGGTCGTCCCTTACTGGTGTTCCTTCAGCGGTGTTGGAACCCAAACACTCAGATCCAGTAAGCAGACTGCCTGAAGATCCACTGCCCAGGATCTTGGCCTGGCCATTACACATGGCTGGAGCCTGCCCCCGTGTATAGCTGTGGACCAAAGCTTCTTTGGTGAAAATCGTGCCATCTCTTGCGACTTGCAGCCCCCTCTTCCACTCTTCTGTTTCTAGCAGCTATTAACCTGTCCCTTTAGGAAGCTAAAGACAAGTTAGTGTTATTGTTTGTCAATTAGCAGTCTTGTTTTCATAGGGATCATAAAAGAACGATCTCTACAAACACAGGTAGGTCCTGTTAGTCTGATGCCGGGCTGCTAAATACAAGGATGGAGGCTAGCGCCTTAGTGGTTCAGGGCAGAGTGACTGTAAGTCTCCTCTAAAGTCTGACTTCGTTCTCCAGTGTGTTTTCCTTGTGTTCTCAGGGTCCCGGATTCCTTCCGGGGATCTGATAAAGATATTTAAAAGGCATAGGATGTAGCAAGTGCCAGTTTGAGAAAAGCTCTTAACTTAGCTGTTGGTGTCTTCTCGGGAGGGCATCCAGGAAGGACAGGGTGATTAAAATACAATCAAAACCAAAAATCAGGCAGGTCAGTGGCAAAGATGCCACCAGCCTCATAGCAAGACCTCAGCAAATCCTGGTTCTTTTTATAGGTATCCAATTACTCATTGTGTGAGGTTACAATCTCCTCCGTTCCCTAGTCCCACCTCTGTGCCCTTCAACACCATAAGTTCTACAGGAAAGTTTTGCTCAGCTTTACTGCCCTAGGTACTAGCGGCTCACCTCTTCTGAGATTAGAGAAAATCCCCCCAGCCTCCCCGAAGGAGGTGGCTGTTTAACAGTCGCCCGAAAGTTGTGCTGGGAAAATGGCCAGAGAATTTATGGGAGCTTTAAATGCGGGCCCTATAAGCAGTTTCGGGGAATGGTCTTCCAGGTTTATGCACTCGTAAACTTTTGCTGATTGCTTCTGGGAAGTTGTCAGGCACTTAACACTGCATTTATCTTACCGGGCAATGAAAACACATCTGCCCGACGTCTTGTTACCTGGTTTAATCGTCACCAATCCCAAGTCACTGCCTCAACTTCCTTTCTCTTTGGGTAGAATCAGGCCGCCTAGCTCCCGGCCCAGCCGAGAGTGACGTCAGCAGTTCTGTCAGTGTCCTCAGGCCGCGGGAATTCTAGAAATCTTCAACTTTGATCCTGCTGGGGCTGTTAGAGAAAAGGCCGCGGCTCATGAAGCAATGCGCAAGTTGCAAAATTGAACAGAAAGTCCAAACCAGATCTCTCTTCTAAGGAGAGTGAGGTCGGGTACCACCCCAGGGCTTGATCCCCGTACGCAGACTTGATTTCCCTCCCTCCCTATGGATCGTGAAGCATTTATAGAAACCTTCCCTCCACACCGCTCTGCTCCGCACAGTTTAGCCGAAGGGGGTTTGGGATACCAGAGACCCAGGGGACAGGTTCTTTGGCCAGCACCAGCGGAAAAGTGGGACAGCTAGGGATACTCAGGCAAAATAGTTCCTGGGGTCCGAGCTGTTCGTTGCCTCCATGAAGAAGCTCGTTGTCCAACAGATTCAAAAAAGGGTGCATTTTCGGCTGGGTGCTGGATTTCAAAAGTATACACATCAAAGCGCTCTCCTAAAGATGAATAAATTTTATTATTGTTGGAGGAAACACTCCGAAAGCCGCGAAAAGCGTCTAAAATATTCAGCAAGCATCACCGCTTGGAATTAGAGGGCGGAGTTGGAGACCTGAGTAATGTGTAGGTCAAACTATATTTCTTAGAGATGATTCTAATATTTGTTTGGATTTGAAAATAGCTCAGACAGAATCATAATGGAACTCACCCTACCTTAAAGTGTGTGTGTGTGGGGGGGGGTGGTAGGTATTTCACTGTGGCATTTCTGCATCTCAGATAACTTTATGACTTACCTAAATTAAACAGCCAGGAGAAGTCTGGCTCTCGCTGTCTGCATGTTTCAAATTTATCTATTTCAGAACACTTTGGAAAATAAAAACAAAGTTGAGCAAAAATAACATAAACTTTAGCTAGGGAGCCGCTCTGAGGGGGAAGTGGATTCTCTAAGAGCTGTGGGAACAATGTGACAGACTGAGGGGGGTGGTGTGCCTCCCTGCTCTGAAGGTCCTCTCTGGCAGCGACTGCAGAGTCCCCAGGGACCCTCTCTGATAAACTGCTCCTGCGCTGACAATTCCAATGCCGTGAAGCCCGAGCCCCCCATCCCTCTAGGCCAAGGCTCTCTTGGCCGTCCTCCAGCCCCAGGAAGAGACACCTTGACCTTGAAGTTGCATTTTGCTTCTTCTACCCTGTATTGGCTTGGGTCGGCTAAACGCTCGCTCCGCCCCCTGGTCCCTTGAGATCTCAATGGCACGGAGTCAAGTCCATCAAAGTGTCCAAGTTCCTCCTGCATCCTTTTGCCACCAGTATTTGTTTCACTTCCTGCAAAGCTCTCTGGAGAGGTGGGGGTCTGCGAATATCCTAGCACCTTCCGGGTTGAAGAGAACTAACGGAGAGAAAGCAGGGACCAAGACAGAGGTCGGAGCTGAAACAGTTCAGGCAGCACTCCAAGGGGCTCAAACTTCATATCGCCTTGGGCTTCCCAATTCCCAAGATTTCGACCTTGGGATTTACTACAAACTCTACCCACGGAGTTCTCCTTAGTCTGTTTTAGAGAAAGGAGGCTTCCGTTTAGTACTCTGACTTTGGCGACGCAGTGGTTCAAGCTCCAATAGATACGGACAGAAAGCCTCCCCATCCAAAAGCTGTTTCCAGTATCCACACAAACCGGCCCGAGCCCGCTGAAGGGAAGTTCCCAATCCTGGTGACTTTCAAGGTCAGGTAGTCTGTGTGAAGGGACAGAAATAGGGTGCCTGCTTATCACTGCTGAAACTCAAAGGACGACCTAAGCTACGTGGCTGAAATAAATGGAAAACTAGCGGAAAGAGCTTATGTTGCCTTTCTTACTTTAAACATAAAATGTGGCTGTCTTCCGTGGCGACTGGTAACAATAGACTTCTTTGTCCTTATAGGAGTCTCGCCCCTGCAATCTTATCTTCATGATGTTAGAAAACACTTGGAAAAAAATGTTTAAAGTAATTCGAACAAAGATGATGGATACTTTTAGGGTTTGACCAGAAATAAGAAAACTAAAGATTTAGCTGGGCTTTGGGATTGTTAGCTCTGAGATTTAAAACCCACAGCGCCATCTCCTGACATCAAAGAGAATATCATGGGTATGATAATGTTTGAATACTAAAAATCAAAATATTCAAGTACATACAGACACACTTTATTTTATGCTTCAAAAATCATTTCTGTGATAGCCAGGTTATGATTAAAAAGCATTATCCAGACATCTATGGCCATTGAACATTGTCAGGTACAGTTCCCAAAGGGAATTATTTCTAAAGAGAACTTTGTGTTCTAGTTTTATATACACATCAGTTTTATACATTCAGATGTAGTTCTGCTGGGGATTTATAATAAAATGTTATTTAATTTTTCGAATACAGAATTTGTTCACAGAAATTACATCATAGGTTCATGCTAAGACAGACCGGACTATTTTCATGAGAAAGATGCTGCAAACTTAAATACTGTCAAGAACGGACAAGTCAGCAAACACCGAGGTGTTCAGTTGCCATTCCGATGATTTATCACCGTGTTTCAAAGAGTGAGTTCTTTCGGAGAGGCTTCTCCCCCTTGCCTTGGAGAATGGTACTTACCCCCTCGGGAGGAAAAAGAGAAAAGGTGATTTCTTCCAGACTCAACTGTTCCTGCCTCCTCATTTGCAACCTCATAGCAACCCTTAGCAAGTAATCTAGATGCATCTTCTCAATGACCTTCATTTTCTTTAGGCAACAGTTTCCTCACCACCCAATCCTATAAAATGTCCATTTTAGGCTTTGATCCTGAAATATCATTTAGGGTAAATAATTTTCAAGAGGAGCATAGTGTACACACTAGAATTGCAGGTACTTAGTACATGACATTTCCAAGTGTATTTTTGAAAAGCTTGCTCCCTCTTATTAATAAAACTGGAAGCTGCTAAGGCACAGAGATAGGACTGGGGTAGATAACCAATTGATTGATAAAGAGCTTACTTGCATGTCAAAGGTGCTGCCTTTGATCTCCAACTTTGAAAAAAGAATTAGCGATGATACCCTTATGAAAGCAGTTCTCATCTCGGATTGCATACACAGGCCAGCTGCTTGAACACAAATAAAAGTAGAGATGCTTTTTGTAGTGTACAAAATATTATGAATATCGTTCAAAAAACAGCAGATCAAACAGACAAATGCAAATGTCATTTCAGTGAAGGATTAATTTTATTAATTGCCGTGAAGATCTATTAAGCTAAATATTTGGACTCATTTACTCTGTCAATGTAAGAGCTCCTGTTTGAAAGAAATTTGATTCCATATAGGAGGAACTAGATAAACAGATGGTGAGCTAGAGAGCTTTTCACAATAAATTTTGAAATTGAACATGTTTGACACATTCTCGAATGTTTTTGATGAGGTCATTTGATCTACTCTAGCAATTTGGTATTGTTGCACATAATCATAGTCACTAACTCCTATTAAAGAGACATTTAAATTGACTGTTTTGTTAATGTATTTCAATGAAATGTAGGGATAGAATTGTCTGGTTAGAACATAGAAAGAGGGGAAGGGAGGAAAAAAAGGGAGGGAAGGGGGAAGAAAGAGATAACATTTGTGTTATATATATACAATGTTGGCACTGTATATTGTAATAAACACATGTACATACATACGTATGTATGTATGTATGTATGGTGGCTCAAGCCTGGAGTTTGGACAATAGTGCCAAGCCAGCAGGGCTACGTCTAAAGATACTGTCTCAAGATAATGAAAACAAAACAGGCACTAACAGCTGCAAAGTCTTCGTGATATGAATGTCAATACATAAACAGTGTCCTCTTATGGAAATTTCCATGTCAAATCTCTGAAGGAGGTCATCCTACAGTATCATAAGTTCATATGATGCCCACGGAGAGAATGGCATTACCATGTGGGTGGTACAGAGACAGCAGTACACATTTCAAACTGACTTGAAAAGCGACTGGACCATAAGCAATTCTCCCAAACAAAACAAAATAAATAATGTCAATAATTCCAAAAAAACCACTCTTGTCATGGATGCAAAGTCTAGATTTGTCCAAAAGGTTGTTTGCATTTTCATTCCCTTGAGTTACTTCCCACATTTGCAAGAACAAAACTCATGAGGAAAAATAAAAGAAGGCAGCTGGAAGATCAGAAAATATGTATTTGAGTTCAAAGAATGTATATAGTGTATACAGAACACGTGGGAAGGACTCTGTCATAGAAGCAGTCTGTTTCTTCTGGGAAAAAGTTTCTGAACTGTGATTCACATGTCTGTTGGATTGCACTGCTCTGTAAATTGTCTAATGATGTAAGAAAAGCTGTGGCAGATACAGCATATCTATGGCAGTGACATCTGTAATATGTAATATTTGGCCATTCCCTTTGAGCATCCTGAGGTTCAAGAGGAAGATGGCCCTATTCATCATACCTTTCCTGACTTCCTCACGGTATTAAATAATGGAGATTCTGGAAGACTTTTCTAAGAGACACATAAAGTTAGTCTCAACACTATATTATGTTTCTTTGGCTATTCAATCTGAACCAGTTCACTGACCATTCACCTAATAGTTTATTCCTGGCTTTTATCTTATTGGCTTTTTTTTTTCTATCAGAACTTTCAGGTACTAGTTCTAAAATCACCTTTCCTTGAGTGGGTCATGGTTGAGTCTTTGGATGCAGTCAGACAGGGTCCAAGCCTCTAATTTCAGCAGAGAGCAGGCAGAGGAGTCCGATCTCTGTATGTCCCACACAAGCCAGTTTTAAACAGCAAAACTGTCAAATAAACAAACAAGCAAACAAACAAACAAACAAATAAAACCAGTGAAGGCATGGGATATTGGGCATCAGAGTGCTTCCCTGTAATCCCAACATGTGGGGCATAAACAATTAGGATCTGAAGTTCAAGGTCAGCTTTGGCTGCATAGAAAGTTTGAGGTCAACCTAAAAGGAAACCCAACTTCAAAAAGCCACCAACAGCAGCCGGTGGCACACAATTTGGAGCCCACATTTTGACGTTTTATGTTCTCAGACCCTCAGTGCTCACACCCACCCTTGTTTTTCTCTTCTGCCATTAAGAGTACCCCTCTTTCCTCCTTGTGGGGTGCTTGCTGAATGGAGCAAAATTGTCTCTAGTTTTTTACAAAGGCTGTAAAATCATCTCGATAGCAATATATTCCTACACTTGGATGCCAGTCTTCGTGTGAGGCTTGTTTCTTCCTCCCTGTGCTGGATGCATCAACACTGCCAGTCTTTTCATTGCGTATGGTTCATCAGGCAGTTTTCAGCTCAGTGAGAGTAGTCACCCCAAAGAAGCCACCCAGAATTCATTTTTGATAAAAAGATTTATGAAGACAATGCAAGTCAAAAAGTATAAATTTATTATAACTCTTGCTTTTGATCACCAGCTAAGACTGTAATTTTTATTGAGAAGAACATGCTTGTCTGAATTATTTTTTCTTTTTAAACCTTAGCTGCTTGCTGTGCCATCTTTCATTATTCCTCGAGATAAATTATTCTCATGCTTTCTTTTGTTTTTCTAGAATCAATATTAAATCGATCTAAAATCCCAGTTAAATCAGGCTTCCTATAAATTGGGAAATACCTGTCCTGTGAGTGAAGAGCTCCACTGCTACAAAGATGCTCTCACAGTGCGAAGAAAGATCTCTCTGCACACACTGGCACTGAAAAACACCAAATCTCCTGTTCTGTAAGAAAACAACTGCAAACAAAGTAAAGACGAGTGACGTATTGGGGGAAATGAACACACCACACATACAGAGGCCGTCTACAAAACCAAAGGCTATTTAACAGGAAACATGGAAAATAATTTAACCTGGTAATTAACAGAAAAGGAAAGATGTCCAAAATGGTATAAGAAGAGATTCAAATAAAGGTTAAAAAGTAGGCTAAATTTTAAAATAACTACATGCAGAGTTATAAGAAATATTGTTGTAGTAAAAATTGTTGCAAATGTAATAATCGAAGTACCTGCAAAAGCACATGTCTATGTAGAAAGATCTCTAAAGATTTTCTTAAAGGGCAGAAAATATGAAACAACCTACAGGCTTGCAAATGGTTAAATACCGTGCAGGGCCTCTGTCCCACAAAGTAGTTACTATGATGTAAAGTAACTCTGAAGTCAGATGTGGTGAGATGTACCTGGAATTGCAGCATTTAGAAGGGCACAAAGTGGGGGCTGAGAGTTTAAGGCAAACGAGGCTACAAAACAGAGACCCTTTGTTAAAACAAAAGGTCAAAGCTGAATGTGGTAAATTTTTATAAGCTATGCTGAAAAAGAAAGATATATGATATAACATATTCAGAATATTTCAAAAACTGTAGGATCCTTTTCAGTGTTCAAGACAATAAACACAGAATGCGTGGGTTTCCAGAGGAACATTCCAGATTTCTTTGGAACTTTCATTAGAGCCATCATCGTCTGGATGACATAGAAGTAGGATCAAGGGGAATCTGAGCTCACTTCTCACTGATGGAAGGGTGGCATTGTGCCTCACATAGGCAAAGAAGGCAGACTGGCACTTAGAAGGGTATGTGGTCTCAGTGACCATCTACATTGTGACAGTCACACAGGAAGAAAGACAGCTCTTACAGTTGACGGCCCACTGAGAATGCCAGCCATCAGAGGACCACTTACAAAGTATGAAAAATGCCATTAGCAATGAATCTGTAGGCCTGGTGAGCTGGTTGGAAGCTGGAATTCCACTTCTGAGGTAGGTGGATTGTACCTGGTGGGACGCTAGCTTTGGCTACATGGCAAGAACCTATAGCTATTTCATTTCCTATTTGGTAGAGACTATTTGATAGTTAATTTTCTTTCCTTCTTGGAAACGGAGTTTGGGAGATAGAGGGTGGTGCACTTTCATAAATTTACTTTAAAACATCTCTGCAAAACGTAGAAAGATCACTGGGTGATTTTTAATTTCTGCAAAAGAGTAAATGAGAAAGAAATACCAGTGTCTTCTCTGGAGCCTCCATAACACAATCCAGTCTCTTCTCCATTTAGAAACATCACCTTTCCCAAATTTCAAATGATTCTAAAATGGTTCTCTTCCAGTAATCACTCCTTTAAACCAACAGCTTATTCGTTGTTGCCTTGATCAAGAATATGTTTTTAAAGTTATCAATATCTACTGCGTGTTCAAACACATCAGCTTCTCCTTACTATTTGTTACACAGATGAGGAGCGTTTTCAACATTCAAAACATGAAATTATTATAATGCAAGAGTAAAGACTTTATTTAACAGTAATTAGTAAACAGTAATTAGGACTTAAACTTTGAAAATTAAGCCATTTTATGCACACAGTTTCCTATGATCACAGCAGTATTTTCTAAATACCAAAAGAAACACAGATTTGCGGAGCAGGGATTCCCACTTACTTTTTTGAAATATAAAAGTGATTTCTAGTGGGATTTTACTCTTTCCAGCTATGTGCACGTTTTTGTGTTGCGGTTCACCCATCGTAGCTCCTGGCTGAAGAACAAGAGTCTCTGTCCAGTTGCTAATGTCCTCACTTCAATCTCTCAGGGACGGTTATTTCTGCGTCACACTCAGATGTCTGATTGTCAGCTTTATGTCTCAGAAAGTGTTCCCTGCAATTCAGGCACAGTAAAGCATCTCCTTCCAGCTAGCCTCCGAGTACTATATAACTTTTATAGTCATTATAAAAAATAATTTATTGAAAAAACCTAAACCTTTTCCAACTCAAGTGACTTTTGATTTAAAGGTCTGTGGTCATGCTTATGGTAATCAGTTATGGAAGATTTTTTTTTCCTGAATTAAGCTTGCTGTTTAGATTACAAAGTTTAGAAAATATAAAAAAGCAACATCATCTCAAACAGTGCACACTGGGAAAAATGGAGAGTCTGTAGTTCACAGTTATCATTACTTCCTTTTGATTTGTATTTAATACAGGCTTGGAGAAATTTCTTATTCTTTGTGTCATATTTTTCCACTTCTATGTATTCTTTACTTTACTTGTGTGACTACATAGTAAACTCCAAAGTACAATAAGCTTCACTCTGCTATGATTATTTGAAACTCTTTGTTTGATAAAATTAGGAGGAGCAATTTCACGTATTAACAACACCATTGGCTATTTAAGGAAACAATAGCTTATTAAAAGAATCTTAGGACGTTATTTAAAGGTGATAGCAGAGGCAACAAATCTCCGTGGATGCTTAACCGTTAAGCCTCTGAGACATAAACTCTCAATATACTATGGTCTGAATTTGAAGGCACTACCCTGACAGTGTTATTTCCTATGCACACGGGTGTAACGGACAAGATCAATGTGTCCCATACAACCCTTAGACACATCAATCAAAAAATTGCACCTTTCTTGTAAGATGTACCCCCCTCCCCTGTTGCTTTGTTATCTCGACTTTGAGCATTAAAATGAAATCCTTCCTTGCTCAAATGCAAACAGCACCGCGCTATTTTTATATTTGCCAACTGAGCTATTCCGACTCGGACTGTGGTCAAAGCAATTAAGTCATCTTTCATCTGTGGGTAGTTTGATGTGCCAAGATCCAGAAATATCATTTGTTATCATGCTACCATTTAAAATAAAGCAATCTGCATACTACTTAAGCTCAGAACAGCTCTTCTCTGCTGTTTCATTTGAAATTTTTGCTTTGATCAAATCTCTGTATTTTCTAGCTACCAAAGCTGATGTTATGGCACTCCTTCTTTTAAAAATGTGGCCTTGTATTTTAAAGATATTATGATACAAAAGTAGACATGCTGAAAATAATCTCAGGCTCTAGCTAAGGGGAAATTTTAATAAAATAAATACAGGTCCCTTTGTGTGTAACTTGATACTAGTGCTCAAATGAAAGCATACTTGTTAGTTTTAACAGTTTAAAAATAAATGTCTTTTGTCTACTTCACAGACAATAGAAGGCAAGAGGACAGCACTTCTAACAGGAAAGACATGAAGAGATTTGAAAACTGTTAACTAAGTGAAAAAGAAAACATTTTTAAAGACACAAGGACCCGATTTTGAACCCCAGAACACAGGTAGAAGCCGGGTGAGGTGGTATACAACTCTAGACCCTTGGTGGACCCTGGAACCTGCTGATCAGAAAGCTAGATGACCCAGGGGGCTCCAGGTTCAGTGAGATACCTTGTTTCAAAAAAAACAAAACAAAACAAACAAAAAAACAACAAAAAAAACCAAAAAACAAACAAACAAACAAATAAACAAAAAACAGGTGGGGAGTGATTGTGCAAGAAATTGGCATGGATCTCTGTGCATGCAATGAATGTGTGTGTGTACACACACATAAATGACAAGTGAGAAAATGTTTTATATTAAAATGAGCTTCAAGCAGAAAAATAATAAAGAGGTTTGCAGATGATGATGGATCTAGGGGAGCATCGATTCTCAATGAATGTAACCCGTAGTGGAAGTGACAGTTTTGAGCCATAGGTTGATTTGGAGGAGAAAGGAGGCAGCAGAGTGCTTCCACTAGACTTTCTCCAGTCCATTTTTTTTGAGGAGCAAAGGTCCTGCAAGGTGAAATTGCTTCAGAGCTCATTATGAAGATAAAATGTGATGCTTCGTCTTCATGAGAGTAAGCTGTGAGTTTAAAACTCACCTGCAGGAGCAGCGTGGAAGGCTCCCGCCTCCGTGAAGCATGTCACAGCAATTTTGTAACCCAAATTAAACTAAGTGGTGACAAAACCCATTTAAACATCCCTGCCTTGCCTGTGCTAATGGGACTCACTGTGGAGCAATAGGAGTCGGTTCCACAGAAAAAGAACATAACAAATACTCGTCAGCTTCACAGAAAAACAACATAACAAACACTCAACAATAGCCCATGAGACTGTCTTTAAAACTTGCTATCTAATTGATGTTCAATCTGCCAATACAATTGCTTTTTAAGAACAAGAAGCAGATTCTGAATGAGAAGTGTGAACTGTCCTAAGCCCCTGGGTGCTCTGGAGGCATGGTGACCTTTGATCCTGCTGAAGTTTTTGCAAGAGGCTAATAGTTCCTAGATAGTGCCTCTGCCACCTAGTGCTGGTTCTGGGAAGCTGGCGTAGGTGGTAAAATGCTTGCTATGAAAGACTGACACCTCAAGTTTGATCTGGGAGCCCACATAAGTGTGAAAAGAGAAACTTCTCTCTGTATATATCATGACACATGCACCCATACATACCATAAACACACACCATATTAATAAATAAAAAATAATCATCAGCTGGAATAATGCCTCATAATTTAAGAGTACTGACGACTTTTCCAGAGGAACCAGGTTCAATCTCCAAAACCCACATGGCATTTGTCATTCTAGCCCTGGGCATCTGATGCCCTGTCTTAGCCTCCCTGGGGACTTCATGCACAGGTTCACAGATGTATATACCTGCAAGCAAAAGACCCATACACACAAAATCATAAAAATCTTTTTGTCTCTTTGTCTATGGTGTGTGTGGTGTGTGTGTGTGTGTGTGTGTGTGTGTGTGTGTGTGTGTGTGTGTGTCTGTGTGACAGCATACACACTTCCATCTAGATGAGCATGATTCTGTAATTGCAGCACTCTGGAGAGGCAGGAGGCTTGGGAGTTCAAGGTCAGGCAGGGTAATTTAGTGTGCCAAAAACTCAATAAGGGAAGAGCAAAGATGAATAAAAATTTTAAGTCTGTTAAGAAGGTAATTTTATATCTTACCCTAAATGAGCTTGTCTTTCTTGTGAAGCATTTATTATGCTAGCATCATTTTTATCTCTATTGCCTTTTAGTTCATGATGTTCATATCCCACCCCTGTTTATTTTATTTCACCTTCTTGTCAGCAAACAACAACTAAAAGGAAACCAATGATATGTACATTCCATCATTTTCAATATCCAATTGTTATAATTTTAAAAGTAGACCATTGCAGATGAACACAGGACCTCGGCAACAAAATATATGAGTCTCATCGGTACCATCAATTCCTATGGGTTTAGATAAATAATATTTAAGTGGTATTCAAAGCACATCAGAACAGAAACCAGGATGGCTTTGTCTTGTTTTGTTTCCAATCCCTGGGTTTGACATATCTAATAATAATAAAAAATAAAACATTGGAGGCAAGAATAGGTCTAAAAGTGTAAATCATATTATTATAAAAATAAATATTCATTTTAAAAACATCATGTCTGTTAATTGTGTCCTGAGTTTTTCTTAAAACAAAACAAAACCCCAGAATTTCTTGATTGAAACTACAAACAGCAACACTGCAAAGTGAAAACCATCTTGTTCACCAAAACACTGAAGAATATCTAAAAACCAAACTCGTAGTTAGGAGAAAAGGTCTGAGTTTAGAAGAAAAAGGCTTGAATTTTACTTAACTAGAAGGAATCAGGTATGAAAAAACCAGGGCCCTGATGCAGAGATAGTAGATGCTTCGCTGGTTAAAGTTCAACTCATAAAGCAAAGAGATAATTAAAATATTTCAAATTTAATAAATAAGTTTCTTAAAATGAACTAAGAATTAAATTTACAGAGACAATGAGCATGTCCTGTTCCAGAGGAAATTAAAACAGAATGAGAGGGCCTGGAGAAATGGCTCAGTGGAAGGACTGCTTTCTCCCTCACAGACAACTCAAACTTGGCTCCCAGTGACTGGCTTCATGGGCATCAACCACCTGTCAGTCTAGATTCAGATGATTAGGTGGCCTCTTCTGGCCTATACTTGCTCCTACAATTTACATTTGTACATATTCACACACATATGTAGATTTTATGAATAAAAACCTACAAAAACAAAACTAAAGATGAGGAACCAGTTTATTTGATAGAGTTTGGCTTTGCAATTGAGCACCCGAGTTCAATCTCCAAAAACCCATGTAGAAAGTTGGGCATGGATACAAAGGAAAGTACAGTTTTTCTGGTGAGGCAACCTAGTCTATGTGGTGAGTCCAGTCTGGAAAAAATAATCCTCACATTTATGTCTATGTACACTCCTACATACAGGGACACCTGGATACACACAGACTCACATAGATACCTTCATACACCCTACACACAGAAAGACCTGTACACATACAAACACACATGTATGCCTGTATACACTCCTACACACAGGGACACCTGGATACACACAGACATACATGGATACCTGCATACACCCCACATACAGGGACACCTGTATATGCACAAACATACATGTACACCTGTATACACTCCTACACACAGGGACACCTGGATACACAGAGACACACATAGATACTTGCATACACCCCTATACACAAGGATATCTGGATATGCACAAACACACATGTATGTCTGTATACACCCTTGCACAAGGGATACCTGGACACACACTGACACACATGTATATCTACATATACATAAACACAGATGGATACCTGCACATAACCCTACATACATGGACAACTACATAGATACAAATACACATGTATACATAAATATACATTCACTCAAGAGTGAATAACCCTGATGTATATCTTAAGTTTCAGTATTTCAGGTATAAAATGATTAAGGCTGAGCATGTGGGAAGTAGAGGCAGGAGGATTATTGCAAGTTCAAAGCCAGGCTGCTGTACACAGTGAGTTCCAGGTCTTCTAGGGTTATAATGTGAGACCTGTCTCCAGAAAACCCAAATAGATAAAGAAGACATGGTGGAGCATATCTCCTACATTTTATTTCAGCACTTGGGAGGTAGTGGCCAACACACTTCTGCTTGAGACCATTCTGGTTTACATGAGTCCCAGGCCAGTCAGAATTATGTAGTGAGACTCTGTCTCAAAAAAATAGACAACAAAATTCCTTCCTAACCTTTAAAACTAATAAATAAACAAAAAATAAGGAATTATTTAGACATTTAAATAAATTTTTAAAAATCCAGCAGCCAGAAGATTCCTATAGAGGAAAAGTCAGACCTGCTTCTTATTTTTTCTGCAATGTCCAATATCCACTAACAATGAGTGTTATAAGCTTCATTCAGAGACAAAGCTGGCCAAAGGATATTCTGCCCATATAAAGCTGTCCACTAAATGTGATGGTCAAAGGCACCCATTCCCAAACACAAACTCCTGCGCTGTTCCTGAAAGAACTAGTTGACTCTGGGACTCAACCAGCTACACAGTGGATTAGCACACATCTCAAGAACGAAATGGATCTGGGAAAAGAAGCAGCATAAACTAAGAGGAAAGAACTATAGGAATTCCATTAGGACAGGATGTCAGTGTGGTGATTCTTGGCAGTTCTCAAACAATAGTTAATTAGCACAAACAAAATAAATGGCAGGAGGAAGTGTGACCACCTTCCTTTCTTTCATTATTACAAAATAGTTCTAATTAGAAACTAAATATGGCCTTAACAATAGCCATAACTCAAACCACTAATTCTTTCTTTGTGATTTTGATTAATTTTGGTGGGAGAAAAACATGTTTTAAAAATTGAATGTTTTATATTTTAACTCTAATTTGTTGAGCAGTAGTAAAATTAGACACTTAAAATACATAAAATGATCTTTATTTTGTAAGCACTTATGACTTTATTATTTATTTGTATCTGTACATGTTGAGTTGTAGTGACTGACATTCCCCCATGGTAGAATAATTCTGATTAGATTTGATATCTTGAAATTTTTACTTAAATATTTACTTAAATTTTACTTAAATATGCATCATTTTATAAAAGCAATAAAGTAATTTTAAGTTTTAATTTTTGTGTATGTATGCATGTATGATCTATCATATGCGTACACATAGGCATACTCATGCAAGTATTTGTACATGAATATGAGGTAAGAGGAGAACGTCAAGTGCCTGATCTGTCGATTGTCACCTTATCTTCTAGAGACATGGGTTCTCACATACCTGGAGCTTACATTTTTTTTTTTTTTTTGGTTTTTCGAGACAGGGTTTCTCTGTGGCTTTGGAGCCTGTCCTGGATCTTGCTCTGTAGACCAGGCTGGTCTCAAACTCACAGACAATCCACCTGCTTCTGCCTCCCGAGTGCTGGGATTAAAGGCGTGCGCCACCGTCGCCCGGCTGGAGCTTACATTTTTAAGTCAAGCTGGCTGACCAAAAAGCTTCAACTGTTCTCCTGCCCTAACCACCAATGTTGGGGACACAACTTCTAAGTGGGCACTGGAGATCTGAACTCAGGTTCCCATGCTTGTACAGTAAGAGATATTTTTATTTGCTGAGAAAGCCCCCATGTTACAGCTGAGCACACACACACACATTCATAGACACACACACACGCACACACACGTTTGGTGCTGGGAACCTAAGACCTTACATTTCTACAACCGAGTTACATAAAAAGTTCCATTTTGACTTTAACTCACACAATCCCCTCTACTACAATTTTGGATTTTGAAGCTCTGTTGATTGTTGGAAGCATCTTAAATATTTTATTATTTAAGGGGACTTGAAAAACCTGGTGCTATTCAAGATGCTGAGACATAATGCAAAGATAGTATTCAAATTGAATATTACACCAGATGCACTCACACCATACGTGTGGTTTGCAAATCCTGCTTATTGTGCGTTATGCATATTATGATTTCCTTTGATACCTAAAACTGTGAACTTTCATTAGAATATGCAATATTGTGATTTTAAACTCTTAACTCCATGTTGTTAAAATTGTATATATTAATGTCTGAGATTTGAAAGGCAGTTGCTGTGAGTGTTCCAATATGGAATTTGGAAGGGTTAATTCAACTTAAGTAAAAAATATTATTTATAGTACGAACACGAAAATGGAGTTTTAAAATTCAATGGAAGTTTTCAGAAAACAAAGCTATTTTGGGAATACTTGATAGGTGTTAATGGACAACAATATACTGTTTAGACTTTTGGAGTACCCCTTAAAAATACTAGGATCTGGCATAAAGGAAAACTGTTATCCTTGTTCAATGACAATGCCATGAGCTCCATTGTCAGTCGGAAGTGCTAATTACCTGGATATCTATCCCCTCCAATGATCGTGCTACATGGGAAGCATACCACCCACTGCTACTCCATATCAATGCATGACTAACCCATGCTTTTCGTTACACTCATTTCCTCTTGCATTTGTGTTTGTTTCTAACATTTTCATTTTGCCCTGATATGAATACTGAAATAGGCACCAGGAAGTTGAACTGAATGTCTATTCACATATCAGACACCTTCAGGATACTTAAGCAACACACAGTGCATATGTGACATGAAGACACAGATGTAAGGGTAACCTCAGGAAGTCAACAAGATGTGAAGGGAGATATCCGTTCTGGTTTGTCTCCCAAATGATTGTCCTTCACCTAGTTTTGAGGGATGATGAGAATGTGAGTGGAGGGAGACATCCGTGACGTTTTTATTGAGTGTCCGTGAGCTCCGATTCATTCAAGTTAAAAAAGTAGAAACGAGCTGTGAAAGGCGGGCTCTGATGAAGCCATCTCATTTAGCACTGAGTGCTTCAAGAGCTCTCACTCTCTGCACATTGATGCATTGAGGGTCTCTGTGTTTGTTCTGGTCTTCCGCAAGAAGACACTTCTCTGATGATGGCTGGGTATATTTATGGGTATAGCAGAATGTCATTAGGAGTCATTTTATTGCTGTGTTCCTTAAGCAGAATGGTATTAAGCCTTTACTTTTTACATTTACATTTTTCACTGCCTTTCATGCCATACACACTTTTCTATTTTAATTTTTTATTCGTTTTCTGTACCAACCACAGTTGCCCCTCCCTCCTGTCTTTCATATCTCACACCACTCCATTTCCACTGTGGTATTTGATGGAGACCTAAGCATCCAGCAGTCACTCCAACCCCCCCCCCCAAAACAAACAAACAAACAAACAAGCAAACAGAGAGAACAAAGCATGACTTCAGTCACCTCAATGGTGTCCACTAGCCACCTTCTTCTGGCTACCTTTACCTTGGAAAAAGTGTTTGACCCTCCTCCTCTCTATTTTACCCCCCCCAGTCCTATATTCATTGTGGTTTCATTCATTCTTGTTGAAAATCGATTTCATTAGGTCTATTATGATGTCTTCATTTTTAAATCCAGGGCAGTGAAGAAATATTCATTACAATTTTTACTGGAGGGCCTGTGCAATGGCTCAGTGGGTAAAGTTGTTGGAGGACAAGCCTGATGACGTGAGTTCCATCCTCTGGACCCACATGATGGAGAGTGCTTCTAGAAGAAGTTGTCATTTGATGTCCATAGAGGTGTGCAAGAGTGTGAATATGGATGTATGGGGACCTCTGAGACCCAGCTTCAGTGTGCCCTTCAGTGTTCAGAAGATTTACAGCAAGCACAGGACTTAGGTCTGAGGGCGAAATGAACTCTCCACTACATATTTTTCTGCATCAGTTTCTTTATTCTTCTCCTGCTGTTCTCTCTCTATTCTGTGAAGTTTCCACTTTATATACACACACAAAACAGAGGCAGCTCTCTGAGCTGGGACTTCCCTTTATCTTTGATGCTCCCAAATAGACTCCTCTCCTGACTATATGTCCTGCCAAATGGAAGATAGTTCCAGGGAGGTGACATCTAATATATCTAATGGAACGAAGCAGAGAGTAGACTGTGGGAATCAAGGCTACTGACTATGTGATTGTATTTCCCACTGGAGGTCCCACGGAGTGGAGGGGGAATGACCCAATATACCAGTACATGGGAAAGAATTGTGCCCAATAATCCATACTCTGCTGAATCTTGTACTAAGGGAGAGTGCTTTTGGTTTCACAAGAGATCTACTGTAAGAATCAGCTGACATACTAAAGGTAGTAGGCCCAGCACCTTGTGAACTGGGTTTATCTCCATAAGAATGCATTCATTCTGGTGGGCCAGCCTTCTGCTCTATCAACTGAAATCTCACGACATGAGTCCTGCAGACTGCAGCGTGCATGCCCCCCAAAATAACCGTAAAAAGTTTAGTTATCATTAGGCTTCTCTACTCCACTTAAAAGTGGGCTTTTGCCAAACTCCTTCCCTCCAGCCGTCCTGCCCCATTTGCCACATTGTTCCTAGTTTTCTCTGGTGCAGTGTGCATGTATTGGAAGTTGATTTTTGCTTGCTTCCCTTCATCCTTTTCATGCTGTCTTGTGCTAGTTTTCTTTTTGTAACAGCTAGATGTTTAAACAAAAGAAAGTTAATTGCAGAAATAAAGACCTAGGACCAGTGTTGCAATGGCATGAAGTGCGTGATTCTGACAACTGTCCTTGTACTTGCTTGAACCCATGGAGGGGACATTGGCTGGCAGCTCTTTCTTCAGAGACTCTGGAGTTCGGGTTCCTTACACTATTTTGATGCCATGATTTTTAAAATAAAGGCTATAAGGTGACTAGGAGAGGAAAATGTTTACAGTCAAGTACCAGTAATGATTACATACTGGGGGTCTGGACTAATCTATGTCAGTTCTCCGGCTCTCCATGAGCTGGACCAGCCATCTACTTAATTTCGATGCAGAGTGGCTATGTCCTTGATGGTCAGGTATCCCCACAGCAACTTTAAACCATGGAAGGGGGGCACTAACTCTTCTGAGTTAGCCAGCCAAGACTTATTACATTTTTTAACTTTTATATGACTTCAACAATTCTCAGTAACGACAGCATTTAGTCTCCCAAAGGGTAATTAAATGCTCTTTTGTGTCTCAGCAATGATCGTCATTAACATTCATGTTATTGCAGATGCTGATGCATTTAATGCTATAATTAGGTACCAGGGAATGCGGCAGATTGTCTAAGGAGGGACCTTGTCAGTATCTTCTCTCAAGTCAGACAGCTTTCTAGCGTCTCTCTGCCTCATTGATTCACCATCTTCTTCCAGATCTAATCTTGAAAACATGCCCTTTACTTTGGACTGTGCCTCTTAATTCATTTCTTCCTCTGCTTTTTATTATTTAACTGTGTGTTGTTTAATTAAATCAGATTACATTGCTGTATGTTGGTGATGGCATTCCGAGGAAACTGTTACGCAGTGTTTAGCCTTTTTATTTCACACTATGTTACCAAAGCACTCTGCAGTATTAATTGGTAACTTCTCACAACATTTCACAGGGGTGATTTAATTGTGCCTATCACTTTTTCTGATGAGGAGCCCATCTAAGTGAAGGACAAAAGGATGTACACTCTGCTTCCCAGGCACATCTGTCTAAATTCCTCCCCTTTGGTCCAGTCCTAATAGACACTTATAATGATACAAACACTAGCAATTATTTTCTGAGATACTTTGATAACATCATGGTAAACACGTTATGTGGGTTAGACCTGCAGTCTTCACAATATCCCAGTTAGGTATTGCAAGGGATTAGATAGACTTAGAAATGGGCTTTGAAGTCCTGGTTGGCTTATTTATATTTAGAGAGGGGAGCTCAGAGCAGTACTGGGTGGGTGTAATGTTGGTTAATATGCTCATAGCAAATGAAGGCTAGGTAACTTAAAAATCACCCTTTATTTCTGCTCCTTGTCATCCACCTCTAGATGTTTTTCTCCACTATCCTATCCCATGACTAGACCAAAGAAGTGCTTTCTCTAGCACGCCGGGTAGTGGAGTCTTGAGCAAACTTAGAGAGGAGTAATACATCACGAATAGAAATTCCCTGATGGGTGTTCAGTCCTTACTCAGTTCTTGACCTGGAACCTTAGCTACCAAAGACCTCACTAATCAGGATTTTCTGTGGAAGGATGGTATCAAAAGAGATTAATCTAAATGAATGTTTATTGTGGATAATAACTGCCTGGCTTTACAGTTTGCTTAGAAAGAAATTTAGGCTATGCAATTAGTAGTTTTAAATGGAATAATAGGATACTTGTGTGAATCATAAAATACTTGTGTGTATCTAAGTAGATTTTGATAAAGATCCATAACTAATAATGAAATCAAAAAAAGGACAAAATTTAAAGTGTTATCTTTCTGCTCAGTTCCCCTCCGGGCTTTCCCCAATGATGATTCTGGACCGGTTAGAGAGTCCCTTCTCTAGTCATGTTCACTCTTGCTCGGTTCGACTAGGAAGAGGTGCTATAAATGATTTCAGCCCCTCTGGCCACATTTGTGAGTTCATTCTGAGAGGCTTTTCCCTTACTTCTTGCCTTTTTTTTCCTAGTATGATATTTTAAATAAGAAAATAACAAATAGAAGAATTAAGATTAGAAAAAAAAATCTATCATTTCCATTCTCATTTAAACTGAAAAATTTACAAAATAAAACTATGAGACATTATTATTTATATATTTAAAACCAAAATACTAAAACAAGTGTTAAAATACACTGAAAGCGAAGAAAGGGATAAGACCTGCCCATTGCTGATGGAATACACTGTTGAAACTTCAAAAAAAAAATGTGCATTGAAATCTTAAATGGGCACTCTTGACCCAATAAATCAACAACTCAGAAATAATTTTATAGCATTAATTGCAAATGTGACCATAGATTCATTAGGATGCTTTCTGAAACATTTTTAAACAAAAACAAAGTTTTGAAATGTCTTTGATGTTGGCACAGACACTAACATGTCACTGTTTGGCCACTTAAGCCCATACTAATGAGAATCAAACCTAATTATGTAGGTTCACATGAGTGACAGAAATTGCTTCAAGGTAGATGACCAAAGGGAAGGTGACTCAAAGGTTTAGTGACCAAAAGGGAAGAATCAAATACATTCAGGGTTCTCAGAAACCCATCACTAGGTTGACATTAAAGTTGAATATTTAAGGAAATTTCCAAGAACAAAGGTCTTGGGAGAGAAAGGACAATTCTAGGTGTTTCCATACATGATGACCAAGGCCTTCAGAGGTACCATTTTATTGAAAACTGGGCAGCTCCTAGAATTTCAGCTTTTAAACATGTTTGCCAGTCTGAAATGCAAAATAGCATTTCATAGTTTTAAGATGCATTTTCTTGATTATTATTGTTTTATACATGACATGTTCATGTACTGGCTGATCTCATTGTGAAGAAATTTTATTTGAAAATTTTCAGATATTATTATATAATGTTATTTTTTAATTTGGAGAGGATTTTAGAATCAAACATTGAAATTATCCTTTTTCTTAAAAATTCAACATTAATTTTTTTGCCACGTATCCTTGAAGTTCTGTTTTATATAATCAAATATTAAGGTATTTTAAAAATTGTTTATTTTTTTGACATAATCCTTATGAATGCCCTTTAGGTATATTTTTTAACATTTAAGTAGCATTTCCTTTATTTGTGTTCTGTGGAAGAGGACTGATGAGTCATGGTGTACTTGTGGGAGTCAGAAGACAGCCTTTCGGGATTTGTTCCCGAATTCTACCTTGTGGATCCCTGGGATGAAACCTAGTTGTCAGTCTTGAGTCATCTCACCAGGCCACTAAAGGTTTTTCAGCATACGGTTATGTAAATTATCACTACCGTCCTTGTTAGTATTTTGTATTTATACTTTAAGCTTAGTATTTTGTATTTATACTTTAAGCTTGAACTTTACTTTATTAACTACCCCTGTACCAGACAAATGATTTGGTGATTTGTTCCAAGACCAATTAATGAACAAATAACATTTCTTCAGTAACTGGGAGCTCCATTTTTTTAAAGTGTTATTTTTTCAATATATATTATATATTCTCTTTTGGTTGCTTTGCTGTTCTGTGATAAAACACTATGACCAATCTCTCCTTTGACTTGGGGTAGGATGCTTCTTTCCCTCCTTCTGTGTTCTTCCTGTTCTTCCCCTAGCAAGTCCCCTCCAGTTTTGTTCCTCTCACCAGTGGGTGCTTTCTGAAATCCTGCCCCATGTATCACACGTGCCCACTTAGGGGGATGGGGATTAAAGGGTAGCGAAGCTTGGGCTTCCGCTGGCAGGGGCAGAGGTCTGTTTTTGAGATGAGGAACATGGATGTTGCCTTTATGTGGAGTACAAAAACAAGTTTTCTAGTCCTCTTCTTCCAGTGTGTATTGATGCAGGGATCAAACTCAGATCATAACTTATTGGCAACAAGCACCTTTATATGCTAAGCCATCTTGCTAGTCCACAAATTACTTTTTAAAATGCAAGGGTGGGGGGCTGGAGAGATGGCTCAGAGGTTAAGAGCACTGGCTGCTCTTCCAGAGGTCCTGAGTTCAATTCCCAGCAGCCACATGGTGGCTCACAACCATTTGTAATTAGATCTGGTGCCCTCTTCTGGTGTGCACACTGTATACATAATAAATAAATCTTAAAAACAAACAAACAAAAAAAAACCACTATGACCAAAAAATGTATAGTATTAATGGTTTACTTTGGGTTTCGGGTTCTAGAGGGATGAATCCATACAGCATGGTGACTGACGCTGGACGCTTGAGTTGAAGGCTCACATCTTGAACAGCAAGCATGAAACAGAGAGAGCATAGCAGAAGCAGTGCGTGGCTTTTGAAATCTCAAATCCTTGCCATCATGACAAGTGTTTCTTTTTTAATTAAAAATTTATTTTATATGTATGTGTGTTTTTCCTGTGAGTATGTGGATTTACTACTTGTGTGCCTGGTGCTCATAGAGTGCAGAAGAGGACACTGGATCCCCTGGGACTGGAGTTACAGAGAGTTTGAGTTGTCATGTGTGTGCTAGGAATTGGGCCCTCTGAAAGAGCAGGTGGCACTCTTAACTACAGAGCCTTCTCTAGCCCCTTACAGTTTTCTTTCTTTTTCTTCTTTTCTTATTATCTAAGTGTACTTAAAGTTTGAAAAAGGATTGTTTTTTTTTAAAATATTATGTGAAGTCTGTGAACAAGTATATAATTATAATTATTTTTTCATGCGCATACACATAGCAAATGAAAGACACAATTCGAAGATCTTATCTCCAGAAATGAATGCAGATTTATTGAAGCCCATTTTGCCTCCACTTATACTTGGAAGTTAATTTGAAATTTGGTAATGCATTTGTGATGGTTATTCTTAATTGTCAAGGCAACATGATTTATAGTCACCATGGAACCACCCCTCCCCCCAGATGTCTCTAGGAAGGCTTTACTGAGGAGGAAAGACACACTTTGAATATGGGTGTCACTGGCTCACTAGAATGGGACCTAGGACTGAATCCAAAGGAGATAACTAGTCATCTCTCAGCACTTATTGAGAGCTGTGTCTCACCTTTCTGTCACCATGCCTTCCCTTCCACAATGGACTCTAGCTCTTTGTAAGCCAAAGTAAACCCTTCCTCCTTTAAGCTGCTTCTCATCAGGGAAATGGCCACAGCAATAAGAAAAGCCAGAGGGGTCAAGGACTAATACATTTTTCTTCCTTGGGCTGGGAAAATGTTATTTTGTTCTATTCCTTCAAAGTAAGTTATGGTGTTTGTTTTCTCTTTCTCGCCTGTCATACACATGTAGATGACCACCAGCTGGTCCCATCTGCTCATATGTGGACAGTCTCAGAAAGACACATGGACAACATGTGCCAAAAGACGCTGTGAAAGCTTGAAAACTCCCCCCCCACAATGCCCTGGGAGAGGGTGAATAAAAATGTGGCAGATTCCCTGAGCTCCACCTAATGTCAGGCTGTGGCTCTGCATCTGTTGTCGTCAGCTTCTGTATGGAGCCTTTCTGACGACAATTGCGCTAGGCACCAATTATGCACACAGAAGAATAGTGTTAGAATCCTGCAGAAGACGAAGTGGGGTAGTAGGAGCCAGAGGGGTCAAGGACACCACAAGAAAACCCACAGAACCAACTCACCTGGGCTCATCAGGGTTCACAAAGAGTGGACTGACAACCAGGGAGCCAGCATAAGATGGATTTGGTACTCTGCATATTTGTTACAGTTGTATAGCTTGGCCCTCTTGCCGTACTCCTAATAGGGAAAGCAGAGACTGTCCCTGACTCTTTTACTAGCTTTTGGGACCCTACTTCTCATACTGAGTCGCCTTGCCTAGCTTTAATTACTTGGAGAGGTGCTGAGTCTTATTGCAACTTGATATGCCATGTTTTTTTTTGAAACCTACAGGAGGCCTTCCTTTCCTGAACAGAAATGGAGGTGTAGATTCAGAAAAGTGGGAACAGAGATGGGGAGGAGGGTCTGGGAAGAGAGGAGGGATGGGAAACAGCCAGGGATGTAAAATAAGTAAATGAATCAGAAAATAATTAATTATCTAGAACTTAAAGAAAAAATGGAGGGATTCAGAATTATGTTGCTATACAGTATCTCCTAAGCTATACAATTTGAGGACAGTGGAATCATGCTCGATCTTGGGAAGCTCTGCTTTGAGGCATCAGAGGGCATTTTATTTTCCTGATCAATGTGAGGCTAGTTTCTCTCACCCATCTCTTTCACTTAAAGTTAGGAAGGGTAATTCACTTCATGCCGTTGAGGCCTGGATTGGCTCTGAAAGTCGCTTTCTCAGCTGAAACTAAATGATACTTTATGTGTCCTCTCTAAATAGCGAGATTAGAAAGCTGCATGTATATATAAAAAGTGGTAGTGAAACGCATTAAGTATGTGATAAAGTAAGTGGTTTTGTAACTGATTTCATTACTGAAGTTCAAATACTTTTTTCTGAGTAGTCTTTGTCAATTACAAATTAAGATAAAAGGAGCTGGAGAAGGGGCAGCTGAAGCTGTGCAGAATGCTTCAGGGATCACGTTTTAAGGACTATTAAACACAATTTGTTTTTGTCAGATTTCAATTTATTTGTATCTTAGCCAACCCAGGGCAGGCAAGTTCTGACACTGTGTACATCCTTATTAATTATTTACGCTTGGGTTTCTGTACTTGCTTGACCTTATGGACGACAAGCTGTTTACTCTAGTGAGAACTGAACAGAATATGTAGAATATTTATTTTAAATAAATAGAGCTGGCCTCTCCTTGCCTTTCTGGTTGCAAACATTTTAAATATTTGGTGCCCACTCTTTCTAATCACAGTTATTTCTTTGGAAAAGAAAATGTTAGTAATAAGTGGAAGTGGTTTTAAAAGAAATAATGATATGAGCTTTGAATGTTTTTGTTAAGATAATTTAAGCACTCTGAGTTCACTTTTTATATACGCAGCTATTTCTGGGAGTTCTAGAATGCAATGTCTCTTCTTTACAATCAGTCTCTGGTGTCCTTGAGCATCAGAACTCTTCTTTCTAGAGAAGTAGAAGCATAAACTTCAAATTTCCAGGAAAGTATAACAATTTTCTCCAATTCTTAAAGTACCTTTTTGATAAAAATTTAACCAACTTTAAAATATAGGTTCAGGAATGTTTCTTCTTTCACAAAAAGAATTTCTCCATATTAACGAAGACATTACATGATATAAAGATGTTCTATGCTCCCAAATTGGCAAAAGTAGTATCAAGAAAATGGTGATATGATGAAAAGCCAATCTACAGGATTTGGCATAATTTCTATGATTTCTGATGACATTCTTACAGAACTAGGGATAAAACAATAATCTAAGGCTCATTCTTAGCCCAAAGAACAATGACTAGAACAGTCAACGAAATATCCAAGTGACACACTTGACACAAAGAAATATCCAAGAACATACCCAAATGCATCATAACACCTTCTCTCAAATTGTATTACAGAGCTATAGTGGCAAAGGCAGTGTGGTACTGGAATAGAAACAGGCAAGCAAACCAAAAAAAAAATTCCCCTTCTCTGCCCCCATCCTTTACTCTTTAAAAACCCTGCCACAGCTGAGCTCAGTATTCTCCCAAATCCAACTGCTGTGTTGGAACAGATGGAGGGCCCAAGCTAGAATGGCAATAAAGGCTCTTTGCTTTTGCATATGAATTCAGACTCCAGGTAGTTTCTGGGGGGTTCATGATGTGAGGATAATGGATTTTAGCGCTAAGAAACGGAAACAAGCTATCTTGTCCCAGAATCTATCTCCAATTGATAATCACGCACAAATGAAAAAATTCTCTTCAACAGAGTCTCACTAGGGTTACAAACCATTCTTAAGGGAAGGCCCTATGTCCAGCAGTGGATGGCCAACACAAAAAAGAACTTAAAGGTATTTTAGATGTCCTTTGTCTCATACTGTTTTTTTCAGGGCAGTTTTAAAAACCTTACATGTCATTTGCATATACATTATGGCTTCTGGTTTTGTAATTTTATGGGATTTCTGTGTGCAGGAATATGTATGGTTCTGTGTCTATGTATTTCTTGTGTGTTTTCTTCAGTTCTTTTTTTCCTGATTGCTTGTTTTGTCCTATACTACCTGTTGTTTATTTTGTCCTACTAGTATTCTTTAAATGACTATTTGTTTTCTAATGAGAGACTGAAGGGGAATGGATTCAGGTGGGAGGAGAGGGGAGGACATAGGAGTTAAAGAAGAGAAAAATCACTATTAGAATATAGAGTCTGAAAAATCCATTTTCAATAAAAAAATAGAAAAAAAATGATAATACCATTTTCCCAGGAGAATCAAACAAGGCCATGGGAAATCATGAATTTTCTGCTCATTAAGAGAAACTATCAGCAGAGGACTCAGGCTTTCCACAGAATTAGAGAAAGTCTTCAAGCATGAGGCTGATATTCAGAGTTTGCAAATTACTGTGGAAACCACACACATACACACACAAAATAAAACCCCAAATTTCTAAACTACCAGTCAATAAACAGGTTAGTGTAAGGAACAGATTATTCTCAAAAGAAGAAGCACTAATGGCCAATGAGTATTATAAAGAACAGTCAACATCCCTTTCTCCAGAAAAATGCAAATACAAACCACATTGAGATACCACCTTGACCCAGCAGGAATGATAAGCACCAAGGAATCTGATAGAAAATGTCAGTGAAAATGTGGGGAAAGAGTACCTTTTATTCCCTCACTCCTGGTGAGAGTCCAAATTACTAGAGTCATTATGGAAATCAGTACGAAGGAGTTTCAAAGAACAGATAGAAATAATACATGATCAGGTTTTTCACAGAGATATTTGCACATTTTTTTTTGCTTTTTTTTCATAGCAAGGAAATAAAACCAGTCTAGATGTCTATCAACAGATGAGTCAATAATGAGAATGTGACATTTAAACACAGTGAATGATGAATAGATAGCAGAAAATGTGTTATATAAACATAGTGGAATATTATTCATCTGTAAAGGAAAACAGTTATGAAATTTATATTTTATAAATTTTATAAATACAAGGCTGGGAAATTGTGGTGCATGCCTTTAATCCCAGGACTCGGGAGGGAGGCAGAAGCAGGTGGATCTCTGTGAGTTCAAGGCCAGCCTGGTCTACATAATTTGTTCCAGGACAGTTAGGGCTATTAGACAGAAAATCTCTGTCTCATAAAACCAAAACACAGATTTTTATAAATGCAAATGGATGGATATGGAAAATATAATAGTAATCAAGGTAACACAAATTCTTCAGAAGGTCAAAAACTAAATGTTCTCTTTCATATGTGGGTCATAGACTAATTAAATATACGTGTGAATGTGGATCAAACACAAGGAAGGAGACAAAAGAATCAAGATGGATGCTTGGAAATGTGGTGGGGAGTACATGGGGAAAGGCCCCATATGATGTGAAAAAGGAAAAGAAACTGGCAGGCTGGGAGGGGGTGGGGAATTGTAGAGAAGGGATGGTGGCAAAGAATGAGTAGGTAATGAGAGAGAATTTAGTAAAAGTTACCTTTCTTCAAAACAAACAACGGAAAAGAAAAACCAAAGCCACATGATGTGTAATGACTTTTGTTAAGTAAAAATCTGTCTTTAAAAAGAGCTCCTCCCCCTTTACCATGGCATGTGTGATAGGGAAAGCTAGTCAGTTTGTTGGTGGGATGTATGCAGGGGACTCTGGCCTGTGTGCTCTTTTCCGAGAAATGACTACTCTTCCTTACGTTCTCTGCTTCCTCAGAGACAGTGGGCACCCAATGCCATTGTTTACTGAGGTCTGCTCTGATTTGTCGCTGCCTAGACTAAAAGTCGTTGCCACCATAGCTGAACTCTGAGGTTATGGTGTAAGGACAGCTCTGTAACTTTTGGTATTGTTCCTAGTGTCTTCTCTTGCCTTAGTAAAGTTCCTGCAAAATTCTTCAGCTCGCAGTGCCTACAATTTGCCACTGGGCTCAGTCTTAGCCATTGTCACCCTTCTGTATTCTTTTTCCACAGCACTCTCAGAGACATTTTGGGGCACAAGACTGAATGCCTTTTGGCGAAAATATTCAGATTATTTATTTTGTACTTCAGAGACCTTGGGGAAGGGTTAAGTCCTCCCCAATCTTCCAGCTATTCTCACTTAATGGAGGCTGCAGTGAAATTAAAGACACAGCTTCCAATATCTTTTCTTTTTTGACCATTTCCTTCACCCTCATTATAGCCTTAAAAGAGCAGTTTTCAACCTGTGGGTCACAACCCTTTGGGGGTCTAATGACTCTTTGGCAGGAGTTGCCTAAAACCATAGGAAAGCACAGACATTTACATTATGATTTGTAACAGTAGTAAAATTAGTTATGAAGTAGCAATGAAAATAATTTTATGGTTGGGAATCTCCACAGTATGAAAAATTGTATTAAGGGGTCACAACACTAGAAGATTGAGAATTGTTGCAAAGTGATGATGGTGATTATGATATTAATGATGTTGGTTGTGCTCGCTTTTTGCCTAATGTAGCTCTGGCCGTGTATTAAGTGTTGTCCTGATAATAACCCTGTGGGGCAGACTGAGAAAGTCCAAATAAAGAGCTAAGTGGCTTAGCTGAATTCACACAGGTATACAAAGAAGGAGGGTATGAATCCAGGCAGCCTGGCTTCAGATTCTATTTCTGTTGTAAGATTCTGTGACTGGCTCCTTCTCCTTTCAGGCTGCCATATCTTCTCCTCCTTCTCCTTTTATTTTTAAATTTATTTTTTATATTATATTTTTTTAATTGAAAATTAAAAAGAAGGAGGAGGAGGAGCAAGAAGAGGAAAAGGAGCCTAGTCTGTTTGGATGCTCACCTTCCCGGAAGGGAAGACTAGGTTCCTCCTCCTCCTCCTTCTGTTTTTTTTCCTTTTTTTCTTCTTTTTTTCTGATGCAGGGTTTCTTTAACAGTCCTGCCTGTCCTGGAACTCACTCTGTAGACTAGTCCAGGCTGGTTTGAACTCACAGAGATCTGCCTGCCTCTGCTTCCTGAGTACTGGGATTAAACACATGCCCCACCACAGCCTGGCTTATATTTCTACTCTCTAGCATGAGATGAGTGTGTCTAGCTAGTTCCTCTACAAATCTGAGCCTGAACCCAAACTAATATGCTATCACTGGCTTGGGAAAATCCAATCCCAAGGAAACAAGAGTGAGAAAGAGAAAATGTAGAATATGTATTATGGTTAACAGTTGTAACCTTAGGAAGGATAAATGAAAGTACTGTATATCTAAGAGACTAGGAGAGAGCAAAAGAGAGTATTTGGTTCAGAATTTCACATTCCAAGGTTCAAAGTTGGCAGCACAGAATTTTAACTATAGTGTGAGTGAAGAGGAAGTCTCTGTGCCTCCACACAGCACCCGCAAATGAAGGGGGATCCTGGGGGAGGGACGTGGAAGGATTAGAATGCACCGATGTTCTCAGTCTGTAGCCACACCAGATTGGAAGATAAGTGGCTATCTGTCTGCATTGTTTTGACTTATCTAGCTCCTGTGTAGCCCCAAGGCCCTCTCTACAGTTTCTTCTTACATTGCACTTTTCTACCTCCTAGGACGGTTGACATTGGTCATGTTAAGAAGTCTTCTTTCTTAGAAGACTTCTGTGTAGTGAGACGGTGGCCCTGTAAAGTCAGGGCAATTAGTTGCATGTCTGCACAGGATTGCTAGTTTTCTGAGTCTGGATTCCTTAGTTGTAAAAAGAATATGTGGAACAACCGAAGGGTAGCCCAAACTTTACAGTTCAGCACCTAACATTTCCTTGTGGTTTTAGAACATGAAGATGTATGGGCCTAGTCAATGGCTAGTAAAATGGATAAACATGTTCCTTGTATTAAAGTCTAGTTGGTAGTTCCTAATCTCAAACTCAGCCTCTGTTTCTGGTCAGCAGCAACAGGCTAAGCAGTGTTTTTTGTTGTAAGCTTCTGACACAGTTTCAAGGTACCAGAGCTTCTGAAATGGGAGCTAAAATGTTGCTCTCCCCAGATTTCCTTGGCTCAGACATCTTAGTTTGGATTAGCATTTTAGGGCATGATGTTGAAGTATCCACTTCTAGCGGTTCCTCAGAGGATATTTATGTAGAAAGAAGGTACCATGTTCTGAATAGGAAGGCCAGGCTTGAGAGTGTAAGCAAGTGGTTTAAGTAGGACAGGTCGTAAACCTAGTTCTGCCATTTGGGACCTGGGAGCAGAGGTAAGTCCTGACATTTTCCTACCTTTATCATCTGCAGATGGCTCAGTGGTAAAGAGCATTGCCTGCTCTTCCAAAGGTCCTGAGTTCGATACCCAGCAACCACACGGTAGCTCACAACTATTTATAATGAGATCCGATGCCCTCTTGATGAAGAGACCTGGTCAGTCATCCTCACCAACTTAGTCCATGAAACCCAATATGGACAAGTTCAACAGAACCACCATGTATGGGATGCACATTCATGCTTCAGCATTGCCAAAGTATACATTTCATTATCTGTAAGACGGTTGCTAGGAAGTCACTGTCAGGGCAGGTGCTCCCAGGTCCTTCCTGCCTTCTGTGCAGGACTGGAGAAGATGCAAGTGGAAAATATGGCACCAGGAGGTTTGATGAAGAACGTAGCAAAAATCCAGCTTCTTGATATTCAACAAAAGAGGAAGCAGGCCACATGTGTGAACAAACACTCAAGGGCCATTGTTGTTCGTAGCTTCTCTTTCGGGAGTGAAGAGCAGGAGGAGAGTGTTACTATGAGGGTAGCTTGAGTGGTTCTTCTTCTTCTTCTTTTTTATTGACTCTCTGTGCATTTCACTTCATGAATCACGATTCCACCTGCTTTCTGCCTATGCACCTTCCTCCCAAAACCAAACAAAATTTAAAAGAACAACTAAGAACAAAACAAAAAAGGAGAAGAATCTCATCTTGGAAGCTGTAGTGTGGCCATTGGGTCACACAATTTACTCGTTAGTCCATTCATCCTTACTTGCAAGTGTTCACTACTGTGAGTCATTGGTCTGGTTTGACGCCACTAGCCTCTGCTGCACTATTTATAATGGTCTCTCACCGGGGCTCCTCTTGAATATGCTATACTTGTCCTGTGCTGTGAACATCCGAAAGTTTTTTGGATCTGTAGGTTTGTTCCCTTCACATGCCACAAAAGTTCATAGTTTCTGTGGGCATTGGGGTGGGCCTACTCATAGCTCTGGTTCTGGGCCTGGATGCTAGCTGGGCTGGTCAGGGTACCAGTGTGTCCTCAATGTGGGCAAACTCCCAGTACTACCTCAACGAGTCCATCCAATGCAGCCTACTACAAGGAGCAGGGCCAGGTCTCCTGCTCTAGGATGCTGAGATCCTTGTTGCCTTCACTCATATCTCCAGAGCTAGCTCTACTGTTTTGCCCAGGTGAGGTACATGGTCTTTTCTCTCAATGGCTGTTGGGGGTGTATAAGGAAGGAGTGGTGTGGCAGCTCTCCTGCCTTCATGCCCTCTGGGCTGAATCACCTGCACCCCTGCCCTCTCTCCTGTGTGTTGTACCTGGTGAGGGGCAAGGCTAGTTCTCTCACTCTTGTGACCCTGGGACCAGTTCTCTAATCTGCCACAAGTAGCAAGGAGTAGAGGGGTGAGGACATCTTCCCTCACTCATGCCACCACACGGCAGACATGGGGTGAGGTGGGGTCAGCTCACCTGTATCTCCAGCAATAGGATCAGCTCCAGTGTGCTATCCAGGTGAGCTGCACACCTGTGGTGAGGGGTGAGGCCATCTTTCCCAAGTGTGGGGTTCATCTCTCTAACTGCAGCATCCCATGAGGGGCACCACGAAATATCCCAGGGCCAGTGAAGGGTGGGGCTGGCCCAGCACAGCCCTGGGATTTCCACATGAGTGGTTCCTCTGACCTCCTGTGCTCACTCTAGCCATGGACATCATCACAGACCCTAGCTGCAGCAGGACCATAGATCCAGACCTGGCCCTTGGCAGCAGCTGGGGCCTGGAAGTCACCATGGCCCCAGTGACTGCATAGGCTACCCAGATCAGTATGACTCTGATGACATCATGGCTCTTGGGCACCAGCATGGTCTCTGGTGGCTGCCCAGACCATCTGTAGCGCCCTTGATGGTAAGAGGAGGTACGGATACCACCCTAGACCCTGGCCACTATAGGTCCGTAGACTCAGCCATGGCCCTAGGCAGTGACCTGGACTCAGATGTCTCCATTGCTTCCGGTGGCAACACAGGCTACCCAGATGCCTCCAAGGGCCCAGATGGCAGTACAGGCTACCTAGATTGATATGACCCCGGACAACAGCGTGACCCTCAGACACCAAGATGGTCTCAGGTGACTGACTAGATGACCCCAGTCATCCACAAGGACCTCGGTGGCAACGGGGTTGTGAACACCAACTCTGACCCTGGCTGCCATAGGGCCACAGATCCAGACATGCGTGTGGTTTTGTTTTAACAGACAGACATGTCATGTAAGTTCTTCTTTACTTTGCATGTCTTTTCTCATGATGCATCTGATTTTAACCGTATTTATTCAACTATTCATAGGCGTATGATGGTAAACAGGAGATTTTACCTAAAAGTTCACTCAGTGACAGAGTTTGCATTATTGACCATGTGGTTAAAAACCAGTCCAGGCTATACTTGCTCCCAGTATCCCAGTCCTGGGGCGATCCAGGGACAGGACTGAATAGACTTGAAATGCCATCGAACAATTGCTGAGGACAGATCTTGACTTTTATCTGCTGTCTGAATCATGAATATATGCAGTCTAGTGGGGCGACTGAGAGGGTGCAATGTCACAGGCTGCTAACAGGTTGTCTTGGGGCAGTGTTGGACAAACAATGTGCTTACCTAAGCCAAGTAGGGTCCCTAGTGGCCAAGCATTTCCTGTGATTGCTTTCTTCAGAATTAAGTAGCAGTATCGGTGAAGTAATAGATGAGGGCTCAGGATGGGATGAAGTTTTCGACAAGTTTTTTTTTTTTTTTTTTTTTTTTTAGTATGATTTTATCATTGATCCTCAGAATTCTCTTCTGACGGCTGGAGCTCGGCCAGCCTTCCTCTAAAATGATGTTTTCCCTTCTTTGTCACATTGAATGTCAGTGTGGACTGCATTTCAGGACTTGAAAATGATTCAGCAGAAGCGAGCCTTTTGGTTAATGTTGTTTACTGGAGTGGGATTTGAGCAGTGGCAATTTAGACGCATAGCTGGCAGATGGCGGGCAGCCTTCGGAGGCTACACCATTTGCTTGGAATACAGAGTTTGAACTCTCTCTCTTCACCAGTCATTTCAAAAATGAGTCTTACTTAGAATTTTTCGGAAGCACAGTAGCTTAGTATTTATCTCCAGCCTGAAAATCCAGCAGGTACGATCCCAGCAGGCACTTAGTTCTTAAAAGCAAATTCCACAGGTCTCTTAGAGCTCATCTTCTTTGTGCATCTAGGAAGATACACTGGAAAATCAGCTTCTGCCCAGATCCTAGACCCATGGCAGAAATAAAAATTGAGGAAATAATTTTCTCTCTAATTTGTAAAGCAAACAAGAGAAATAAAAAGAGCAGGAGGAAGCCAGCTGCTGGAGCAACAGCCAAGTGGGATATTGTTCAATAGGTGAGAAACCAGAGCCTGGGTGGAACTGGGAGAAAGGGGCTCCCAGGCTTTGCCACCTTTCATCCAATAGCTAAGTGGAAGGAAGGAAGGAAGGAAGCATTTAATGACAATGGAGGGACACTGATGACAGGACTGAGGAAAAATAATGGCTCATCTTTGTGCCGTCAGAGCACAAGAGCAGAGCCCATTGAGAAGACTCATCTGTCAATCAGAGGTGGCTGACAGCTGCGTTTGGAGCTTGGTGTGGAGGGCACTGTGCAGAGACACTGAAGGAGCTTCCTTTGCCCAACCACCATGGAGAGTGGCTCCAAGCATGTCCTTCACCCTTCTGCTGCTCTTCTTCCAAGTGTGTGCCAGCTTGTGTAAACTCACCTGCCCAGTGCTCCTTTGAAATGCAAGCCTCATGTCGGAAGGGATGGGAGGAGGACACAGCTAGTAAAATGGGAAGTCACCATTATCACACCTTGCCTATGTGCAGGGACCTTTACAATAACGGCTCACCATAGGAAACCTGTGCAGCTAATTTCCCACACACCAAGGAAGGCACCACTTGTCTCGCTACTAGCAGCAAAGCTCATCTTACATTCTGCCATTTCTGCTTCTGCAAACTATTACCTGAACTGTTGCCTTGTCCAGGGTGGCTCCAGGGATGAACCTGACTGTGGCAGCAAGGGAACAAAGAAAAAAAATAAACAAATAAATACACAGACAAAGGCTGTGATCTGGTGGTCTGGGCTCATGCCTGGAGAAACCACAGTACCCTGGAAGCTCATCAAGTCTATTTTATAGAGCTGAATGGAATCATGGGTTATTGTATACACCTGGACAAAGATATGCACATACAGATAAACAAGGATGCAGAGTTTATGGTAAAAAGACATATTTATCTAATCTAGGTAGTAGCAGTCTCTATAGGAAAGCTTTCTTTGGGCTGTAAACATCCTGGGAAGAAAAATAAAGTGGACATATTCTGCTTCCATTGTCAATACCCACTCTCAGTTTCCCAAGGAGGGCTTTGTTATGCCTCTGAATCTCATCCCATGTGAATGAGCTTACCATCCTCCTTTGGCCTAAGACTCTGTGCTCTTTGGCATGGCCCTCTTGCTTTCTTCAAATGCAGTTTCTTCAATGCCCCTAAGTTCACAAAACCTACAATGTCTGAGGACACAGGGTGAAGAACCATACTCCAAATCCAGGTGCTTCTGGGAAGAAAGGTACCTAGATTACTTTAAGTGACACTTACAGCTGCCCAAAAGCTGTAAACAATTGTAAATTACCTGGAGTTTTCCAGATGTTTAATGTAAAGCCAGAAGACCAGAAGGGTAGTGGAAGCCAAGGAACAAAACAATCATTGCACAAAGACAAACACAGTAATCAACAACTAGACTGATAATCACCCCAAATTCAAATGCTAAATGCTAGTGTAAGAACAGAATTAATAACAGAAAGGGCAATATGTCACCCACCAGAACCCAGGTATCCTACAACAGGAAGACCTGAACATTCCAATGCAACTGAAGCACAGGAAAACAACCGTAAAAATAGCTTAAACGGTTTTTGATGTATGCAGATCTTTTAATGCTGACGGAGTCCAGTTATTAACATTTCCTTTTCTGTGCTATATGGCTTGTATCTTCCCTTGTTCAAGGGCATGGAGGCTGTTCCCTGGATACCTTGCTTTGTAGCTGAACAATAACCTGTGCACACCTCTATTTTCTCCTCTCATCAGAGCAGTTGTTTGGCTTTTATTTTTTCTTCTCTTACTTTTTTTCCAGAAGCAGTTTCTCATGCCTTGCAATCTGTGCTTTCCGATGGGTTTAAGGGATGCAACAATTGTAAATCACCTGGATTTTTCTAGATGTTTAATGTAAGAGTCCCATTCTCTCCTGTCCCTGTATATCTTATATTAAAGTCGAACTCCTAAGACAAAGGTTGTAAAATTTGGAAAGTTATTTATTTGATTTTACTCACTAGTTTCAAGACTAAAAATGGCATACAAAACCATATCTACAGTATAATCTCAGCCTCAATACAACTCCTACTGTGTTGGGCCTTTTGGCAGATAATATCAGCAAATCTGGTCTTTTCCCTTCTCTATAAAGAAATGATGAGGAGACACAAGCCAGAATGGGTGAGTGACCCACCTAACAGTGGAACAATAACTTATATTTTCTGTCCTCCATGATCTTTCCCCAGGCAAATAAATGCCATCACAGTTCTTACAGGGCCTTGCTGCTGCTGAGCACCCATCTCCAATCCTGGTGGACTTCTGCCACTTAGGCACAGAATACACCATCCAGAATGGCTGGATCCTGCCCCCAGCCCAAGTTGACTTCCATCGCTGAGTCACAGATCACCCTCACAAGCACCCTCACCAGTGGATGAGTGGTCCTTCCCCAGAAATCCACCAGATTCCATAGGCCCAGATATAGTTCCATACCAGTTACAAGAACAGATGACATAAGCCCATGTACAGTCCATACCATTTGAATGGATATCCCCAGCAGCTCTAGAGAGGCCTGGTTGGTCCTTTGTACCCTAGAAGAATACTCAGGCTTTACTGGAGGTCAGGCTGAATCTAGAGAACCAAGAAGAATTTGGCTTTACCAGACACCAGAATGGAACAAGGAACCTGAGGCCCCCCAGCCCCAGAGGAGACACCTTACTAAACCTAAAGACTCATTAATCACCAGAAGCTTCGGCTACTTAGGCCAGAAGACAAGAAGGGAAGTGGAAACCAAGGAACAAAACAATCATTGCACAAAGACAAACACAGTGATCAACAACTAAACTGATAATCACCCCAAATTCAAATGCTAAATGCTAGTGTAAGAACAGAATTAATAACAGAAAGGGCAATATGTCACCCACCAGAACCCAGGTATCCTACAACAGGAAGACCTGAACATTCCAATGCAACTGAAGCACAGGAAAACAACCTTAAAAATAGCTTAATGAAAATGATAAAGATCCTTAAGGAGAAATTTTTTTTAAAAAAAATCCCTTGAAGAAATGGAGGAATAAACAACCAAAAAATTGGAAGAAATCAATAAAATTTAAGAAATTTCTTAAAGAATGTCAAGAAAACAAAACAAAAAAAACAAACAAACAATTGGCAGAAACAAAACTGTTCAAAACCTGAAAGTGGAAATAGAAACAATAACACACACACAAACACAAACACACACACACACATGCACGCACACACACATACATAGATGGATGGAATTTTAGAAATGGAAAACCTGGGTAAGTGAACAGGAACTACAGATGCAAGCATCCCCAACAGAATATAAGAGATGGAAGAAAGAATCTTAAGCATTGAAGAAACAATAGAAAAAATAATTATAATGGTAAAAAATGTTAAATTTAAAATATTCCCAACACAAAACATCCAGGAAATCTGGGACACTTTGAAAAACCAAACCTAAGAATAATAGGGATAGAAGAAGAAGAATCCCTGCTCAAAGGCCCAGAAAATATCTTCAACAAAATCATAGAAGAAAAATTTCCCAACCTAAAGAAGAACAAACCTATAAAGGTTCCAAGAGGTTACAGAATACCAATAGACTGCACCAGAAAAAAATTACTAGCCACATAATAATCAAAACACTTAACATCCAGAATAAAGAGAAAATATTAAAACTGTAAAGAAAAAAGTAACATATAAAGCCAGACCTATCAGAATTACACCTGACTTCTCAATGGAGACTAAAAGCCAGAGGAGCATGGACTTGCAGAATCTAACAGATCATGGATGCTAACCCAGATTACTATACCCAGCAAAATTTTCAATCATCATAGATGGGTAAAACATGATAGTTTATGACAAAGTCAAATTATATCTAAAATTCCAAATCAAAAGAGGATGCTAGAGGGAAATCTCCAGCCCAAGGAGGTTAGCTATATTCACAAAAACACAGTCAATAGATAATCCCATATTAGAGGGAAAACTCCAGCCCAAGGAAGTTAGCTATATCCACAAAACACGGTCAATAGATAATCCCATATTAGAGAGATACATAAACACACACCCCATCACCACCACCACCAAAAAGAGCAACAACAAAAACAACAGCAACAATAATAAATTCCTAATAGGAATTTGCAATCATTAGTCATTAATATTTCTCCACATCAAAGGACTCAATTTCCCAATAAAAAAACACAAGCTAGAAGAATTGATATGAAAACAGGACCCATTCTTCTGCTGAATATAGGAAACACACCTCAACCTGAAAGACAGATATTACTTCTGAGTAAAGGTTTGGAAAAAGCTTTTCCAATCAAATGGACCAAAGAAACAAGCTGGTAAAGCTGTCTTAAAGTTTATCAAAATAGACTTCAAATAAAATTAATCAAAAGAGATGAAGGACATTTTATATTCATCAAATGAAAATCCACCAAGATAATGACTTAATTCTGAACATATATACCTGAAATATAAGGCACCTATATTTGTAAAAGAAACATCACTAATGTTAAAATCACATATCAAACCTCATACATTGGTAAGTGGTAGACTTTAACACTCCATTCTCACCAATGGATGGGTCATCCAGACAGAAACTAAGCAGAAAATAATAGAATTAACAGATGTTATGGCACAGGAGAAAACTTCCTGAGTATAATGTCAATAGCACAGACACTAATATCAACAATTAATAGATAGGATCTCAAGAAACTGCAAAGCTTCTGTAAGGCAAAGGACACCATCAATAGGACAAAAAGAGTAGCCTATTAAAAAAGATCTTTATCAGCTCTCATCTGACAGAGGGTTGTTCTCTAAAATATATAAAGAACTCAAGAAACTAGACATCAAAAACAATCAAATAATTCAGTTAAAAAAAATAAGGTAATGACCTAAAAAGAGAATTCTCAATAGAAGAATCCCAAAGGCCCTTAAATGGCAGAGAAACACTTAAACAAATATTCATCGTCCCTAGCTATCAGGGAAATGCAAATCATAACCACTCTGAGCTTCCATATTACTGCAATAAGAAGGGCTAAGATAAAAAACAAATAACAGTATATGCTTGAGAGAATGTGTAGCAAAGGGAACACTCCTCTATTGCTGGTAGGAATCAAACTCCTATAGTCACTTTGGAAAATAATATGGCATTTTCTCAGAAAATGAGAATTAATTTACCTCAAGACCCAGTGATATCATTCGTAGGCATAAAACAAAAGGATGCTCAATCATACCACAGGACATTTGCTCAACTATGTCCACAGCAGCTTTATTTGTAATAACCAGAACTTGGGAACAATCTAGATGTCCCTCAATGGAAGAATGAATAAAGAAAACATGGTACATTTACATAGAGGAGTATTACTCAGCTTTTAAAAACGATGACATTAACAAATGTGAAGGCAAATGGATTGAACTAGAGAAGATCATCCTGAGCGAGGTAATCCAAACACAGAAAGACAAACATGGTATGTACTCACTCATAAATGGATGTTAACTATAAAATAAAGGCTAACCATGCTACAATCTACAGATACAGAGAGGCTAGATGTAGCTTAACTAATAAAAACCCAGAGACAGATATTGGGGTTAAACCTGAAGGTCAGTAAAGCAAAACGGTCACCCACTGGCTCTTACCTCTACTTCAGTCTGAAATTGGAGATTCTGCCTCCAAGAATCTCAGAATGGGACTGTGTCTAAGAGCTGTGTCCTCTTGCCTGGTATTCCTCTCTAGAGCTGGAATTAAAGGTGTACACCACTACCGCCTGGTTTTTATTGCAAACTAATGTGGCTACTGGGATTAAATGTGTGTGTCACTACTGCCTGGTCTGTAAGGCTGAAAAGTGGGACTGTTTTACTCTCTAAACTTTAGGCAAGCTTTTTTTTATTAAAATACACATGAAATATCACTACAACCAGGTAACAAGGAGGACCCAAGGGGGGGATGCATGGGTCTTCCAGAGAAGAGGAAATAGAGGAGAACTCCTGGTTAAAATGGGATGGGTGGGCCAGCGAACTTGAGGGATTGGGTTGAGGGGCAGGCAAAGGGGTATTCTGAGAAAGACAACTGTAGACAGAAGTTTCTGTCCCACTCAGTCCCACAGCCATTCAGTCCCAAAGAAACACACAGAGGCTTATAACAACTATAAACTTTTTGGCTTATTAGCACAGGCTTATTACTAATGAATTGGCTCTAACAAGTTACATTAACCCATAATTCTTATCTATGTTTAGCCATGTGGCTTTGTACCTTTTATCAGTAAGGCCTTTTGAGCATGCTTCCTTTGCATATGGGCATGGGTTGAAGACTGAGCCTGTCCTCTTCACAGAATTCTCCTAGTCTATCCACCCAGTCCATACTTCCTGCCTGGTTATTGACCAATCAGTGTTTTATTAAGCCAATACAAGTGACAAATCTTTACAGCATACAAAAGCATTATACCTGAGCAGATGACTGCAAAGGGGGCCTTTATAGAGATGGGTAGACGCCTGCTATGAGAAACTTCCTTGAGTCTACAAAGATGGCCCCAGCTAAGACTCTAGGCAGTAGTGGATGCATAGCTTGAAATGGCTATCCTTTGTGATTGGATTGGTGATTACCCCAGTTGTCATCAGAGTCCTTATACAGTGACTGATGGAGGCAGATTCAGAGACCTATGGCCAGACATTGGGAAGATCTAAGAGTATCCTGTTGAGGAGAAGGAGGAAGGATTGTAGGAGTCAGGAAGGTCAAGGACATTGGAGGAAAACCCACTGAAATCCCCACAGATTCTAAACCAACAATCAGGAAGCCTTCATGGTCTCAACCTAGGACCTCTGCATATATATGTCACACTTGTATAGCTGGGTTTGTTTATGGAACTCCTTGCAATGGGAAAAGCACTGTCCTTGTTGCTTTGGTTGGCTCCTGAGAACTTATTCCTCATGCTGGAATGCCTTGTTCAGCCTGAATACAGTGGTAGGTACTTGATATGCCATGCTTTGCTGATACTCATAGGAGGCCTGACCCTTTCTGAGTAAATATGGAGGAGAGGTGGGATTGAGGGGGGTGAGGAGAAGTGGGGGAGGGAGTGGGAGGATAGGAGAGGGGAGGCTATGGTCAGGACGTAAAAATAAATAAATAAATTTATACAAAAATGAAGGTAAACAATCTTCTACATAAAGATTGAAGACATCTGCATATCAGAAAAGTACCATAACTGGAATTAAAAGTAACCACATGAGTTTGGGAATATACCGATGTGAACAGCAAAAGCTGCTGTCGGTGCAAACAAAGCATAAAGGATGACTAATTGTAGCAAAATTATAGCAAGCACTATCAGTATTTACTTCATATTTCCTTGGACACTTGGCCTTTGATTTTTACAGGTTCTAAACTCTGTGAACACTATTTCTGATTTCTTTGTTAAGAAGATAATACTTTTCATAAAAGTCAGAACAACCTGGGAATTTGTTCAGTCCTCATACTCAGGAGAGTCACTAAGATGTGTCAAGAGACAAAACTAGCTTGTCTTGATGGGGATTTACAGAAATGACCTCTATCATTTGGCACTTTTCCAGGTAGAAGTGTAAATTTTTCCACCCCTTCCCTTCTAACCCACTTTCAGGCTCCCCCGTTATATTTTCTTAGTAATATTTCCTACAAAGCTGTTTTGTACAAATCTTCATCCCAGGATCTTATAGGCAAGCCCTTCTTTTACTTGTGCTAATGCATAAATTTGAACTAAAATATCAAAAGCACAAAAGAAAAAGCAATAAACTAAGGGCACAGACTAGGACATTAAAAAAGAAAATGGGGGCGGCGATATGGTGACTCAGTGGGTAAATCATTTGCTGAGCAGGCCTGATGACCTGACTTCAATTCCTGGAACCCAGTGTAGACAAAAGTGACTCCTGAAAGGTGTTCTGTGACCTGTGTGTGTGAGCTGTAGCTCCTGTGAGCCATAGCATGTGTGCATCCACATGCATATGTGTGCCCCGAAGATACTAATAGCAAAGAAGATATGTCCTCCTGATGTTATTTAGTATGCTTTAAGAAAACAGAGATTATTTTTTCTTCTCTGCTATTAGTTCTTCTATGTTTTCTAACTTCTCATTATACTCCTATCTCTGTACTTTAGTCTTCTCTGGGGATATTACTTTCCTGGCCCATTTTTTTCTTCCTGAATCTGGTGCTTCCACTACAATGAAGGCCTATGTGAATGGGTGATGATGGAGAAATCCCCTTTTATTTATTCCCTTCGTCATGTATTAGTAACATGGTACCATTTTCTACTTTAGAACATTTTTTTTCATCTCATCATTGAAAGCAAAGCCCTTACACCCAAGACTAAATATGCTGATGCCCCAAATCAAAAAAGGATAAAAACTATTGTACTTTTCTTGTTCTTCAAATGCATTTAACTTTAAGAAAGATTCTACCCCTCAAACCAAGCCAAGCAACTTCTACACTACCATTGTCTAAGGATCTTCTGTGGAGCTAAGCATTCTTATCTTTTAGCTGGGTTAGCCGAGGCTCTGACTACATTACTTGAGTACATAACATTCATAGTTCTGATGATTACTATAGCAAAGGGTAAATAGTCAGTGAGCCAAGCAATCAAAATCTTTGCTAGGATTTCTGCTGAAATAATCAAGAAAGAAACCTGCTTTCATTTTGGTATTTTGAACGCTAATGTCCCTGGTCACACTGAGCTGCTGAGGGCTATATAGATCATAACATAGAGAAGTCATATGTGGAAGAGAAAACGCACAGAAGAAAATAATTCATAGAGAGAAGATGGCCAATGAAAGCACAGAAGAAAGCAAGGCTTACAGAAAAGACAGCCAATGATAAGATTGTGATTATTTTAGTGACTGGACTGAGCTTCTGTATTTCAAGTTACTCAAGATAACAACTGCCAATTTTTCCCCAAATATTTTGAGCTCAGTTTCTGTCACATGTAACTGTGTAGATTTTGAATTATGTTATTGCGAAGAGAATATACATACACTCACAGGACACAATCTTGCAAAGTCACACAATATTTATCAGAACATAAAAATGGGAAACTGTCTTGATTTTATCTCCATTATCATGGTTGCTTGTTTCGTTTTGTTTAGTTCTTCAATGCTAAGGGCTGAAAGCAAGGCCTTTCAAAGGCTAGGGAAGCATTCTCTCACTGAGATATATCCTGCTCCCTAGTGATAGATGTTTACTACAGAAATTAATATTCTCCCTAACAGAGCAGCTTTTTCAAAAGCATAGAGGTGTTATTATGTGCCATGAACAAGATAAAATGATCAGTGACTACCTTACATCAACAAGAAATATTTCCAAGCAAAACTACTAAGAGAAATAATGTCAGTAGAACTGCCTGTTTATCTCATGATCTGTGCTGATACAGGCAGAGACTGTTCCAATACAAGCTGGTGTACCCATCAGCTGAGGCTTCACCCACTTCCCCTTCTGGCAAATTCGTTCTTTTCCTTCATGATCTAGCTCAGATACTGTACTTTCTATGGAAAATTTTTCTGGAGTGATGAGACCTGAGGAGACTAAACCATTCTCTCTTGAGGAACAGGCCACATTTCAGTAAGGATTTATGTCTTCCTCTCCTACATTAGTGTCACACATAGGCGTTACTGCCGGAGGTGGGAATGCTAATCATCCTGTCTCTGTGCTGTCCCAGGGGACTGATACAGGACTAGAAAGTCACAGGATTCAACACCTTCATGTTCTGAACAGGCTTGTGGTATATGCACATCATTTTGAAAAGACCTGTCTAGTCTGAAATTCTGTAGTTCTTAACTGGGTGATGTTGATACACATTAAAAACTGTGGATTTGTGCCATTTTTAATGTGTCAGCTGTTGGGTGGATTCCATGAATAAAATCAGCCAAGCTTTAAAAATATATGTTATTGTCTCTAGAAACCATAAGGGAGCCATGGAAATAACTCCCTGTTACTAGCATAAACTCCAGCCAGGGACCCTGATGCCTCAGGCAACTGAAACCACACATGGTGTTGATGAGTGCGAAGCAGGAAAGCCTTAGCGAAGCAGGAAAGCCTTAGCCCCATTCGTAGGTCTGTACTAAACAAATGAGCAGGAGCTTCAGCACAGTACCTGTGCTTGTTCCCAGGGGATGCCTTCTCTACCAATGACCATGATGCCTCCTTTCTGCCCATGCTGCTGCACTTCACTTATGATTATGATGCTCTTGTCACCATCTTTATTACTATTGTTTCCTCATTATCAGTAGCATTAAAGTTTACTTACTGACTATACTATTTCCTAAAGATATGGCTTTCATATAAGACTTCTGCTCATCTTCATCTCTGCTGTTGGGTACATTGTATTAACCCTTGAGGGATAGGGATAGCTGGAAACTTCTCAAAGAATTCTCAGGGTCCATAATGAAACCTGGTATCTGGCAGAGAATCTGGAAAACTCAGAAGAGATGTTCTATACATGTGATGGTTTATATCTGTGTCACATGGCAAATGAATCAAAGCATGCTTGCCATTATTATTAGCTTTTCTATGGCTTTTATTATTGATTTCGTTGTTGGGTAACTATAAGGAGCAAATGGTTCACCCACTCATTAGTCAAGGCAGGTTCTCCCTGGTCAAAGTTGAAAGAGGATAACAGTTGTGTAATATTACTTTAATTAGGTAAAGATGTGCTGCACCTGTCACTTTGTCTGCCTAAGGCATATGATTGGTCTAATTACGAGCTTAAATAGCCGAATGGCCAGTATCTAGTCAGAGAAAAGGAAGGGTGTGTGGGGCTGGCAGGGAAAGGAAATAAGTTGGAGGAGAAATCTTGAAGGGGCATGGTCGATCGGTATTTAGAATTAACCAGACCAGTTTAATATAGTAGATTCATCTTTTAATAAATGGAAGAAAGAGAACTTACAAACCCTGGGTCCCAGTGATCCAGGAGCGCAAGGAACAAAAGGAAGGAGGCAAGTGCATCTGGATGTTTTATCTGTTTAGGGGCACACCCTAAACAGAATGTGATTGGCTGAAGTTCCCCATCAAAATCTAGGCTTGAGAGGAGAAGGAAGAGAGAAAGAAGGACATGCCTGGGGCAAGAATCCAGATAGCTGCCAGCTAGCCAGACAGAGAGAATCACTGAATGTAAGATAAACAGAAGAATGCTAATAAGCCTTGAGGCAAAATGTGGATGAAGAGAAACGGGTTAATTTAAGATAAAAGAGCTAGCCACAAACTCGCCTAAACTAAGCTGAGCCTTGGGAAGGAGTAAGAAGTCTCTGGGTCATGATTTGGAAGCTGGTTGGTGGCCGAAATGAAATAGTGTGACACAGAAAATGGCTTGAAGTTGACCTTGTGTCAGGGATGGTGATGCCTCCGGAAGTTCCTTTATTGTATAGGATTATTTTGGCTATCCTGAGTTTTTTGTTTTTCTATATAAAGCTGATTATTGTTCTTTCAAGGTCTGTGAAGAATTGTGTTGGGACTTTGATGGGGATTGCATTGAATCTATAGATTGTTTTGGTGGGATTGCTATTTTTACTATGTTGATCCTTCCTATCCAAGAGCGTGGGAGATCCTTCCATTTTCTGGAATCTTCTTCCATTTCTTTCTTCAAAGCCTTAAAGTTCTTATCAAATAGGTTTTTCACCTCCTTGGCTAGTGTTGCTCCAAGATATTTTATGTTATTTGTGGCTATTATGGAAAGTGATGTTTCTCTGATTTCCCCCTCAGCTTCTTTATCCTTTGTGTATAGGAGGGCTACTGATTTTTTTGAGTTAATCTTGTATAGTGCCACACCACTGGAGGTATTCATCAGCTGTAGGCATTCTCTGATAGAGATTTTGGGGTCACTCATATATACTATCATATCATTTGCAAATAACAAAAGTTTGACTTCCTCCTTTCCAATTTGAATCCCTTGATCTCCTTTTGTTGTCTTATTGTTATTGCTAGAACTTCAAGAACTATGTTGAAGAGATATAGAGAGAGTGGACAATCTTGTCTTATTCCTTATTTTAGTAGAATCTCTCTGAGTTTCTCAAAATTGGGAGCATGGGGGTGGGGAAAGAAGTGAGGGTAGAAAAAAAAGAGGAAGGGAGAGGGGAGGGTTGAGAAGAACTTGAGGGAATGGGATAGTCAAGATGGAGGCTTTACACTAACATACTACAGGAAGGTGGGTGTTAATGAAGTAACATTAAGTCTATCGAGCTTTGGCTGATATTTTGATGGAAACACCTGATCATGTCTTCAGTAATTGCCTCTGATTTTGAGCATGGCTCTTCTCCAAAGGGTGAGACATAGAGACAACTGAGGAGGCAAAGTTCATGTTACAGAGATTACTAAATTTGTTTTCTTGACTTCTCTACTCTTTTGGACACTGTGTATATTCATATTCTTACCAGGAACTTCTTTTGTTACCCATGCACTTGAAAATAGAACTTAATATTTTGACCATCTATTTCACTCATGATATGAAATCCTTTGTGATCCAAACTGTGTCACCACTTCACACTCCTGACAAAATCATCTGTAAACTGTGCAGATCCTTCTTGTTTATCACAATTGGCATAGCAGTAGCCAGAAAAGGAAAATGGTTTTGGTCCCATTTCACTTATGGAATTAAAAGTCATACAGTATTTATTTAAATTGCCTTTTATCTTAAGAAGAGTTTTTTTTATGTCATTCTTGATAGTCCATGTGTGTGGTCATACAAGTATAGATTATCCCCTAGCCTTTACTGCTTTAACGAAACCTTTATTAGATACCCTACGCTGCTTTCTTCTTTGATCTTAGCAGGGCCCAGAGCTCAATTTACTCATGCATCAGTCCCAGTAGCTCCCAGTGCTCCAGCTTGACCCGCATATATGCAGGTAGAGAAAGGCAAGGATCTAGGGTAAGGGCTCCCTAAAACGTCTCCTAGACGCCCCACATGATAACCACCCAATCACTTGCTGCAGGCAGAAGTTCCAGCTCCTACAGACTCTAAATTTGTACTAGCCCACTTCTTAGTGTCTTTACAGGGGCCTTCCGCATGACCCTCTGAAACTGTAAACTCAAATAAACTCCTTCTTCTGTAACTCACATTGGTCATGGTGTTTACCACAGCAACAGAAAAGGACTTATATATCCAGTAAGCAATTTTCTTTTTTTTAGATAGAACCTAATTTTAATTATAGATCACTTTTTTGTGTTCATCTTATAATAAAATTACAGCACGTTAGTAAGCAATTTTCTTAACATCACTGCTTCATACAGTCATAGATGTGTTGGTAGTTTGTAAATATCTAAATGACAAGTTGTGTTTAAGTGATAAGATTCTGATGCATAATGAAACAAAGAGGCTATCAGTCTAGGATATCTGAGTTTGTTTCTTACCACTCTTTATTCTTCAACTCATTACTACTTTTCCACTATGTAGTATCTTTCTTCTTTATTCCGGAAGCTCTTAAGTAAAAGTGGAGACCATTATTCACATATTCAACAAATGCCTACCAAGCAGTTCCAGTGAACATACCAATTTGAAGGACTAGAAGTCACACAGTTCTCCAGTATGTAAACAGACAGGGAAAAGAGGTTTTATGTCTATCTAATGTATTTTTCACTTAAACATGTAAAATTTCTGACTTCCTGCTTCATCTCTCTTACAAGACAAATAATTGGTGGACTTTTCCTGCTGGGGGAGGAGAGAACTGTTGTATGAGACTTTCAAGTAATCCACAAGTGGAAGTGGACTTCTGTCTGGGTTATCCAACACTCCTCCTACTTCCATGATAGCTCCATGATGGCTTCCAAACTATTCACTTCTGAAGTAAAGCAGAAACTCATCCTACATACAAGCACATAAAATTTTTATCTCTGCCACACAAACTCTCACACCACCTTTGAATCCCATCCCCACTTAGGGAGTCGGTCTTTTTATGTGCTTTGTTGCCCCTCCCTTCTCATCTCTGTCTGTGACTGTATTTCTGCTTTCAATAAAAAAAAAAAAAACTTTGTTGACTGATGAGACCTTGCATTGTCTTCCTTATTATGCATTAAAATGGAAAGGAAAACTCATCTCTTTAACTCTAGACAACCTAATGTTGATATTGCATTTTGAGTTACTAGAACACAGTTGAGATATAACTGTTTTTCAACAAACTTTTATAAAATAATGTCAAAATCTACATGATGCTATGCCACACGGAGTGAAGAATTCCTGTAGACATAGTGTGAACGGCCATTGAACAGAGAAGAAAGAGACAAGAATGAAATTTCCTTTACAATACAGACAATTAACTGTTTTATATAGCAAGAGACTCATTGAGCACACTGATGGCAGTAGACAAGAGAAGTGAGAGAAAAAATATGGAATGTGAATAAATACTAAATTTAGATGAAGCTAACCTCTGGGAAAGAGGTAAGAATAGACACTTTTGAAAAGACCACATTGTAGGATCTATATACATGTGTATGCATGCACGCATGTGTGTGTACTTATATGTATATGATGTATATGTATATATACCCACATCTTAAAATTAAAAGGGTAACTTGCTCTGTGACACTATTCCTAGGGTGGTGTTAACAGATGCCTAGTTACCTTAAATAGGAAACTGATGACAGATCCAAAGAAAGGATAACACCAAAGTCCAGCTTGGCAGACCAGTGAGTTTTGTCAGAGGTATTGACATGAGTGTCAGTGAGGAGGCCCAGGAGTGGAAATGACCCAGAGACAGCTGCATCACCAAGACCCCACCCTAGCATGGATGATGACTTAGAAAAACTGGATCCCTGGAGCACACTGTATGTCTTTTGTGTCATTCCACATGTCTCTTCCAGGCAGCTTAGTAGATCTGAGAGTATATTTAAGCAATTTTTAATTTATATTTGTGGAGGGAAAAACTAGACTATCTTCTTAGGTTCGAAGGCTTCCTGAAGCTTTTTAGTTGCTTGCTTCTTGTGTTTTAATGAGTTTTCCTACAGGAGGGAATGTTACAATTCCCATTAGAACATTCTGAACATTATAGAGATTTTCCTCATAATGGAAGGTTTTATCTAGAAAGAAATAGCTACACAGCACTGCAAATGTTTCACTATCGTTGAGTGTTCTTTGCTTGCTTTACGTTTCTTGAGAGTTCCATGATTTTCCTTCATCTCTAGGCTGTGTGGCCTCTGTGCTTGACTTCCAAGATTTTTCTGCCCAAGGTGTTTCTAAAATCTAAATGATCTATTTTATTTTTTTCTTTAAAAATGTTTTATAAAATAAAGTCTAAATTTCCACCTTGGATCCAAAGAATGCGTTAACTCTTCCTTTCCCCCATTCTTTCTTCCACTGTATGATCCCACTGTTATCAAGAGAGCCCATTTGTTCCCACTGCCCAAACCTGGGTAGCGTGCTGCCATTGAACTTTATGCTAACTCCATCCACTACACTTGTAAATAGGAGTATAAAATCAAACGACTTCACTTTATTTGAGGAAAGGTAACCTTAGAAATCATAGCAGCTACTGCTCTGTGACAGTCACAGTTAAGGATGACACTAATACTAACTGTAATGTTAATTAACAAGTAAATAATAATTTGGCAGGTTTTAGACATACACTGGCATTAATATGGCTAAGAATAGTATATTTTTCTCTTACACTAATAAGCTTTTAATAAAATAAAATATAAGGCAAGTATTAAGAAAATGATAGTAGCTGTATTCAAATTAAGATATATTAGACTGGGTAAAAGGTAATTTTTTATTGATTTTATTGAGTTAAACATTTTTCTCTGTTCCCCTCCCTTCCACTCCCCTCCTCTTCAGCTCTCTCCCATGGTCCCCATGCTCCCAATTTACTCTGGAGATCTTGTCTTTTTCTACTTCCCATGTAGATTAGATCCATATATATCTCTCTTTGGGTCCTCATCGCTGTCTAGGTTCTCTGGGATTGTGAATTGTAGGCTAGTTTTTTTTGCTTTATGTCTAAAAGCCACTTCTGTGTGAGTATATATGATATTTGTCTTTCTGGGTCTGAATTACCTCACTCAATATGATGTTTTTCTAGATCCATCTATTTGCCTGCAAATAGAGTAAAAGTTAATTTAATTAGATGTTTTGTTTGTTTGCAGTATTTTTACCTTTCATTTATTTGTGTGTGTGTGTGTGTGTGTGTGTGTGTGTGTGTAGGTCAGAGGATAGATTATTAGTCTCTTTTGTCCTTTCATTACATGAGTCCCCAAGAGCAAGCTTAGATTACTGATTTATCTGTCTCCTAGTTTCCATAACTAAGGTTGAAGTTTTAAAAATATTTTATTTGCATTTATTTATTTTTAGAGAGAGAAGCAGACCAGTGCCATGGATAAATGTGGAGGTCAGATGACAACACCAGGGAGTTGATCCTTTCTCTACCACATGGACTCAAACTCAGATTGTCAACTTTTGTGGCACGTGCCTGTAACTGCTGAGCTATATTGCTGGATCTCAATGTTTTCTATAGAGACTGTGTGGTCAGGGAGTAGAATGTCCTACCTGAGCCAAGGTGCTGACTCACAAATATTGATTTTTAACTGTAAATTTGAAACAGAATCTATTTTGATTAAATGTTCCTTGTACTTTTTAGTGATTAAAACATTCAGAATCTAACCTCCCTTGTTCAGCGGGGAACTTTTCTTATTTTATATTCTAAAACAAAATTTGATCTCCCTGTCTATTGCCTACTACAAAACTGCTTGCGACAAGGGATGAGTTTGCTTTTAGTGTCCTATGAATCCCTTATAATTAAATGGGTGCAAGGAAATGGTCTTAATTTGGTACAAGAGCTATTAACTTAACAGTCCTGACATCTCTGCATACGCCCCAAGCTTAATTAAACACATCCTTCATGGGTTGTCTTAGTGATCCCTGTTCCCAGCAGTGGAGTTGTTAGCAGGAATGGCATTTACTAGCTCTGTGGCTTGATTTTGGAGACCTGTCCACAGAGGGTTCATTGTTGCTCCCCTACCCCATTGAAAGCATTTCCTTTATTTGCATGACTGTCACCCCTAAGAAAATTTGGGAAATGAGTGTGACAGCAGTACAAAACTTTAGTACCAGTCCTCAGCTGCTTGAGGCAGGAGAGTCGTGAATTTCAGGTCAACCTGTGATGCATAGTGAGACTGTCTCAAAAACAACAGCAGGGGACATAGTGCTGCCATGAAATTGGGAGGAGCTGAGTTGAACCCCCCCCCCAGAATCATGTAAATCTCAGTATATGTCTGTAAGCCCAGTTCTTCGATGGCAAGGTGGAAGGCTGGCGATCTCCAGAGGTTTACCAGCCAGCTGGCCTGGAATATGCAGCAATAAACAGCAACAACAAAATAAGATAGGTGTTTCAATAAAGGTGGAATGCAAGGAGTGATACCCCAGGTTTTCCTCTGACTTCAGCATGCACGCCACAGTAGGCCCACACCTTTGCAGTAAACACACACAGGTGAGTGCACGCGCGCGCACACATACACACTTGTCTATACTCATCTTGAATTAAATTACAGGAGAGAAACCCCAAGATAATGAACCCCAAAGAATTTTTAGTGATGGGCAGTCAACATGTCTGCCTTTTATTTGAGAGAAAGAACTGCTTTTGTTTGCCCACGATCTTTGCTCTGTCAGTTTCAAAAGAAAATCTGGAACCAAGCAGGTCAGCACCTCTGACCACGAGACATGCAAGTATACAGAGAAACCACAGAGCACTGTTGCCTCTCACCAACCTCATCCCTTACATGTCTGCTGCTGTGTGGAGCTAAATGAAACAAAGTTATAACCTGACATAGAATCACTACAGCCAAATATATCATGAGGCATACTCAGTGTGGAATGTATAAAAAATGAGAATGAATGAAAATAATGGCTGATTTGGGCATGCTTTGTAATGTGCCGATGTTATAACAAAAATTAATCGGTAAATTAATGGTGGATGAGATGCTTATATACCAAACCCACAAGTATTTGGTTTTGACTCCAGGACCAGATAGCGAGTAATAAGGAAACTTATGTGTGGCAACTAAAATAATATATCCATATTATAAACAGCAAAGTAGTTGATACAACTCTTGACCGTAGTAACTTAGAAGACAGAAAATGCACTTAATAAACTTAGATTATTTGGTGCTTAAAAACAGACCTCAAAAGTATGGGTAGATATGTAGACATGTAGTAATTAAGGAAGATAAAGTAATACAGAAAAACATGAGCTCATCAAAACCTGGCTCTCTTGCAAATAAGATTTAATAATACTGAGAGATTGGTTTGGAAAGTAAACTTTTTTTTGTAAACAAAAATAAAGATGTATTGAACAGACGAGACTAAAGAAATTTTAAACCCAGGCCCCATTTAAACCCCATTATTGTAAAACTATAACCTAGCAGGCAGCCCACCCCAGGCTCCTCCACCCCATGTACCTGAAAATTCCAAAAGAAGCCAAAACAGCCCCAAAATCTGCCTGGCTGCCTAGATACCTGAAGACAGCCAATCAGAAGCAAGACAAACAAGTTTTTAGTTACCAGGTGTTTTTGTGGAAAGTTACAAAAATCCTCTCTTGACTTAGAGCCAACTGCAATGTCAGTATAACTCTCTACCCAGTACTGTAATGCTAAGGCATGTAACTCTCTGCGTTTTTTCTCTTTAAAGACCCCTTGCACGGTGAGCTAGGGGCCTTTCTCCCTCACGTAGGATGAAGCTCCTACTCGCCAACTTGTAAAACAATAGAGAAACCTTGTGAGATTACATCGGAAAGTCGACTCCATGATGGTCTCGTTGGAGGTCTCGCAACCCAGGCATAACAGTACCCATCAGTTATACCAGAAAGACTAAGTCAGCAATATCTTTGTTATCATTTATAGATGCATCAACAGACTAAAGCTTAATCAGATTCTTGCAAGAGTATTGTGATACCTCAGGAGATATTAAGTTTGTTTAATCCAGACTTGGCGCTGACAAAAGACCAAGGCAATTATTACACACAAGTCTAGGTTAGTACGCTGGGCTAATTTTATGTAAATTTGACACAAACCATAGTTATCAGAGAGGAGGGAGCCTCAGTTGGGAAAATGTCTTCATAATAGCTGGCTATAACGAAGCCTGCAGGGCATTTTCTTAATTAGTGATTGATGTGGGAGAGCCCAGTCCTTTTGGGGGTGGTGGTGTCCCTGGGCTGGTGGGCCTAGGTCCTATAAGAAATCAGTCTGAGCAAGCCATGAGAAACAAGCCAGTAAGCAGCACCCCTCCATGGCCTCTAAATCAGCTCCTGTCTCTAGGTTCCTGCCCTGCATGAGTTCCTGTCCTGGCTTCCTCCAATAAATGAACATCATGTGGAAATGTAAACTAAATAAACCCTTTCCTCCCTCCACAGTTTGTTTTGGGGCATGGTATGAGCATCACCGCAATAGAAACCACATCTAAGACAACTCGTGAACTAATGAGTTTACTGGGGTTACTTACAGGAACATGGGTGAGGGGCTACTTTTAGAAGATAATGCTAAGACAGCTGCTGAGAAAAGTCAACCCAGCTCACTGAGACTTCTTCGTAGGAGCTACCTGCCCAAGTTATAGGCAATGTCTCTTCCCCCACTAGGAAATGTTTACTGCTTATATTCCTCAAGGAGCAACCTCAACTCTCAGAAGTTTCTGAGTTTTGTGAGACTTACACATGCTGTAAGCTCTCTGAGTCTTGGAATTGTCTTTACATTCTGAGTCTCAGGAGCCTCCGTCCTTCTTCTAGAGGCCACTCTTGCAATTTAGAAGCAATCTCTACAGAGGACCCCATCTTTTCCTCTATCTCTGATGTTATTCCCACCCTTCTCCTGCAATATTCTTCAGTTTTGAAAGGGGTGATGTAATTTCGTTCCTTTCTTCCACCTACAGCTGAACTTTAGGTAGAGGTCATCACAATGGACACTTACTCAGCAGACTGCCTGCTTTTGAGTGCCCACAGTAACTACTGCCCACTACCAAAATGGGATTTCCCTCAATGGCTGAAGCTATAGCAGCAGTAACATAGAAGTTACTAAGCCCACAAGTTTAGAAGGGCGCTTGAAGACGACGTCACATCCATTTAGTGAAACCACAGCTGTGAGCTCCCTAATGGGTATCTATTATCTTAAGCCTAAGGTCTTTGTGGGGGTCTTAGTGATTCCATCTTGGTCTGACTGGTCAAAAGTGCATACTTGTTTTGCTACCCTCTTTGCTGAAATACTACAAACAGGATATGTTTTGCCAACCTCTTTGAAAACAGGGAAGTGATTTGACTATTCATTGAACCCTAGGTACCCTCAGATAAAAACGTCTGTAACAATGTTGCCTATTTCTGAGCTGTATATAAGCACAGAGCCCAATAAACTCATAAACTCTAGGCTGCTCTTTGCTTTGTCTGTTTCACCTTTAATCCTCACACCCTATTACAGATGCTGTTTGACAGGTCATTGCTTCTAGTACCTGATGTGTGTTCCTTCCTGTCACGTACACCTTCAGTCCAATCAGAAAAGAATTAGTTGCATCTTGAGTCGTCATACCACTATCCAGTATGTTGGTAGTGTATGCAGTACATAGAGCTCATAACTGATCAGAACTATTGGTGAAAATTCTTCCCCACCAGCTTTTACCATGCCTGAACTTCTTCCAGTTCAGTCCAAACCTGATTCCCCCACACCCTGTAGCCAGGCTGTATGATGTCTTCACCAAAATAGACTTACCATTCAGTTCTAGCATGCTGTCAACAACAGTCAGCCTTTATGATTTATGAGGCTTCAAGAACCACCCTGGTTAACAAGTATAGGAAGATAATCCGCTAGGTAATAGGGCTTTATTCAATAGCCTACCTTCTGCAAATGACTTTCCTCATCTACCCAGAGTTTGTTTACTCTTAACTGCTGGCTTTTTTTAAAAGACAGTCAAGGATTAGCAATATATTCAGAATTCCACACAAAGGGTAGGCAGGCCTCCAAAGGCTGCCTACTACCCACTCCAAGGAGGTGCCAATTGAATTGCTTTATCAAAAGATCATGTTTGGTAGTGATATAGATGTGGGACATTACCTCACACAGTACTCCACAATCCACAATCCCTTCATCTTGAGCCATTGCCACAGGGCCACTCCACATCTCTATGGCCCTGGTGGGCATGGTGAGACTGGCCCTTACTGCTCAGCACAACTCCCTAATTCTCACAGGCTCTTGGAAGGTGACATGGTGACACCTGGAAGAACCGTGAGCCAGGGAAGCAAGATACTATCCAAATGATAGTTTTTTTGTAGGGAAGAAATGAACACAGAATGGGTGGAGGGTGGTAACTAGTCACTCCTTGTTGAACTGTTTTCACCTGTATTCTAATACTTCTTACTACTCTTTCACCTCATTGGTGCACCGCCCACAGGCTTCAATGGACAAGCACAGCATTTGCTTTTCTGTCAATTTCTTTTCACCAGGAACTTTGAATCAATACTAATGATACTGTGCTTGATCTTGAGAAAAACAGAAAGACTCTTTTTTTGTCTGTTTGCCTTTCTCCTATCTCCTTTGATTGATTAAGCCCTGTAGAAACATGATTTACATGCTGTTCTAAATGACTGAGATACTACTGAACCTTGCCTAAATGCCATATTCTAACAAGTCTCTTGGAGACTTACAAAGCAGTACACTGTTCTCAGGCATTCTGCTGGGTTAGTTTCTTAATTGCCTATGAACATGACCTGGGAAACTGGGAATGAAACAATGCCTCTCTCAATCCAGTTCTCTTGGTAATGCCCATCCTTCCTCTCTTATCTTCCAATCTCTTATGTTTATGAGGCTCTCAGCCATAATAACCACATGTCCATAATGCTTTTATTAGACACTCCACAAGGCACTGATTTCCCTCAAGTTGTCTGAGGTTATTCAGCCTTTGTCTTAAGAACATGGAAAGTTATATTGCCCAGTCTCTCTACTTCCATACCTCTCATACGGACCCAGTGTGCCCTCATGTTCCATAGCTCCATGAGCCAACCTGTGAGAGGTGTTTTATTACTTGCTTAAACGTCTTTCTCTATTTTTAAATTTTCATATTATTTAAGAGAGTATTTCACAATTAAAACAGCTCTTGCTTTTAAAGCTTTCTGTTCTGAGCTATTAGTAAAGTTCCCATACACATACCAAATCACATCTTTTCTCTTCTTCTGACCTGAGGGATATCTTCTCTCACTTCTGCATCATTCTCTTCCTCCTCACCTCTAAATCTTCTCACTGGTTCCAAGGCTTTAGATCCCAGGAAGGACCCTTGAGTGTAGCCCTAACTTGCGCATCTTTCCCGTACACACAAGGAGGTGTGAGAAACAGCTGACTAACATCTCCATCTCCTCCTCCCACTTTTTTTTCCACTTTGGTTGCCAAAATGCAATGTCTAACATCCACACACATTATTTTCTTTGGGATTTCTCCTTCATACCATCAAGTTCTTTCTGGTCAGATAGCTAAGCCTTAGTTCCATGTCTTTTATTACCCACAGCAAAGCCTCACAGCTGCTGACACAATCTGTTTATGATCTGTTTCCATATGTAATCTTTTCTGAAATCGCAGCATGCTCTTTGGTCTGTCAGCCATTTTGGGACCATGCTCCTATTCACAGGCAGGCATTATCCACCGAGGAGGCATGACACCTCTCTACCTTGTAGAGGAAGGTGGGCACACTAGGATTACCCCTCAAGATGTGCCAATTTTAGACAAATCAATCTTGGTTGCATGAAGTCTCATGTATTACAGAAAGCACATGGCTGTCCCAACTTCAGGGAGGCACGCCATCCTATCTCATACGAGAGAAAATAGCCATATTGAGATTGTCTCTGCAGAGGCATCACCTTCAGATGGACCAGTCAGTGCAGGGCTGATGCACCAGCTTTCCCCCAGGTCATCTCTGGATTTGTTGGTCCCTGTGCAGGAATCAATTGTATTGCATTACTCTTCCTGGGGAGACATGGACAAATAAATATATTTAGCCCAGAAAAGGTGCAAACTATATTTCAAAGAAGTGATTCCATCCAGATAGGGCTTTATGAATCAATGAGTTTATTAGGATTACAGGAGCATGGGTAAGGACTTAAAAGGCAGCTGCAGCATCCCAGAAACCCACTCACGCATTAGTAATGAATGACTCATATCATCTGTGTAACCATAGTTACCTATACAACTTTTAGACAACCCCAACCAAAATTCTCCCTTTCTCTAGAGACTGTTTACTACTTACATAGTCTCAAGGAAGGGTCTTGCATTCTTTCTCAGCTCCATGAACTTTCTTTATGTGATAGTTAATGTTGAATTTCACCTTGACGGGATTTACAATCGCCAAAGGGACAAAGCTCCAGGCATGCCTAAAAAGGATCATCTGGATCAGGCTAATGAGGTAGGAAGACTCATCATCCTAAAAAGGGAATTGAGTCCTGGACTGAAAAGAAAAAAGAAAAAGAAAAAAGAAAAAACAATGAGAAAGTGAACTAAACACCAATATCCATCTCCCTCTGCCACCTGACTACAATTCCTGCAGCTGTCACTACCCCACCTAGTGGTAGGATCTACCACTTCACAATGGGATAAAAACAACTAAGTTAAAAAAAAATTCTACCTCTTTTCTTTTAAAAGGCCTCTTTTTTTTTTTTTGATATTTTGTTTTATCAACCAGGAAAGCAATGCACTAACCCTTGTACGTTTTGTTAGATTCCTCTGTCTTCTCAGCCTCTCCTCTCTAGGAGAAAATGCTTCAACTCAGAGAAAAAAAATGCCACAATTCTAGAAAAGTTCAAGGAAGGGTAGCGCAGAAGCCTAATGTATTACAAGTACCCATAGTTCTTCTAGATGGAAACATGCCTTGAAGATTGTGCTTGTGGCTCTTGGCAGTTCGTGCTGAATTATAATTAGGCACATTGAAAACAAAACAAGTTTCTGAAAGACATATTGGCAAAAGAACCACCAGCCTAGACTAAAAGGCACAAAATCTGTTGTAGATATATAAAAACCTTCTGATCCCCAGCACTATATTGTCAAGAATTAAACACACACACACACCCATTAAAACACTGAGAAAATCTTTACAGCTTTTCAGGTGCCCGTTACTAAAATGTGATGATAATGTTTGAGAGAGGGACCTCCAAGAGAGCTAATGAAGATTTGCGCAAACAATGAGTAGAGAAACTTATCATAGACTATGGCCATGATTCTATTGTTTTTATACTCTGCTTTCTCGGGGCACAAAGGCAACTGCCTTGTTTGAACTGAAATGATTATGTAGAACAAGGTCTTAGTGAAATATCATTGTTTAGGAAGGTTCACCCTCCTCTAGTGTAAGAGTGTAGAGCTATAATTTGGTGTTAGTCTCCTTAGAACTGGCTTCAGTGAAAGCTACACGTTATTTTGGCTAATCTGCGAGTCGTGATTTTTTTTTATTTTAGTCAAAGGTAGCTAGCCTAGTAAGGACTCATATTTCTTGTATCTTTCTCTTCTCCTTTGCACAGACTAGCCAACTCTGTCAGACTGAGAAGCTGAGCTACCACCAGGGGAATGGGACAATCACCACCTACCCCAGGGATATAAGACAGGAGCTATGTTAGCTCAGGGGTGTTGCTAGCCCCATTTGTCCCCCAAATGGAATTACTTTGGTGAGATAATTTTGTTTTGTATGTGCATTCCTTTACATTACACCGAGAATACTGATATTTTTGGTGCAGGAATGGCTAGTAAGCAATGACTTAAGAGCTGGTGACATTTGTTCTGCTGGATTATAAAATTACTATGGACCAGAGGCTGATAGGTACTTTCTATTTCCTCCTTTTAATGGTAGGAATATTTACTGCGGATTTTCTATCCAAGTAACACAACTACAGTCAAGGGTGTATATAGGTCAAAGAACTTGTGTTTTTAGTTCATAGGTGAAATCATACATTTTTGTTTCTGATGATATGGTTTCAAATATGGAATGGTGTGGATATATTTTGTATGTTGGAAGATAGACAATAGAGAAAAATGGCTGATTGTGCTATAAATATCCATTCTTTTTCTTTACCTCATTGTGGATAATATAGCTCATTTTTGTATCATTGTGGTTAAAGAGATACTAAAAAATGTGGTACAAATTGAGGCTTCAAATGCATTTGTTTGGTGGTCATGTTCACCCCTTTGTATTGTGGCTAATGCCTTAGGATGACCAGATAAAATAGATTCTATCCTGCCTCCTTAGGCCCCAGTGTTAGATGCAAGAAACCTGGCTGCCTCAACCAATAAATTTGCAGCCTAAAGTAGAGGTGAGTGTGTCAGTGAATTTACAGATGCATGAGAAAGTCACAGATAAATTCTCTGCTTGTGCAAATTCTATTTTTGTGATGATGTAAGTTGTAGCAAAATCTGGCCTATGGTTTTGATTTAAGAAATTATGAAATTATTATATTGTAAAAACAATAGCAACAATATAGCACTTTGGTGCTGGAAAGAGAGGAGTAACAAAACCTAAATACAATCTATAGTCCCAGACAGAAGATCAACAATGAACGAAAATCCAGCATGAGGCATGAGGAAAGACCAACCTCTTTCCAAGTTACTGGTCAAGAGAGTCATAGCGATCCTCAGAACAATGCAGGCTATAGCTATTGCCCATGGTTGTGTTCTAGAGGTTGAAGGTATGTCTCTATTGCTGATAACAACATAGACTTGGGACGCACACAAAAAGATTCAAGCTGGAGCTGACACGAAAGCTTCCTCCCCAAGGACTAACTTTCCCAGTACTAGAAAGCACTATGTAAATTGCTGAAGGAAAAGCACAAGCAGTAGTCCCCCTAAACTGTGAAATTTATGAACTGCAACAATGACCAGTGCAAGATATTCCTATAGGTGCAGTAGTAACACTAATATCTGGATGATAACTGGAAAAAAATCTTGCTCTAGTATCAATATTAGAAACTTAGCCAACTATAAGCAGCTACTGAGGTCATGTACCACTGCCAAATTTACTAGATCATGATAATTCCTAAGTTTATTCTACATTCTCATCTTCATAGCCACAGGCAAGTTCAGTTCTCACCTCTCATCAAAGATGCTTCTCTTTGCAGTAGGTGGGGATTAGTACGGAAAAACACAAGTAGTCTAAATGCACAGAAGTGATCATGGATGCCCAGCTCCAATGGTTTTATCTATAGCATCCCTACACCTAAGGGCCAGGAACATAGAGGAAACAGATGCTGAAAGTTTGTAAGAACCAGAGGATCAGGAAGTCTGCATGACACTGTGTCTCCTAGAGATGATAGGGGAGCTACCCCTATAATCTCAGAAGATATGACTTCCTAAATAACACCTGAACAATGGCAACACCAAGAGGCAACCTAATGTGGAAGGGGGAAATCTCTTGGGCCCCCACCTCTGGACAAAGGACTTCTGACAGCTAAAGACTGCTGAGAGAGGGAGACTTAGTCTTCCCCCGGAGGAATTTCCTTATTGGGAATTTCCCTATCCAATTTCAATTGGTCAGTCACAAGCAACACTAAATGGATGCAATAGGTTTTATACATATAGATATATTCAAATAAAAGGGGTCATGAACTTAAGAGATATTAAGGGGACATGGGAGAGGTTGGAAGGAGGGGACATGGGAGAGGTTAGAGGGAAGAAAGGCAAGGGAGAAATTATATTTTAATCAAAATAAAAGATGTCAGCCAGACTGGGAGGGGACAACAGGAACCTGCCCAGTGACATTAAGACTGAGCAAGAGACAAAGATCAAAATGTCGACCTGGGCTCTCCATAGTGGCCGGGAGACCAGATGGTCAGGCTCTGTTACAGTGAGCAAATGTATGGTTGGGTATGAGAGACAGATGGTTCATACTGGTGGGAAAAGGCAGATCCAACGAGGTGAAGATGGTGAGGAGTGGGCTGAGGTGGGTGGTTTACTTGTTATCAGTGGTCTTGGCGATGTCCAGGCCTGGACTGCTGCCGAGGGCCATGTCTATGTCCCTGCCTCTTCTGCAAACATGGTCTGTGTTGATGTCCATAGCTCTTCCTACTATTGAAGGCCTACAGAATAGGGTTGCAGAGTTGACCCTGGCCGTCACCTACTACAGCACTCAAGAGAGCATGTCTTTCACCTTGCCTGAGCAACATGACAGAGCTGGCCTAGTTGGCAAGAGTAAACTGGTCTCGGAGGCATGAGAGTGTGAAAACTGGCCATGCCCTCCTCATCGGCCATGTGATAGGCAAGGGAAAGATGACCGCCAGTCATCCCTCGACACCTGCATCAGCTCTTCCTTGGCCCTTGCCCCTCATCTGCCATACGGTTATGCTGTATGAATGGGGTTCAGGGGAGTTGCCCTATCTCCCCCTCACCTCCTGTGACAGGTATGAGAGCTGGTCCTGAGATCATGAGTACCCATGAGCAGGCCCAGTATCTCACCTGCTGCAGCACTTGGGAGATCATGCCCTGCACCTCAGGGCCCCAAGGGTCTTATCTATCATGCTCTGGCTACCTGCAGCAGATGGAAAAGTGGTCCCCTGGGTCATGAGAGTGGAGGAACTGACCCTGCCGCTCACTGACTGTAGCCCTCGAGAGAACAGGCCCTCCATGCCTCCTAGCCGGCATAGTAGTTCTGACCCTGTTGGTGGGGGTGAGAGTGAACCTGCCCTGAGGTTATGAAAATGGAAGAGCTGGCCCTGTACCTCTCCTCTGCCATGTGGTGGCAAGGATGAGGGAAAGATGCCCCCCTACCCTTTGCCACCTGTGTCAGGTGAGAGAGCTGGTCCTGCCCCTCAGCAGCAGCAATACTCCAGAGACTGCCAGACTGGGAGGAGACAACAGGAGGTCAAGAGTCCTGCACTTGACCTGGATGTCAAAATAGAGATGGCACAGTTAACTGGGGTGAGCAGGCCAGAGAATGCGTGTGTGAGCGATCTGGCCCTGCCCGTCGTCTACCATAAGAGGTGGTGTGGCTGAGGGAGAGATGACCCCCTCACTGTCTGTGGCAGGTGGTAGAACTGTCCCTGAGAGCACAAGAGAAAAAGAGTTGGCCCTGTCTTTCACCAGCTGCCATACTCAGCAGAGTGGCCCTGACACGTTGCCTGGGTAACACAGTAGAACTGACCCTGGTGGCGTAGGTGTAGATGAGCTGGTTTTGAGGTCACGACAACAGAACTGGCCCACCTCCCTTCTGATTACTGCATAGGGGGAGCTAGCCAGAGTGGAGTTGGAGAGCTCATGCTTGTGTTGAGGATGAGGGAGAGCTGCTGGGTTGACCAACCCAACAACCACCCAGGACCAGAACCAGGGCTTGAGTTGGGCTGTCCCAACATATGCCTCAGCTATGATGTGCTGAAGCAGCCTGTCTTGCAGACCCGAAACTGAAGAATCCCCATGACACAGTACTATCACACGATATCCATGAAGCGTCCCAGTGCAGACCCAGTTTCATTAGTGTAGCAGAAGCCAGAGGGCTTGAACCAGACCAATGACTCATTGCAACGAGTGCTTGCAAGTAAGGTGCATGAACTAAACGTGTAAAGTGTGTCACACTACAGCTTCCATGACAAGATTTTTCTTTTATTTTAAATTTTGGTTTATCTTGGGGAAGAAGAGGTACAAGGGAAGATTTGAAGGGCAGAGAGATGAGTGAGATTGGGATGCATGATGTGAAATCCACAAAAAGTCAATAAAAATATAAAAGAAATCTGGTTTTTTAATCCAATAGATTCTCTGTTTTCCTTCTTTTTTTTTTTTTGAACTGGGTGATTTTGGTCAACTTCTATCCTATGACAAGAATCACGGCACAATGTGAGATATTATTCATAGGCTCACGTGTTCGCACACTTGATCTTCAGTGTTGAACTCTGTTTAAGAAGATCGTAGAACCTTTAGCTTGTGAAATCTTTTTTGAGGAAATTGGCCACTGGGGTGGCCTTGAGGTTGTATAGCCTAGTCCCATTTCTGGTCCCCTCTCCATTTCCTGAATATGGATGTATTATAACAGCCAGCCTCTGGCTCCTGCCACCTTGCCTTCCCTTACTGCCATGTTTTCTCAACTCTGTCTCTTTGAAGTTGTATTCCAATATAAGCCCATTCTCCCTTAAGTTGCTTAGGTATCTTACCGCAGCCACTGGCAAAGAAATTAAGGGAGTGTTCTTTGTCTGCAGGGTCCAATGTGTCAGTATCTAATCACTTTGGGAATGCAGAGTGGGAGGGAAATTGGGCCTCACTTGAATGCACTCACTTAGTAGTGCATGCTGCAGAATTCTATTTGTAAGCTCAGAGAATTGCCACACATAGTTCACCATATGGCAGAGCTGACTTTGTTAAGGGAGCTATTGTATTTGAAAAAAATCAAAAACATTCACTAAATCCTCAAATTTCTCTTTTCCCCTACTGTCATGGTTTCCATGACAACATTTCACAGCCCCCTGTTACACTTTAAATGTAAACAATTTTTACAAAAGAATGCTCTGAAGATTTTCCAGAGAGATGAAAATACAGAGTGGTGCTTCACCTTCTGATTCCATGACGGTGGTGTTATTACGGTATGACAAGGGCTAACAAGGAACAAAATTTTAGGGCCTGAGTTATCAAACTTTCTAGATGGTTCCAGTGATATATAAATGTTAACTATTAACCCTTAAATTCTAGATAATTTTTGATGAGAACAAATATTTTTATATTACACTGATGTGTTTGAACAATCCTTCAATGTTTTGCTTTCCTTAGTGATATAACTGTCCTTTATGTATTGCTATATGATATACCTGATCTTTGTATTACTGGATGAGAGACAGAGGACGGCTGCATAAACTTCTCCCTCATTAATTCTTAGAATGCAAATATTCGGGTGAATTTTCTCCCTTTCTTTATTACAAAGGGATATTGAATTTATTTCTATTAGTACTTCTTAGGAACATTACATAGACATAACCTTTCATACTGTATCTTACACTTTATTGAAGGTCATATGTTGTTTTTGTTTGCCAAGTATTGTCTAATCCACGACGTTATTATTATGTACATCATGAATACTACCGGATTCTGGTAGACTACATCTAGTTCCAGTGGTCTTCAGTGTTGTATGTTCTAAGCTTTGATGCAAAGACATTGTAAAGTTGGTACTAAGAAAGAAAATTCCAAATGTGTCTAATCTTACAAATACACCACATACACCACTACAGAGACGCTTCCCATTCTCTGTAGAGTGCCATACTGCTTTAAAAGGAATAACATTTGAAAGATATGTTTGATGTAAATAGGCATTACTTTTTTCACTTGTGTATTTCAGTGTGTAACACTTTTTTTCCTGGCTAATAATTAGTATAACTAAAATTGGCTCAATATTAACAATGTAATAACTATCTAGAGCAGAAGAATGCCATCCAGATTTTCAGTGTTCTTTCTAAGATGAAGATTCAGTATTAGGCAGATCAAGAAGTGAGTGATATGAAAATGCATAAGATAACTCAGAAACTAATCTATGTGTAATAAGTCAAGTCCTCTACCTTTGTCTTCTGGTTCCCTTGCAATATGTAGGAAAGGAGTATTGTGATCCAGAGATCTTTACTGCATTTCCATTTTATTTTCTCTTCCACTATTGAAGGTCAAGATTTCTGTCGTGAGTTGAAAGTTGATGGCATGAGGTGGTACATTAATGATTCTTGTAGGAATTGCTGCATCTACTAATTTTTTCTCTCTATTAATAATTATAGAGCATCACGTTCAAATATGCATTAGAAACAGCAAGTTGATGATGCTGTGGTAAAGTAGGAACTCTGTGATACACAAAAGAGGCCATATTTGTGTGTGTTCCCATGATTAGTCAAATGTTTGCAAATAGCGTGTTGCTTTTTGTAGTGTGCATACATTGGTATGAAAATTTTCTAATCATACATACTAAACTAAATTCTTTTTTTTTTTTTGAGATCAAGTTTCTTTGTGTATTCTTGCCTGTCCTAGAACTCACTTTGCAGATCAAGCTGTCCTTAAACTCACAGAGATCCATCTGCCTCTGCCTCAGGAATGCTGAGATTAAAGGCATGTGCCAACACCACTTGGCTTTTAACTAGATTCTTAATAGATGGGGAAGACATGCTAGTAGACAGTACCTTTTGGTAACAGTCCAGACAGAAGGAGATCTGATGGAGGATGATAACTCACCTTTGCCTACTTCCATTCTACTGGGTACTGATTCATCCTGTTGCTGCTGCTCCTGATTCTGTCACTGACATCACAACCAGTGTTTTCAGGATTCTATCACAGACTAAGGATCAGCAGCTTTCTGGAAATCATCTAGGTTCTCAACTTCACAGTTGGATTGCTGAGCCACCCTACACTTTTGAAGTGAGCAACTGCCAGGTTATAACTGTGGTCTAAGAACGGTAACAACTGTGGTCTAATAACCCAAAGAAGAAAAAGGATAATCACCTTACTAGACCTGGAAGGAGGTGGGAGGTCCTTGGCCTTCCCACAGGGCAGGGAACCCTGATTGCTCTTCGGGTTGATGAGGGAAGGGGAGTTGATTGGGGGAAAGGGAGGGAAATGGGTGGTGGTGGCGGGGAGGAGGCAGAAATCTTTAATAAATAAATAAACAAACAAATTTAAAAAAAAGAAGAAAAGGACTAAAATCAATGCCAAAACATGAAAATAAGAGCTTGAAATTTTTAATGAAAATCTAAACTGAAACAATGCTGGTAATGAAAAAAATGCAATGAGCCCATTAAAAATATTAATAAAATGCCTCATTAACAGCATATGTGACATTGAAAACAGAATCAGGGATAGAGGAAAAAGTAAAGAAACTGGATTATCCAGTAAATTTCAATTAAACAAACATATGAGTGGAATATATTTTTGGGGAACCATGAAAAGATATAACTTCCAAGTTGTTGGCATAGGAGAAAAAGTCAGTGATGGCAGAGAATATCTTCAGTAAAATTAACCCCAAAGATGCAGTAGTGTCACAATACTTTGGTCGGAACAACATCTCTCTGATCAGCCATAAGACCCACTCAATAAAAGGGAGACCTTTCCTTTCGTCAATAACTGGATTAGATGTAACCCATTTCTGCAACAGGTGTCTTCATTTGGCAACAAGTATTGTCCATCTGGGACCCTATCTCCTCCAGTGTTTGACAATTCCTTTTAGTTCACTTTTATATATTTTTACATTACATTTTACTTTTTCTTGCCTGATTTCCTTGGCTAAGACATTAAGTGAAATGTTATAGAAGAGGCAAGAATAGTCAACCTTCTCTTACTTCCAAACTTGATTGGAAGGCATCCAGTCTTTTACTCCTATGTGGTCCTTAAGCTTTCTACTTAACATGCATACAATTTATTAAGTTGAGAAAATCCTTTTCTAGCCTACTGAGTGTGTATTTATCACTAAAGGATGCTGAAATGAGAGCAGGTACAAAGTACAGTGCTTGTTAAATGGAATATATAGCTTATATGATACAGGAAAACATTCACCAGAGCAACAGCTGCACAAACATTTGCAGAGATTTCTTTGATAAATAGATCATATCTTTATGTGTAATCATATCTGTCTATAATAATTCCTTAATTGCCTGCCTGCTGTGATTTGTTTATTTACAAATATTCCAGAGGGTGATGAAAATGGCAGTAATCATCTGTTCTGTGATCATCTACAATCGCTCTCTCTCTCCTCTCAAACTCTTTCCAGTACTGGAGCTTGAACCCATGAACTTCTTCATGCTAAAGAAGTATCCTATCATTGAATTACATCCATAATCTAATGTACAACATTTTGATGGAATTACCATATGATATTTGCAAAGAAATTTCATATAGATTTGTTTACAAGATTTGCCTTTAAAAAATAACCAAATGCATCAAATGATTAATGTTATCCCTTTATTCCATAATAGGCTTTATTCATGAAGTAAGTAGAATATTCATAAGTAAGCAGGTGATATTGTGCTTATTGTTAGGGATATAAGAATTTTTACTCAGAAACTGGGTTGAGGTAATTTCATAACTATGAGCTCCTTTCCTGTGATACTTCCTGAATCTGAGAAGTGGTAGTACAATATTTAGTCTGTTTAGTGCTGACCACCTAACTATCACTTATTCTAAACAGCTGAGTATCCACGAGTCTCCTCCACTACCATTTATTGCAAAAGAAAGCATCTCTGATTAAGACTGAGGGTAGCATCTTCCTATAGGTATAACCACAGATAACTGAAGACATTTAACACCATTTCAATACAACAAAACAATATCATAAGCTTCACCCCTGCCTATGACTTCTTCAATAATATGTTTTTGACTGGATATATAGTATCAGAAATGATTTTCCTCATGTGGAATAGGCCTCAAGTCCCATGAAAGATAAATTGGTTACCTCAAAGCAATGTGCCACTATGGCACAAATGGACACATCTTATCTGGCAGGTTGGTAGTATGGTTCATAGGATTCAAGGGTGTGTAAAAGTGATGGTGGCTTTTCTCCATCAGTATCCTGTGTAGCACCTTCTGATACCCTGAAAGCTACCCAGTAGAAAGGCAGCTTCCAGCTCAAGTCCAGATTGATTTTGTTATATCTAACAATAAAAGTGTGTGATGTCTTCATCAATAATTTGTTTTTTAAAAAAATATCTAGTTCTAGTAGGCAGCCAATTGGAATGGCAAGAGCTTGTATTGTTTTGTCTCTGAAGAAGAACTCATAAGAAGCTATCCCATATGTGACATGAGGATTTTTGCTTAATAACCCATGACTTTTAGGAGCTGCATAGGGATTTTAAACTGATGGAATTGATAAAGAATATATGGGTTTTTGAAGTTGACTTTCATTTTACGTTATGAGATGGAAAGATTTTTAGGTCATGGTTGGGAGGTTATGATTTAATGTAATGTGTCTAGGTATCAAATTGATAAGGTGTGGGACTGAATGGAATTAATATCATGATGAAATCTGAATCACCTTGGAGATAAACCTCTTTTCTTACTTATTACTTAAGAAAGAATATCTCCTTGAAATTGATTGACCCACCCACTATGGGTGATGCCATTCCTTGGGCTGGAATCCTGGACTGTATTAAATGGAGCGAGCTCAGCACAATCATTTATTTCTTTCTGCAATGTGATCAGCTTCTGCAAAATCTTACTGCCATGTTCCTTGTGACAATGGACTGAAACATAGAAATTTGAGCCCAGATAAATCATTTATACCTTAAACTACTTTTCAAACTATTTTTATCACAACAACTGGAAAATAAAACAACTTCTATATTTGTCTCTGGGAATCAGTATAGGTGCTTGATCCTCTGAACAAGAATAAACAGCCACATCTATAATATATTTTGGAAGTTCTTGGATGGTAACTGAATATAAAACATTGAAATTCACTCCAGAGTGGGTGGTAATCTTTTTTTGTTAGATCGTATAAATCTGCCCTAGGTGATGTGGGAGTGTCATCTATCTATCGGTTGCTTTCATTTGGTTAATTAATAAAGAAAATGCTTGGCCTTTGATAGGCCAGCCCTTGGGTGGAGTGGACAGAACAGAATTCTGGGAGAAAGAAGCCAAGTCAGGCAGTCGCCATGACTCTCCTCTCAGAGATGGATGCAGGTTAAGAATATTCCCGGTAAGACATCACCTCGTGGTACTACACTCATTAGAAATGAGCTAATCAAGATGTGAGAGTTAGCCAGTAAGAGGCTAGAGCTAATGGGCCAAGCAGTGTTTAAAAGAATACAATTTGTGTGTTGTTATTTCGGGTATAAAGCTAACTGTGCGGGAGCCAGGGCCACAGCCCACTGCTCCCACCATCTACACCTATGAGAGATTTCTTTCTCTTGTTCTGTAGTATAGATTTCTGCGGACACATCTTTCTCACTGCCCATTTAAAGTTTCAAATTGAGGTGAGCTGATAGCAAGACTCTATTACACTGAAAATACCATTGCAGGGCTCTTGTTTGAAGTTGCAAACCTTTCCTAGGATGGATATAGTTTAGTGCTGATCACCTACAACATGGAAGCCCTGGGGATCAATTCTAAGCTCTGGGGAAAAGAAAAAAAGAAAGAAAAGAGAACTATAGAATCTTTTTGCCTTCACGAAGAAATTGGAGAAAATGAAAAACCTATGGATTCATACCTTAAAAATCAATTTAAATCATAGTTTACAAGATTTGAGGTCTAAGTTCTTACTCTTATATTAGATTGACTAATGCACATTGTGATGGAAATCATCCTGCCAGAGACCTCCTCTAATCAATCAGCAGTCACCATTAATTTATTCATACCACTCTCATTCCAGAATAATTAGGCTGTGCACTGTAATGACCAGCTTACTTTATGCCTAATATGAGCATGTTGTTATCACTATATTACCCTGAGGTACTTAAGCTTCCACAAAGTATGCCCGGTCACAAAACACTGCCACATTTCTCTGTTTCTCTGCCTGTGTGGTTCTTTTTTCCTTGTTATTCGCCAAAGGAGTGCTTTTGCCCCTTTGAAAAGCACAGTTAGGGTTACATAATAAATCCAAAATATTTCTTGAGTGAACTTATTTAGACAAAATTACATACAGTCAATTTCATTCATTTTAAAGCCACAATTATAATCAGAACATAAAGTATTTCTACTTTGCAAGGCAAATCTTTCATTGTATTGTAATCAGTCTTCTCATCACTTCAGAAGCTGCTCATTTTATTTTTGTGTAGATTGATTCATTGTCACAGTTAAAAATTTTCATGTAAGGAGATTCATTGCTGTGTATTTTTCTATATAAACCCTATATAATAATTCTTTTCCCTGCCATTGATTAGAGATATGTATTAACAATTTGTTTTCTTATATAGTAATAATAGATTGTATAAATAAGCCATTGCTTATCTATTGACCTATTGATAGCCTTGCATAATTTGTAGCTTGTGACTATAATGATATAACTTTTTTTTTTTGGTTTTTTGAGACAGGGTTTCTCTGTGGTTTTGGAGCCTGTTCTGGAACTAGCTCGTGTAGACCAGGCTGGTCTCGAACTCACAGAGATCCGCCTGCCTCTGCCTCCCAAGTGCTGGGATTAAAGGCATGCGCCACTACCATGATATAACTATTTTGATGTTATGTCAATATGTATTTTTGTGCCAATATTTATCATCTCCTTTCTTTCTTTCTTCTTTCTTTCTTTCTTTCTTTCTTTCTTTCTTTCTTTCTTTCTTTCATCTATCTATCTATCTATCTATCTATCTATCTATCTATCTATTATCATCTATCTATCACAGTGGCATTTCATTAGTATTTTAATAAATGAAGCTTGCCTGAAGATCAGAGAGTAAAAAAACCCTACCGGCCAGTCTTACAGACCAGGCAGTAATAACACACACCTTTAATCTCAGTAGCTATACTAGTTGCCATAGAAACTGGGCAGTGCATGCCTTTAATCCCAGTTGTGTCTGCCTTTAATACTAGTGAGGATTCTAAAACAGAATGAAACAGCTCTCAGGCACAATCTCATTCTTAGATTCCTGGAGGCAGGATCACCATTTTGAACGGAGATAGAGGTAAGAGCCAGTGGCTGGCTGTTTTGCTTTTCTGACCTTCAAGTTGAACACCAATTCCTTTCTCTGAGTTTTTATTAATTTTGCTTCACTCTCTCTCATCTCTCTATTTACTTGCTTTCTAAAATCTATCTATAATCTATCTATCACCTATAGAGAAGGTATAAAATGTTTATTACTCACAAATTGGACTTAAAAGGCAAGGGCAAGCCCCCAGCTGGGTGCAGAACAGCCTGAGCAGATTGAGGGAAGGATTTGGTGTTGTGATTAGAGACCATAACCATGATCAGTGTCCCTACTAGCTGATTTTTCCAGTGTTTGAATCTCTCCCTTTACCTCCATTCACAGTGTTTAAGAAAAGGATATATTGGGTTTTCATTAACTTGCTTGGATGTGGGAATGAGTGGGCAAGATATGCATCTCAGTTGATAAAGTGCTTGTCTAGCGTGCATGAAGCCTTGTGCTACATAAACTATCCATGGTGGTACACGCCTGTAATCATAGCACTGAGAGCTGGAGGCAGGAGGATCAAGAATTCAAGGTCATCTTCTACTGGATCATAAGAGTCTACTGAATGAGAATGAGGGGAGCAAGAGAGGGTGGGTGGGATTTGATATTTTCAGTGGTGAAACGAACAAAAAAAATAGCAAAATTGTTCCAGACCTTTTATAGTTTATGTTTTCCTTCTTTGGTGTAAACACATAGATTTGGAAATGTCAAGTAATAGGATAAGCAGATACATATATCTAAACTTCTACTTTTGAATCTTTTCCAAACACACTTTACTTATTCTATTTTAAAAATCAATATCTTAATTATTTGAGAATTTAATGTAATGTATTTCGAACACATTGAGACCCCTTGAAACTCCTCTCAGGCCGTCCCTTCTACCTTCACATTCTTTCCCACCCAAATTTTTGATTTCTTCTTCTTTTTTTCTCCTTTTCCCCATCAAGTCCAAGATGTATTGCTCAACTAGTTTTTGGAGTGGGGACTCCCTGAACTTATAGTATATTTGAAAACGTGTTCATTTTTATTTTATGTGTATGAGTGTTTGCCTGTGTGTATGTATGTACATCATGTATATGTCTAGTGCTTGAGGGAGCCAAGAGAGCATCAGATGCCCTGTGGCTGGAGCTTTGGATGATATTGAGATGCATTGTGGGTGCTGGGAACCAAATCCAGGTCCTCAGGAAGATCAGCGATTGATTTTACTTCCTGAGCCACTTCTGCAGCCATAAACTGTATTCTGTGTAGCTGTTCGATGTTACCTTAGATCACATAGATGATCGTTTCAGTTTTGTTTATTCTCTATTGTGTTTTTATTTTGAATAGTAATGGCTGTGTATTTACATTCACTAATCCTTTCTTCCAAATCTCATTTTCTGTTACTGTCATAGAATCCTCTGACAAGTTCAACTTAAGGGAGATAACTTGTCAACATTCCTGTTCTTTAGGGAAATCACAGGAGCCGGAGAGAGATTCTCACAATGCCTCCATATCCAAGAGGCAGAGAGCAAGGAAGGAGCACTAGAGCTCAGTCCACTTTCTCCATTTTACACAGTTCAGGATTCCCTGCCTAGGGAACAGCCTCATTCCCAACTAATATGGGTCTTCCTACATCAGCCAAGGTGATCAAGTCCCGCACTGCCAGAGGAAGCCCATCTCTTAGGGATGTCTGTAGAGATGAAAGTTTACCCTAACTGTTATACCTATAAAATACTATAGTATTTTGTTTTCAATTAATCCTATGTATCCAGTATATTTTTCCATCTCAGTTATTCTAGTTTTTATGTCTAGAATTTCAGTGCATGTTATATGTAATTTATCTCTCAAAATATCCAATATTATTTTATTTTTCCTGAACTTAATGCCTGTTTTCTAGATTCTGATTAGTTTTACTAGCTTATATTTTTTTAATGTCACAGGTTGCATTTTTTCTGCTCTTTCAGAGTTGATAATATTTTTTTAAATATTTATTATGTATACAATATTCTATCTGTGTGTATGCCTGCTGGCCAGAAGAGGGCACCAGACCTCATTACAGATGGTTGTGAGCCACCATGTGGTTGCTGGGAATTGAACTCAGGACCTTTGGAAGAACAGGCAATGCTCTTAACCTCTGAGCCATCTCTCCAGCCCCCAGAGTTGATAATATTTTACTGGTGAGTAGGCACACTGTGCATTTTGCCATGTTAGGTCTTAGGTATGTTATGTCACTGTGGTTGAGTTTTGCTTGGGGTTGCCATTAAACTTCTTGAGAACTGTTTGAGACATAGAGTTGTGCTTTTAGGTTTTGTTGGTTGAGATGGAACTAGCACTGTATTTAGTTTAAGGTTAATTTTCCACACTATTGAGCCATGACTCTTCTTGGTATAGTAACAGATGGCTCCCCACATATGAGGTGTTTCACTATGGCTGCTGACGGAACTGCTGCTTCCAGCCCCATGCTCCCTCTAAGCACCATCCCCTTTATTCTTTGAAGTTCCTTCTGTTTCTCATCTTCCTTTCTCTCACATGTATGTCCTGACCTGTACTCCAATCAGCACGTAAAGAGAACCTACACGGACCTTGCAAGCTTTTGTATGTTTATCTTTTTGCCTCTTTGGTATTCTTTCTCAGGGACTCTAATGTTCATGGTGTCTCAAGACAGCAGGGTATCAGCTCAGGGTAATCTCTGAGATCCTTCTGAGTTTCTCATCTCTTCACTCACACCACAACACTTCCTCCAGACAGTTGGCAGGGAAATCACTTGTTTACATCATTTTCCTTCAGCCTTTCAATAATTACCACCCATCAATGCCTGGAGTCTAGTCTCCTACATATCACTGATCCAGTTATTATAGCAGCAGATTAGATTTCAAGTTTCTTAATACATATTAATTAGAACATTAGGTGGTTTTTGTTTGTTTGTTTGGCTTATTTTTTGAGATATGGTGTCTCTGTGTAACAGCCCTGGCTGTCCTGGAATTCATGCTATAGACCAGACTGGCCTTAAACTCACAGATATTCTCCTGACTCTGCCTCCTGATTACTGGATTAAAGGCATGTGTCACTATACCTAGCTAAACACTAAGCTTTTTTATTTGAATTTAAAAGCATAGTATTCAATGTTAATACGTTTGTAGTAAAATTATTACATATATGGAGTTATTAAATTTTCATAATTCATTAAAATATATCAATTTCCTAATTTTATTTCATAGAATTTTTCTAAGAAAAGAATTTTAATTGTCTATAAATATTTACATAAAATTCTCTGTATTAAAAAAGTTTTGTAATGCCTACAAAACAAGATTATATAAACATTTAGTAACAAGGTAATCTTAAACAAACTGATCATTAATTTATTATTGAGCCATTAAAAAAGAACATTCAAGAAAAAGGTGAATCATAACTACATTTTTATATACTTGAGATACATAAAGAAGGCTATATAATTTTGAAATTATCCAGGTGATTAAAAGTTTGTGAAGTGGCGAGATGGCCAGACAATTTGAAGCCCTTGTTGCTCTTGCAGAGAACCCAGGTTCAGTTTCCAGAACCCATATGGTAGCTTACACTCATCTGTTACTCTAGGTTTTGGGAAATCTGGTGCCATCTTCTGACTTTCTTGACATTATGTATGTATTATTTTACATACTATACAAATATTTTTCTTGTATAGTATTTTATTTTCAATTAATCCTATCTATACAGTGTATATTTTTCCATCACCAATATTCTAGCTTTTATGCCTAGAAGTTCAATGTTTGTTATATATAAATTGTCTTTCAAAATATTCAATATTGTCTTGTTTTTCTTGGGCATACAAGTTGTTGGTACAATACTTTAATGCCTGCTTACTAGTTTCTTGAGTTATATCTGTTTAGTTTTACTAACTTATTATGTTAAAAAAAGCAAACAAACAGGGATCACACAGAGAAAGAAGACATGAAAGTGATGTGGGAGTGTCATATATCAATCTGTTGATTTCATTGGTTAAGTAATAAAGGAACTGCTTGGCCCTCATAGGTTAAAACATAGGTGGGAGGAGTAAACAGAATAGCATACTGGGACGAAGAGGAAGTGAGCTCAGACTCGACAGTTCTGCTCTCTGGAGCAGAGAAGCCATGCTCCAGTCTCCCGGACAGATGTGAGCGATGAAGCTCCAACCCAAGATGGACGTAGGCTAGAATCTTCCTGGTAAGCGCACCTTGGGGTGCTTACACAGATGATTAGAAATGGGCTAGTCCAGGTGTGAGAGTTAGCCGAGAAGAGACTAGATAGAAATGGGCCAAGCAGTATTTTTTTTTTTTTTTTTTTTGGTTTTTCGAGACAGGCCAAGCAGTATTTAAATGAATACAGTTTGTGTGTTGTTATTTCGGGCATAAGCTAGCCGAGCAGGCGGCTGGGGTGTTGGGGACTCAGCCCCAGCTGCTCTTATTTCAACATGAAAGAAGGGAAAAATTCCAGTGGGACATTTTGGGGGGGGGATGAGAGAGGAAAAGTGATGTGAAAACAACTAAAGCTAATAATACACCTGTATGAAAGTATCCAGGAATAAAATATAAGCAATTTGCATTGTGTTGCAAGCTGTGTCTGAGCCAGACTTTCACTTTGATCTGGGAGACCTTGCTAAAGGACAACTTAACACTACAAGTGTGGTATATGAGATGGTTTTGCTCTAAAGGACTAAATTGTTACTGAATGGGAATGTAGTATTTTTTCATGGAATAAGCAGATTTCTATTTTCTGTGCACTTGGGTCTCTTGAAATAGAAATTTTGTTTTGTTTTGTTTTCATAAAGATGCAATATAACATTTTCCTTTTTTCCTGGTATAACTTCTGATTTGTTTTTCAGCTACTGTGAGCCACAGGCTGGGAGTTGCTGCTTTCTGGATAGACTTCTGAAGGGAAATATTTGCGAAGCATCCTGGGGATAAGTTGAGGAAAATCAACCCTTGAGTCTAAGGCACAGCCCCTGGAGAGAGACGGAGAGGACCTGAGGCTGTCCATAGTAGAGATATGGCAACAACGGTGACAGGAATCACTGGAATAATGAGTAAGAATCAGAATAACGCAAGTGGACTTGTGTTCATCTACCTGGGGCCTGTAGAGATGACAGAGTCCTCTGAGAGTGGCTAAGCATTTGATTTGTTAGTGGAACTCCAAGAGTTACCATTTCAGCACAACCACACGTTACTGCAATTTTGTGTGAAATTTATCCTGTACTAATTTCTTGCATGCAGCACTGCACTGTGCAAAGCTCTCAAGAGAGATAATACTTAGACTTTCCATTATTTGTAAAAACTAGAAACGATGTAAAATATGCAGGATAGTATTTGAATCTCATTGGATTGGTCTATGTCATCTCATACCTCTTTAGCGTGTGGCTGTCAAATTTTTCTCTGTATTCATTATTGCTAGACTGCAGAACATTGCTGTGGCAGTTAAGAAACCCACTACTTCATACCAAGAACCCTGTGTCTCCATGCAGGAGGGCCTTCTATAAGATAGTTTGGATTTTCTACACACACAACTTAAAGACTATTTTACTCTATTTAGAGAATAATTTTATTTACTTTTTGACAATTTATGCATGTATATAGTGTATTGTGATCATATGCACTATCATTTCCCTCTTTTATCTACCCCCAATGGAAAACTCACATTGTCAGCTGCCTGCTTTCATGCTGGGCCATAACCATGAGGAGAGCTGACAACCCTCCTCCAGTCACCATTAAGTAGTAATAGCTTCTGTGTTGTTATGAGGCTTACTATACTGTACATAGTATCACAATAAGTTGTTTCTGTACATCTACTATTTAATTGAATAGATATCAAGTGGAAGATAATATGGTACCCATTATGTGACAGCTATGGTTCCACTTTTAATAGCTGATATTATGAAAATCAAGGGTGACTCAAATAAGTAAATTAAGTATATAAAAGCAACATGATGAAAATATTTTAGAAATGAATAGTTTTTTCTCTTTTCATGAAAATATAATATTTTATTAAATTTTGGTGATAATACAATGCATTTTGGTCATATTTACTCTCCCAATGAGTAGAAGCAGTCATTAAAAGTCTCACAAACAAACAAATAAAAGTCCAGTGCCAGATGAGTCAACAAAGAATTCTATCAGACTTTTAAAGAAGAGCTAATACCAATACTCCTGAAAATATTCCACAAAACAGGAACAGAGGAACTTTGCCAAATTCATTTTATGAGGCCTCAGTCACTCTTTTGTCCAAACCACACAAAGGCTCAACAAAAAAGGGATTACAGATCTTTCTCTTTCATAGGCATAGATGCAAGAATACTCAATAAAGTAGTTGCAAGTTAAATTCAATAATACATAAAATCATCATCCACCATGATCAAGTTGGCTTCATTCCAGAGGTTCATGGATGGGCTGAACATAGGAAAAAATCAGTCAATGTAAACCACCATATAAACAAAATGAAAGAAAAAACCTACATTATCATTTTGCCAAATACTGAAAAAGCCTTTTACAAAATTCAATACTCCTTAATGGTAAAAGTCTAGAGACATCAGGAATACAAGGGATATACCTAAAAATAAAAAATTTATATACAACAAGGTGATCCCCAACATCAAAATAAATGAAGAGAAACTGAAAGCAATTCCAGCAAAATCTTAAACAAGACAAGGCTGTCCACTATTTCCATATCTGTACAATATAATACTTGATTTTCTAGTTGGAACAATAAGACAACTGAAGGAGATCAAGGGGGATACTGGAAAGGAAGAAGTCGATGTATCATTATTGGCAGATTATATGACAGTATGCATAAGCAACTCCAAAAATCTTACCAGGGAACACCTATAGCTCTTAAGCACCTTTATTCAAGTCCCTGGATACAAGATTATCTCAAAAACAATAAGTAGCCTCCAATATACAAACAGTAAACTAGCTAAAAAAGAAATCAGGGAAACAACACCCTCCACAACAGCCATAAACAATATAAAATATGTCAGGCTAACTTTAACCAAGCCAGTGAAAGACCTGTATGACAAGAATGTCAAATCTTTGAAGAAAGAAATTGTAGATATCAGAAGATGGAAAGATCTTCCATGCTCATGGATCATCAGGGTTAAGATAGTAAAACTGACCAGCTCACCAAAAGTAATCTAAAGATTCAATGCAATCCCCATTAAAACCCCCACACAATCCCTACAGACCTTGAAATAAAAATTCTCAACTTCATATGGAAATAAAAAACCAGGACAGCTGAAACAATCATGAAAAATAAAGGAATTTCTGGAGGTGTCATGATCCCAGGTCTCAAGCTCTACTCCAGGGCTATAGTAATAGAAACAGATAGGTGAGTCAATGGACTAACATTGAAGACCCAGACTTACATCCATCCACATACCTATTGTCTATCTGAATGTTGACATGTTGAAGAATGCAAATAGATCTATATCCATGTCTATCCTAATCTATCTGCACAATTCTCAAGTCCAAGTGGATCAAAAACCTCAACATAAATCCAGATTTACTGATCCTGATAGAAGAGAAAGGGAGAAATAGCCTTGAACGCATTGGAACAGGAGACTACTCCCTGAATAGAACACCAATAGTTTAGACACTAAGATCAACAATTAATAAATGGCACCTTATCAAACTGAAAGGCTTCTTCTGTAAGGCAAAGGACACTGTCCATAAGACAAAATGGCAGCCTACAGAATGGGATAAAAACTTTACCCATACCACATCTGACAGAAGGTTGATCTCCAAAATCTATGAGGACCTCAAAAAACAGCTATCAAAAAACAAATAATTCAATTTAAAAATGGGGTAGAGTTATAAACAGAAAATTCTCAATAGAAGAATTTCAAACAACTGAGAAGCATAATGTTCAACATCCTTACCCTTCAGGGAAATGCAAATCAAAATGACTCTGGGATTGCATCTTACTCCAGCCAGAAGGACTAAGACCCAAAACATAAGTGATAGCTCATGCTCGAAAGAAGGTGGAGCTATGGGAACACTCCACCATTTCTGGTGGGAGGGCAAACTTGTACAACCATGTTGGAAATCAGTATGGCAGTTTTTCTGAAAACTGAGAATCTATCTACCTCAAGACACAGCAATACCACTCTTTGTTATATACACAAAGGATGCTCAGTCACACCACAAGGGCACTTGCTCAACTATGTTCATAGAAGCTTTATTTTTAAAAGCCAGAATGTGGAAACAACCTAGATGCCCCTCAACTAAAGAACAGATAAAGAAAAATGGGGTACATTTCCACAATGCAGTATTATTCAGCTGTTAAAAACAATGATATCTTGAAATTTGAAGGCAAATGGATGGAGCTAGAAAAGATCATCCTGTGTCAGGTAACTCAAGCCAGAAAGATAAGTGTAGTATGTTTGCACTTATAAGTGGATATTAGCTATAAAGTAAAGAATAAACAGGCTACAATCCACACATCCAGAGAGGCTAGTTAACAAGGAGAGCTCAAGGGACATTCAGTTTTTCCTGGGAATGGAAATAGAAGAGATTTGTGGATGAACAGAGAGCAGTTGTAACAGGAACATGAGTCATCTGTGTGGGTCAGAGAGAATACTGAAAAAGAGGATTGGAGAGGGGCTCATTTCAGGGTCAGGCAGAGATCTGGTGCAAGGGAAACTGCTAGGAATCTACAGGGATGATCCCAGCTAAGATTCCTAGCAAAATGGGATGTATAGCCTGACTTGGCCACCTCCTGTGCAGGCAAGACTACCAGTTGCTGTTTGGGGTAAAGTCACATAACCTACAGTCTGTCTTGCCTATGGGATGTGTTGGGTTAAGGTTATGGCAGGAGCTAACCAATGACTAGTCCAGTCTGAGATTTATGCTAAGAAAGTGAACCCACCCTGACACTGCCTAGGGCATTATCACCCTGAGGCTGGACAACCCAGAGACCTATATTAGAACAAAACATGACTGGAGAAAAAAAATGACAATAGAATGATATGTAGCAATATTCTGCTGTATTCATAGATTGGTGCCTAGCCCAGTAATAGTCATCAGATAGGTTCCATCTAGAAACTGGTAGAAACAGATCGAGAGGCCTACAGCCTAAAACTTGTATTAAGCTGAGCTCCTGGAATTTTGCTGAAGAGAGGGAGGAAGAATTATAGGAACCGAGGGGGTCAAGGACATCACAAGAAAACCCACAGAATCAACTAATCTGAGCTCAAAGGTGCTCAGAAACTGAACCAACAACTAGGGAGCCTGCATGCAACTGTTGTAAGTCTTCTGCATTTATGTTATACTTTTTTAGTTTGGTCTTCTTGTGGGACTCCTAACACTGTGACAGGGGCCATCTCTGACTCCTTTAATGGCCTTTGAAACCCTATTGTTCATACTAGGTTTGCCTTGTCCAGTTTAATACAAGGTAAGGTATTACTACAACTTGATATGTTATTCTTTGTTGCTATCCATGGAAAGCCTACCTTTTCTGAATAGGTACATGGTGGGGGAGTGGGTAGAGGAAATGCAAAAAGGGATGGGAGCTAGAGTTTGGGAGGAGAAGAGGGAGGGGGGAAACTGAGGTTAAATGCAAAATTAATAATGATAATAATAATAATAATTACAATAATAATAATGAATGCCACATAGTGTTGGCACACACCTTTAGTCCCAGTGCTTGGAAGGTAGAAACAGACAGATTTCTGAGTCTAAGGCCATACTGGTCTACAGAGTTCCAGGGCAGCCTGGTCTACTCAGAGAAACCTTGTCTCAAAAATAAAATAAAAAATAAGAAAAGAATGAAGTTGAGATAGTAAAATAGAAACCAAACAATACTATGAAGCTGCTCTTTGAAAAGTTTGAAAAACAGAAACCAATAGAACAAAAAGAGAAGGGATCCCCAATTTTTGTAAAGGTTGAAATTGAAAAAAATAAGATAGTTTAACAGCACCGAAGTCAAGAAAATTGTACAGGACTGTTTGGGAAATTATATTCCAATAAATTAGAAAAGCTCTAAGAAATGGATATATAGAAACAGGCACAGATGACCTTCCAAAATTGAACCAGAAAGACGTGTAAAACCTAAACCTGTCTACAATGAGCAGTGAGATTAATGCAGGAAGAATTTCCTGCTGTGACCTTCACAGCTTAGGGATTGATCTGACTGGAATGAAAGGGAATGAAGAAATGACAGACACATATAGAAATACTAAGACAGGTTTTTAGTAGTGTGTTTATTATACACATATTTATAATTATATAGTGTATAATATTTAGTGGGTTAAATATGAGTGAAAAATCACATGACCATTTCAATATATTTAGAAAAGACTATTGACAATGTTTAAAATAAAATCTCTAGGACAAATTAGAAATAAAGAAATATACTTCAACACATAAAGGCTATGCACAAAAAAATCTATAGCCAACATTATCATGAATGGGGCTGGATATCACAGTTCAGTGGTATAACATTTGCTGAACATTCTGAAGATTAATTCTCACCAATGTCAATAATTATCTGTGTTCAATCTATCATCTATCTATCTATCTATTTATCTATTAAAATACTGAAAGCATTTTTAGTCAAGTCAAGGGTAAAACTGGTGTGTCTACATGCTTTACTCTTTATGTAGTCCATGAATTTCTTAGAAGAGCAATACAACAAAAGAATGAAATAAATGGGATCTAACTGGGAAAGGGACAAAATATTTATTTTCAGACAATATGGTTTTATATTTGAGACCTTAAAGACTTCGTTATAAAATTTATAGGTTTTAAGGAACGCATTCATTAAAGTACCAGGATACAAAGTCAATGCAATGCAGCAGCTTTCCTAGATGCTATGAAGAAGCACATTGAAAAAGAAGCCTGAAAAAAATTTATAACAGAAAGAAGGAAGAACAAAATATGTAAATATAAATATAATCAGAGATCAACTCAGAATTAAGTCTTTATTATGAGTATGACCTGATACTACAGGAAAACATAGGGGAAACATTTCATGATCTAGGCACAGCCAATGACTTCTAAATGAAATTTCAATAAGTTAGGAAATAACAAAAAGAATTGATAAATGGAATTAAATAAAAATGGCTTCTATAAAAAGAGAGAGAAAGAAAGAGCAAAACAAGTAAAAAGCAAACAAACAGAAAACCAAAAAGGGTGGCAAAATAGCTCAACAGGTAAAGGCACTTGCTATCAACACTTATGATCTGAATTCACTTTCCAGAACCCACATGGTGGAAGAGAGACCAATCTCCCTCCATAAGCATGCTGGAACGTGAGAGAGTATGTGGATGTACATAAATAAAAAATATGGAAAAAAAGACTTCTTCAGAACCAAGGAAGTGATTACCAGAGTGAGAAGATAGCTCATAGAAACATAGAAATCTTTAACTAGGTGTTTATCTGACAGGGATAAATCCAAAATATTATAACATTATTCTTTTTTGTTTGCTTGTTTCTATTTGTTTTTTGTTCTTCAAAGCGGGATGTATCACTGAATTTTCTGGATCTTGCTCTGTAGACCAGACTGAACTTGAACCTGAAGATCCACCTGCTTCTTCCAAAGTCTTGTGCCACCATTTTATTCAGTCACAAAACAAACGAATTTATAGCATTTTCAGTAACTAGATAAAGATAAAAAAAATCATTGCATTAAGCAAGATAAGTCAGCTTCACAACTCAAGTATCATGTGTTTATTTCATAAGAAGGGTTTTGGGGGCGTGTGAAAATCCCAGTGGAATTATCAGAGATGTGAAAGCAAAGGGAGACGTTCAGTCTACATGGTTTGGGATTACTTGTGTGTGGTGAAAGCTGTGATACTGCTCCTCATTTGAGCTGTTCCTGCTAAGCTTCAGTGCACACTCTCAGACTGGCCTCCTCCCTCTGTCCTCACAGGGACCTGCTCAGGCAACTTTTGTGAGGTTATGGTTCATAGCATGAACACATCCCCCGTTCCTTATGCAAACTCTAGCGACTTGATCAGGATGTGGTGAAACGTCAGGAAGAGCACTTGAACTTGTTTCTGTTTCCTGCTTTATTTCCTTTCTCATTACATTATTTTTCTTGCTCCTACCTGGATTGTATAGTCTGATCAATGACAGGGAGGAGGTATTTTAATGGTTCTCTATTAATCTTTCAGATGTTTGTGCCAGCTTATTTGAATAATGTAAGTTCAGAGAATAGATGAATTACAGTTCCCTTAAGTGTCGTGGCTTAAAAGTTCTACCCTGATTGGCCACCTGCTTTCAGCCTCACGCCATTTCACAGGGTTGACATATGAGCCCATCTCTCCTCCCTGCCCTCCCCCTTCAGTAAATTGGGTTTATAATAGAAACACTAAGTCAATATTAACCAAAGTGATACTGTCAAGTAATGTGATAAGACTCCTGGTGATGTTTTATGGTAATAGATTCTCTTTGGGCTTCCTTTCTAAGACCAGGAGATGGTGTCTCACCTCCTAAAGGGCAAACATAAAGAATGAGAGATCCTGAAGAAGAAAATTCAGGGCATACTAGACTTTCAGTATACCTTCATTCCCAACCTGGTGGAAAAAAATGATTGTCCTATTAAAATTAAATACAGACGAGGTTTATAAATAAAGATAATCTCTTGGTAGTGAAAGGAGGCTTATAACAAACAAATCCTATTTTGTATCTCCAAACAATCGTCCCCTTAGGGCTATTTATCACAGTTATAATGGTTATATTCATTAGAGCTTTTTAATCTAACTCCTTAGTACAGGAATTATATAAATGTATATTTTATTACCTTCATTGGTTTCTCTTAATTTAGGGTAGACAATAGTGAAATGAAAAGTCAATGTGTAAGGAATATTAATGAGCATAAAGCATGCTAGAACTGTTAGAGGGGGCATTTTTTGCTCCTTGTCTTAATGCATTTTCATAGCCTATGGCATAAAACTCTGATGTTCCTCACCATGCTTAGATTTTTCCAAATGCATGGCTCATTCCAGGTCTCATTTTAAATCTGCTAGGTGCTATAAAATATAAAACATTATTTATTTAGTAAGAAACTTGGGAATGATAAATGCACCTCTGTCATTGAATTGTTGGGAGGGTACAATGAGACACATTTAAGTGTTTACTGTATTATCTGTCATAGGATTCATTAAGTGTCATTTATCATTACCACTATATAGCTTGATAGATAAAACTGAGCTTTAATGAATATAGTCATTTCCACGTGTGCTTATAAACAAAACAAAATAAATAAAAAAGCAAAGAGGAATCCTGATTATCCCACCACTTTAGGACCAGCATATTTATCTTTGGCTTTAGTTAGAAGAATGCATTCTATTTTTCATACTCTAGATAGGGAATATCTTGGGGTTGCAACAATAAAACAATATGACCAAAAGCGACTTGGGAAAGAAAGTGTTTATTTCAACATTGAACTTATGGGTCATCATCCAAGGAAGTCAGGGCAAAAAGTTGAGCAGGACATTAAATTGGATGAAGAAATGAAGCAGAAACTATGGGTGAATGCTGCTTATTGGCTTGCTCCCCATGGCTTGCTCAGCCTGCTTTCTTATATGCTCTAGGACTACCTGCTTAGGACTGGTATCACCTAAAAGAGGCTGGACCCTCATGCATCAATCACTGCTTAAGAAAATGTTCCCACAGGCTTGCCAACAGGCCAATCTCAAAGAGGCATTTTTCTCCATTGTGATTTCCTCTTCCCAGATAACCCCAACCTGTGCCAAGTTGACGCAAAACTAGCCAGTACAGACAGGTTAACTCTTTGCTTAATCTTGATTAAGTTTTTACCTTTTTTGAAGATTAGACCCACATGTAAGGTACATCAGTCACAAGATGAGAAGGTAGATAGGATAGCAGGATACAGCTCAAATTCTCATTTTGATTATTTCATGTTGAGGTCAAAATAGATGTTACTATATGTCCCAGGTAAGTTTTGAGCAGAGAGCCCTGAGATCTGTGAGTTTGCAAAGTACAGACAATGTAAAGTCTTTTAGCTCTTCTTAGACAGAGGAGAGGAGGGTTCTGTTTGCACAGAAAAGTCACAGGGCTGTGTTAAAAAGAGGGCAGATGGCTTGATTTTTCTTTGCAAGCAGATAATTTAACTTGCAGAAGGCTCACACCTTGTATCTTGCTGCCTGGTGGTCCGGGCACCTCCCAAATGAATTGGTCATTCCTTCACAAAGAGAAATATGCATTTACATATACGTATCTTTCCAGTATGGGAAAAAACAGGCAAAGTTTTCATGTGCTGGCATTTATACTGACAGCATCTTTAATTCTTAAGTATAATGTTGTCTAGGCACCTTGTGTTCCTGAGCATGGTATAAATGCCTGAGAGTCACTTTCAAATACACAAAGGGAACTGTGGTCTTATTCAGACCCACCTCTGAGTAGTTTGGGGTGGAAGCATGTTTCTTTCTTTTCTTTACAGAAATTCTTTACAAAGTAATACAGACCTTAATGTGCTTTGTCAGACAGTTGCTGTGACAGAATTCACCTTCACTAATCACTCTTCTTGGATGCATGCTCCCAAAGCATGTGCCAGAAGCATTCTTTCCTTACTCAGCCCAAACTGACAGCCTCACAAAGGCAGGCAGGAGTAATCTTGCAGTGATTACTAATGGAGAAAGGAAGGCAGATTCATGAATCAAGACTGTGTAGTTTCGTGGTTATATTCCTTTCATTGAAACACCAAATGCATTTAAGGATGAGACTCCCTCAAAGTGTGATGTCTGTAATAATAACTGCCCCAATATAAAACAGACTGAGCATCATGACCCTGTGATCTGTATGAAGTTGTAGCTTAATCAGTATATCACGATAGGATGGGACCTTGGAAGCAATAGGCTACAACCCTGAATAAGGCATACTGATCTTTGATTCTTTAATATTTGAGAAAGGAGTTTGGAGGTACGCTGATCAGATCAGGGAATTCTGATGCCCATACTACCGTAATGCTGCTGATGAGAAACCTTATTGTGGTTAAGGTTGCCTGGCAGATAATTGCCAGGATGGAGTGCTAAGCAAGCAGCCTCCGTGTCAGAGAATCTGACCTTGGGAAGATAATGAGACAAGGAGAATTCAGAACAGATGAAAGCCAAGAGTACCTACTTTATCTACTGACAGGCAGAGAACACCTTCATGCTCAATCAGTTCCCGCTAATGAGACAAGATGGAGCAAGATGGAAAAACAGCAGTAACAGGCAAACTTTTTTTTTCAGCTTAATGATCTATAACTTAGTCAGATAAAATTGTCTTTTAGGTCAGACAGCATCATAAGTCTGAGGTTAAAAAAAATAAGGAACACCTGAGTCATTTAGTTTTATTTACTTTGTAAGAGGTGGAGATGTTCAAGAAAGTGATGAAATTAGGAAGGCTGGGTTGTAAGGCAGCTCCTGCATATTTTGAAGGACCTGCTTCCTGTTGCAGCTGACTGTGGAAACAGCATTTTAAGATGGCTGTAACTTCCTTAAATGGTTCTATTCTACAAACCCTGACAGTAGCTGATTCAAAGTTCAACAGGAATTTTAACGCACAAATGCCACTTTCAATTTAATTATTCTTTCTCTTCTGTTCGGCAAGCTATTACATACCTCGTGGAGACAGCACTGCTATTTCCACGAAGCTGGGAGTGCCTACCAACAGATGAACTTAAGAGGCCTCTCACTGTTTTTCAGTTGAGGAAGCAGAGCCTGGGCCGTGGCAAAAATGACCACTTTGTGAATGACCTCACACCCCTTGCAACGCATCCAAAATCTCATTGAAGGTATGCATGGTGACACTTATTAACTCCTGTTGCAGATGGGAAAACAGAGAAATCATAGGCATTATGAAAATTCAACAGAGTTTCATAACCTGTATATCATGGATTATTATCATGATTTGAGTAATTAACTGAATCCAAGATGAAATGATTCATAGTCTTTTTGCTGAGGAAGTTTGGGAAAAGGAGAGATCTGCACATGTTGTCGAAGGTCTTAAAATCATGAAAAATATTTAAAATCATGGGGATGAGAGATAAAATATTGAATAAAGCAAATATATTTAATATCTACAGACATGAATCTATAATATACATGTGTGTGTGTCTTCAAAACCATTTAATGATGACATTTCATTCTATCTCTAACAAAATGCTAGCATGAATTAAGCTTATTAAGAGTAATTGTGGACATTTACTGAAGAAATGGCAATTATTCAAAGCTATCATTAAGAGCTTATGTAAGAAATGCTAAGTCGCTATCATTTGTCTCTGAAGTGGAGCTGATGAGCAGGCTGCTCTGGGGAATGTCATCCTTGACATGCTGTGCACTGTTTTTCTTTTTAAATTTAATTTTTAAAAGAATATTATATGTGAGTACTGATTATGATACTACCCCTTCTTTTACCCCCTCTAATTTTGTATCCCCAACTCCTCTTCAAATTGTTGACCTCTTCCTTTGCTATTGTGCTATATGCACACTCGGGTATATACAAATTCAATCTACTGAGTCTATTTGGTGTTGCTCATATATATGTGTTTAGAACTGATCACTTGGTGTGGGATAACCTATCACATGGCTTGTCCTTGGAAAAGATTGATATACTCTCTCTACAAGCCATTACTTGCTTGTAGCTCTTCATCTAGTTATGGGCTTTGTAAGATTTCCCCCATCCATGTTACCATGTCAACTCGTGTAGTCATTATGAAGGCCTTGTTTAGGTAACAATATTGCTGAGGTTTCATCTGTCCAATTTCTGTGTCCTACCCTGCAGTAAAAATTGTGGTCTTCTGGCTCTTAGTGTAATTCTGGCTTCTCCTCCAGAACATTCCCTGAGCCTTAAGTATAGAGGTTGTGTTGCAGATGTACCAGCTGGAGTTGGGCAACCCACAGTCACTTCTCGTCTGTATTTTTACCACTTGCTGTTTCTGTGATGGTATTTGTCTGCTACAAGAAGACATTTCTTTGATGAATGGTGAAAGTTGTATTTACCTTTGGGAATATGGGTAAGTTTTAGAATGAAGCTAAGAAGTATAATGCTTAGGATAATGGCTGTAGTAGGTACATTCTCCTCTAGGATTCATGGCCTTGCCAGCCATGGGTAGTTGGCTAGGTTTACAGTACAAAGCACAGATTCCCTTCTACTGAGTGGACATTGATTGAATGTTTGTGAATATCTTGCTGTGCTGGTCATTGCTGTTGTCCTAAGGCTTTATGGTCTGGCATGATTATCAATTGCTCTTTCCCCCCATTTGCAGCTTGTACAGCACCTTCTAATACTATGAGAGGGTTCTAGCTGATCTCTAGATCTACTTATGCCTCCTCCCTCTGATTCCTTCTGTACTGGTACCTATCCTACCTCCCCAGTTAAATTACTGCTATTTTTAAATATAAATTTCTAATGATTCTTTGTGGACTTCCTATCATGCATTCTGTTCCAACTTATATCCCCATCTCCCCACATCTGCTCTCTGTTCTTCCAACCTCCCACCTAAATCAAAACCAAATTTAAAAGAAAAACTAAAAACCAAACAAAACAAAGAAACAAAAAGGAGGAGAATATTGTCATGGGAACTGCAGTGTGGCTTACTGAGTCACACAGTAAACCCTTTAGTCTGTTCATCTTTACTTGCAAGTGTTCATTGTCATGAATCATTGATCTGGCTCAAGACCTCTGGCTTCTGCTCCATCACCGATAATGGGCTTTCAACGGGGCTCCCACTGGGGCTCCTCATGGATATCCTGTTATTGTCGGATGTCATGAAGATCCTGCTGTTCTAGATCTGTGTGTTTGTCCCCTTCACATGTTCCAACAGTTCACAGATACAGTGTATGTTGGGGTGGGCCAACTCATAGCCCTGGATCTGGGTCTGGATGGGAGCTGGGTTGGTCAGCTCACTAGTTTTCCCTCATTGTTACTAACCACGTGAGCTCTCCAGCACTGTCTTAGCTAGCTGACCCAATACACCTACAACAAGGAGCAGGACCAGTTCTCCTCACCTCGGGTCCTCAGATCTGGGTTCACCTTATTCATATTGCCAGGGCCAGCTCTACTGTTCTGCCCAGGGAAGAAACACAGCCCTCTCTCCCATTGCTGTTGGGAGGGCATAAAAGGGAATAAGGGACAGCTCTCCTGCTCTCATGCCCTCAGGGCTGGCTCACTTGCACCCCCAATTACAGCGTTATTGCTAGTGTACTGCCCAGGGGGAGTGCAGTGTCTCCCGTTCTTGTGCTGCAGCTGGTGTGGGACAGGGATAGTTCTCTCACTCTTGTGACCTAAGGCCAGCTTTTTCACCTGCTATAGGTAGCAAAGGGTGGGGGGGTGGTTCATTTTTCTCTTACTCATGCCACTGCATTGCAGATGAGATGAGGCATGGGTACACACCTACGGTGAGTGGTGAGACCATCTTTCCTGAGTGTGGGGGTAAGCTTTCCCCAGACGGGTGGGTCAGTTTGCCTGCTGCAATGTCCACCGAGGGGCAGGCCCAGCCAACCCAGGGCCACTGAAGGGCGGGGCCAGCTCAGTACAGCATCACCAATGGCCCACATGTTAACACAGGCCATGGACATCACCACAGCTGTAGCAGGACCACAGATATAGACACAACCCTTAGCAGCAGCTTGGGCTTAGATGCCACCACAGCCCCAATGGCAGCACAAACTAGTCAGATCAGCCTGGCCCAGTGGCAACATGTTCCCCAACACACACATCAACATAATTCCAGGTAACTGGTCAGACCTTGAGCATCTGTAGAGCCCTCGGTGGCAACTGGATACAACATGAAACCCGAGTCTCAACAGAGCCATGGACCCAGACCTGGCACTAGGTGATGGCCAATACCTGGACATCTCCATGGCTCTAGTTGGCAGCACTGGCCACCCAGATCAGCATGGCCCTGGGTGCATCATGGTCCTCAGACACCAACGTGGTCTGAAGTGGTTAACCAGACCCCAGTCATCCACATGGCCCTCAATGACAACAGGAGGCCTGGACATCAAGTCATACCCTGACTACTGTAGGGCCATGGACCCAAACATGGACCTCTACAGCAGCCCTGGATGAAACCATAGCCCTGGGGGACAGCATAGGCCACTCAGATAAGGATGCTCCTGGTGGCAGCATGGCTCTCGTGTGCACTCTTTGCCACAGTTTCAGCCCAGACTCATAACATCTATGTTGCCTTTCATGGCACATGGGCCACTGATATCAATACAGACCCTGGCTGTGCTGCTCTTTGTCTTATCTCCCTAGTTAAATTACTCTTAATTTTCACATTGATGCTTTCATAGCACCTGTGTCCCACTGCTCCTGTTCTGGAGCTCCTTCTACCCTACCATGTTCCCTTTATACACTCCTAGTTTCTGTGGATACTTCAAGTTATATGTTTGGATATTAATCTTCTATCAGATGTCTAGCTGGCAGGATTCTGTCCCATGCTGTGAATGTTCTCTTCTTTACTTAATTTATTGTTTCCTCTGCTTTGCAAAGCTTTCTTGGCTTTATCTGGTCACTGTTGACAGATGGTTTCTGTCCTGCCCGATCCTTGAGTCGTTAAGTCCCAAAGAATCACACAGAGGTCTACATTAATTATAAATGGGTTGGCCTATTAACTCAGGCTTCTTACTAACTCTTACAACTTATAATAACCCATAATTCTTCTCTATGTTAGTCACATGGCATGGTACCTTTTTCGGCGAGGCAGTCACATCTCTAGCCTAGAATTTACTTTTCTTTACATCTGCATAAATGGTTTGCAGTGTTGATAATATTATCTTTCTAGCTAACTCAAATTTATCCATTTAATAGAAGACTATGTTTCTTTCCTAAATTCTTAAAATATTATTCAAATAAAATAAAAACAAGAAGAGCTGAACAAAGTCTTGGTCCTGGTCAGAATTTCTTGAAAGGTAACACCAAAAGCTGGGAAAGTGAGGTTGAGTGAGGAAAAGCTGGGAGGTGAGCGAGCAGCATTCAGCATACACAGAATGGAATTAAAAAGTAAATATTTTTTACTTGGGGATAAACATCAGAGTAACAATAGTAACACCACATCTACAAAATGCAATGAACAGAAGCAGCAAGTTTGAGGATATCAAATTGATACTGAGAAGTTATAATATAAAGAATTAACAGTAATTGAGTGTGAAAAGTTAGAAGATATGGTTTTATATTTGTTTTATGTATGTATGTATGTTTGTATGTATGTATGTATGTATAAAATTTCTAGTACTCTTCTCATTTAAGTATGTAATCATTGTTTTCACAATGATAATAAATTACAAATAAACAAATAAATATTTCTATGGACTTACAAAACTCTTGTAACAAATGGAGTCAGTAGCCAAGGGGGTGGGGGAAAGAGGTAATGGGTTCATCAAAAAGATGTTGCAGGGGAACTTAATTCTGTGTATCTTCTTGAGGCCCTTAGGATGTTTATGATGTAATATAAAATGATACATCTGATATTGGAAAGAACATTTGTTATTTTTCAGGATGCTGTGACAAAGTGTTTGGCAGAAGTAACTCAAGGCAGCAAGGGTTTATTCTGACCTACAGTTTTAGGGTGTAATCCATCAGCTAGGTGTTAGGCATGTGAAACACCTGGTCAGATTGCATCTGCAGTCAAGAAGCAGGGAGGGACATTAAAGAATACTCTTTGCTCAGCTGGGGGTCCTTTTCATTCAGTCTGGGACTACCTCTCATAGGATAGTGCCTGCCACATTCAGAGTTGGCTGTCCTGTCTTAGTTAAGCCTTTCTGAAATACTCCTGTAGGCTTATCCCTCTAGATGTTTTCATGGTAACTCTAAATCCCACCAAGCTGAAAATAAAGAGTACCTATCACAGAAAATATTATAGATTTCATCATTATCTCAGTTGGGCATTGTCACTGAGCTACAAAAGACTCCATATTTCAATTATTTTCACCTAAGCAATTCAACATTCACTGATTTAAATCGTGTACACTTCTTACATTGTCATTTTATTTATTTATTTATTTATTTATTTATTTATTAGCATTTTAAGTCCTATTCTTTGACTGGTTAAAGAAAATAAAATTATTTTATAGTTGGAATAAAATCTGATTCTTCTACATCATTTTTTCAGTTGTTATATCTAGAATTTTTATTGCTTAACCTGATCACAATTATTCAATTTGATGATCGCTTCTGTTATGGTGTTGCATCAAATGGTTGTTTTTTTTTTCTTGTCCATATATTCTGTTTTCTTCTACACACTTCTTGTTGGAAAGGTTTTTCTTCTTAAGACAGTCCTCTCGGGAGGTTGCAGTAAAGAGAATGCTGTCTTAATAACTATCTTAGATTCCACAGTGTGTAAAATTTAGGCAAGTCTCATACACTGCTCATCATTACAGCTCAAGCACCCACTTTTGCTTCCCTTGATTTTACTGTTAAGGATATAAGAAAAAAAAGTCTTCTTTTCTCCCTGCAAGCCCCACACATGCCTGTTCACACCCATGTACATGCCCTTGCTATCTATCATCTATCTATCTATCTATCTATCTATCTATCTATCTATCTATCTATCTATCTATCTAATCAATTCTCCATTCTACACTGCATCCTTCACTTCTTTCCTACATACTTTCCAATGCTCATAACTAAATGATAGAGGAAATCAACCTAAATGTATTTCTTGCTTCAATTACTTAAGAATACTTTTGTATTTCTCTATGGATAATCAATGTTTTGTTTATGGTTTGTTGTGCTAGTATTGCTGTGCATTATAAATTTTGCTTCCTATTCCTATTGCAGTCTTTCTTGTATTTGTGCAGCACTAATGATAACATATTAGGGTATAGACTTTCTATATACTCTTGAAAGCCCCCTTTTATTTGGGCTTTCACAATATATATGCCCACAAAATTCTGAAATCATTATGAATACAAGATATCTTTAATCAAGGCGGAGTTGATTTTTATTCTCTCAGGATGTTGGCTACAGTGGCATTTCAAAACTGAATTAGAGTAGTTAATCAGATCATAATTGCTATCAACCATTGAGACTATGTATCCTTTGAAGATAAAAGCTATGCTGTGGATATATATATATATATATATATATATATATATATATATATATGCACAATGAGAGTTTATTGAATAAATAGCTGGATAATATTAGCACAGTTGTATCCATGATGTGTTATAGATATGATTTTAGGCTGACAAGGAAATTCCATCTAGACCTGGCTGCTTGTCTTGTAGTCTTCAGGGATTTACTTTTCATTTCCTCAGTGGCATGATAAAGGAGTACGTTTCTGAAATCGTCTAGATTACTTCTATAACATGGTTTTCTTAGTGACAAGTAAAGGTCGGTCCCCTCCCCATCACCAATGATAGGTATTTCTCAGAGACAGAGGGCAAGGAGTCTGTAAGATGTGGCCGTGACAGATCTTAGGATGTGCATCAACCCTCAACCCTCTGCCTTGCTTTCATTGTTCACCAGATGGCTTTCCTCTTCATCGACTTTCCCTATCTTAATTGTTTGGACAAACATTAACAAAACCTTATTTTTCACCCTTTGAATAGCTGTCACTAGTGCCAGGGAGCATGGCTCAGAGTCATGCTGAGTGGCTTGCAGGAAGAAGCAAGGTGAGGATCACAATGTGGCGACTACTCAGACGCTCCTTTCCAAGCCTTTATTGGGGAAATGATTTAGACACCTGCATGAGAGTTAGTTTTCAATTGTTCTTTGTAAGTGTCCCTCATTATGTGCATGATGGATAGTCGGGGTGACAGGCAACATCTGCCCTGATGACATCTTATGTTGTCCTGCAGAGAGGCAGTTCAGCCCAGTGCAAGGGCTCGGGCAGGGCCAGAAAGGGATCACACACTGTAGCCAAGGCTCTGTCCTTCAAACTTGTGTGGTGACCTTACAGAAGACATGTAAGGAATCTCTAGCTCCTAGGTTTTTTTTTAAGTACTTATGAATATGGAGGAAAACAACTTTTCAGCCTTTAATGAAGGACTGGCTAATAAATTGTGGGAACATGCTTGACAATAGAATGCTTGGAAGAAAAGAGAAAGACTAACAGCATGCAAATGGACTTCACGTTGCATTTGTCCAGGAAATGTAAAATTTACTCCAAACCACTTGAGGCTAAATGCATATGGTCACTGCAGAACACCTTTAAAAGATGATGCAATGTTTTGTCTATTCTGCCCAGCTTCCTGGACAGAACATACTTGCTAGGTTCTGGGGATGGGTAAAGTGAGTGCTGCCCCCTATACAACAAATTAGTCTTATTAGAGTTCTTTCTGATGTAAAAGGCAGTTTTAGTTGGACCGAAGTTCAAAAGTATGAGGCTTTTTACTGGGAGTCAGATGACTTGGGAAGGTACACTACAGAGGAAGCCTTTGAAGAACAGAAAATACCCAGCTATATTGGCATTTTACTGCAATGCTCCTTGTGTTGGTGTATGTGTCTGTACTTTTCAGGAAAAAGCTTGGGAGATCTCATATTTCAAAAGACTGATACCTTAACAGTCTAATGTTTTGAAATCTACCTTGATATCACCCTGGGCTTCAATCTCTAACCCCTCTTCCACCATCTTTCCTGATTACACTTGGGGAATTACTTGGTCTCCCCTTTGCTTCAGTTTTCTCATCTGGCACATGGAGTTATCACTACCTCATTTATATGCCCAGTTTTCATGTGTTGGCTATTTCCATGTGTTCCACCACTAAGGCTATCCAACTAGAGATAAGACACATGGGCATAGGCATCAGTGCATTTAATATAGTGTCTATTCAATTGATTTAAAAGCAGGGTTCATGTACATACCTAGGCAGTCACAATGGGAGTGTGCATCTCCTTTGACTTTCAGGAAAACATATAAATTAAAATTTTAAGCATTTCCTGGCATTGATCAAGCCTTTAGGATAAGACTGTAGAATTGTGCTTTCTGTATTTTCCAGATATTATGACACATAGCAGTATATTATGTCCCCAATTTCATCCCCTACCTCAAACAGAAGTTTTCTGATGAGGTTATTAGAAGTCTGTAATGACTCCTTGAAAAAATTTGTGGGAGAAAGAAATCCACATTACATTGTATAAATTCTTCAGAACAGTAATTTAACATTTTGTTCTCTAGAATGTACCCTCTTTGATGGAGATAATTATTGCGGATGTGAGTGAAGCTGAACATGAATCATTTAAGACCTCAACATTCATAAATAATGCTCAGCAGTACTTATTACTCAGATCGATGTTTAGGCAGTAATTTATATAATGAAGTTGTATTGTGTTTCAAGAAAATCAGCAACCAAGTTAATAGTTTGTTCTATGTGGAGATGTGCCAATACGGCCATTCTACAGAGATGAATATCCTTTCCCTTGGTTACAAAAGGCCATTATTGAAGCATTTGAAGGGTTATAAAGGTATAATCATTTCAAGAATTATTTGCTTGGAGAAGTAGGGTTATGTGAGAAGTATGAGTTAAACTATAAAATGTGCCAGCAATGATAAGCCCATGAAATCAGTCAAACTAAAAGGCATGTATAATTTTCAATTATTATCTAGAGATTAACTCACATTCATGATTTTAACAAATCTTCACCCATAGGGAGTGATTTTGTCTAAGCTATTGAAAAGTTTCTTTCCAATAACTTTCTTTAATATCTTATGTGATTATGAAATCATTCTTTGATGTTTAAAGAGTTCATAATTCTCAAAATCAAACTGTTAGAAAAAAGAGAGAGCAATTTTGAAGCTCAAATAGCTTCTATACTACTTTTCTTCAAGACCTGTGTGCATGTGTGTGAGTGTGTGTGTGTGTGTGTGTGTCTGTGTGTGTCTGTGTGTGTACAGTAAAGAGTCTGTCCTCTAGATGGGACTGAGTCTTCCTGAAGTCTGTCCAAGGAGAGTGTCATGAGACATTTTCATGCAATGTAGATTGAATTATTTTAGGGCAGGAATGTGAACATGGGCTCCTTGAAGATGTCTAAAAAAACACATAATCACAACAGTTATCAGATTCTAACAACTTTGAGTTCTTGGGAAAGCACTTCCATAGACCACCTAGTTGTTTAAAAAAGTAAAATGAAATTTTATTTTGAAATAGTGATGACTAGACAGTTAACAGGTAAGAATTTGAAGCAGAAAAACTTCTTTGGAATTTTTAATATGCCATTTCTTCCTCCTCTTCTGCAGAGTTCCATGAGCCACAAGGGAAGGGATTTGATGAGAACATCCCATTTAAGACTGAGTATTCTAAGGTCTCTCACTCTGCATATCTTCTAGCTGTGAATTGCTGATTTGCGCCCATTTACTGCAGGGAGAAGCTTCTCTGATGATGGCTAAGCAGGACGTGAATCTATAACAGAATGACTTTTTATTACTATGGTCCTTTAGTAGAGCAGAATTATTTGGTTTTCCTCTAGGTCCCTGGTCTATCTAGTCTCAATTTCTTGGTCACCCAAGTAGTATTGGATATGGGTTCCATCTCATAAAGTGGGCCTTAAATGCAATCAAATATTTGTTGGTTCCTCCCACAAGCTTTGTGCCACTATTATACCAGTAGGAAGGTGAATCACCCTTGTAGACTGAAGGGTTTGCAGCTTACTAATGTTTACCTTTCTCCTTTGGTAGTATGCAGAGTACTTTCCCATACTTTGAACACTCATAAATAGGGGTGAAGGCTCTAGATAGGTGCCAGCTCAACTTCTCTGTGCTCCTTGAGTTGTGTAGCTGTTGACTTCAGCAACAGACCCTTATAGTCAGTTTTTAGAGAGCAATCAATAGCCTTGACAATAGCCTAAGTAATTTGGGGGTTCCCATGCGACCCTTTGGCCAACAACTCAATTAGATATAAGTCATTTCCGGTCCTGGGAAGCTTCATTTGATGATGAGAGACACTCAGTCGGGGTTTTGTATCCCCTCATTATTTTGCAATTTCATTTAGATTACCTTCATATTTGTATATATTTTATACATATTATTGGTTTCTAACATATTAGACTTCCATACTACCACCCAAATGACCCTCAGTTATAGCTGAATGGGATTGAGGACACCAACAAAACAAAGCCTTCTAAACACAGCACTACTGACTCATATGTAAACACACAGACTGGGGAAGCATGCCTGGAGCTGAAAAGGGAAGTTGGCATATGCCCTTTGCCCTGTTCCTCCCCCAGAAGCTATCTCCAACTGACAATAGCCATTTGCAAATGAAAAAATTACTTTTATCCATGAGAATCTCACTGTAGGGACAAACCACTCTTAAGGGTAGGCACCAAGCTCAAGTAGATGGCCAGCAGAAAACAATCTCAACAGCAGCTTCGCAGGTTCTTCATTTCATAGTGTTGTGTTAGGGCATTCTTTATTTTTTTCTTAACCTTACAGGTCCTTTATGGCTTCCAGTTCTGTGTTTTGATGGGATTCCTGTGCGTATAAATGTGTGTGCCTCTGCACCTGTATGTGTTTCTTGTGCTTTTTCTTGGGCTGTTTTTCTTCTGCTTTTTGCCCTTTGTCTTAGTCTTAATTTTTGTTGTTGCTGTTATTTTATCTTATTGTACTTTCTTGTATTTTATTATTATTCCTTAGATGCCTGTTTATTTTCTAAGAAGCAACAGAAAGTTTGTGAATCTGGATGGAGGGGGAGGCAGAGAAGAACTAGGAAGAGTAGGTGTATGGGAAACGCTGATCATGATACATTGTATGAAAATAATCTATTTTTGATAAAAGAAAAACTTCTTTAAAATTTTAACATAGCTTCTTGAGAATTTTATGTTTTATATGTTCATATTTACCCTCCATTATTCCCGCCACCTCCTTCCTTCATATCTCTTTCTTTTCTTAAATAAACTACTTAGTCCATTTGTGCTGTCTCTATACTTATGGGTGTGAGGCCAAACACAAGAATGTGATTGACCTATCAATGGCAATGCATGTGCTGGTTTGTATGAAATTTCCTCCATTGACTCATATGGAGTGGCACTATTGGGAGGTGCGACCTTGCTGGAGTGGTATGGCTTTGTTGGAGGAAGTGTGTCACCGAGGAGGTGGGCTTTGAGCTTTCAGAAGCTTAGGTCTGGCCCCATAGCTCCCTTTATTTCTTCCTGCCTGCAGATCCAGATATAGAACTCTCAGCTCCTTCTCCAGTGCCATGTCTGCCTGCGTGCTGCCATGTTTTCTGCCATGATGATAATGGACTAAACCTCTGACCCTGTAAGACAACTCTAATCAAGTATTTTCTTTTATATGCCATGGCCATGGCCTCTCTTCACAGCAATAGAAACCCTAATTAAGAAAATGCAACTAAAGAAAACTGACAGTACTTCTCCCAGAAGACAATTGTCCATATTCCCTTAGTTAGGGGTGGGGCCTTATGAGATCTTTGCCCTTCACACTAGAACATTGACAAGACAACCACAGCTGGGGTGAGTCATAAGTGCAAAAAACCTCTCATGTTCAGAAGAGGGTTTTTATTCCATCCTCACCCACCTCTGGCTCTTACAATCTTTTTGCCTCCCCTTTTGCAACGGTCCTTGAGGTTGGGAGGGATTGGGATATAGATGTCACATTTGTGGTTGAGCACTCCACTGACAGTTATTTTGCACTTTATCTGGTTGTGAGTTCCGGTATTAACTACCACCCACTGCAACCACTGCACCAAGAGACTTCTCTGGTGAGGCCTGAGAGTTGCATGGATCTCTGGATTTACAGATATTAATTCAAAAGGGCACTTCGATACTATCTTCATTTAGGAAACAATAGTAGTGGATTCAGCTCTGGAGCCTGTGAGCTCTCAAGTGGGGAATAATGGGAAAAGGGGTTTAAATTGGTTGAAGGATGGAAGCATTTGGCAGAGGAGGAGTTGGAAGAAGAACAACACTAAAATGTTAGGAAAAGCAACAGGGAAAATTACTACTTTAAAATTTTTAATTTATTTTATGTGCATGGCTTTTTTTCCTGAATGTTTGTCTCTGTGTCAGTTCCATGTCTTGTGCCTGAAGAGGCAAGAAAAGGACTTTGAATCCTGTGGAAATGGGATTGCCTAAGACTGTGAGCTCCCATGCAGGTGTTGAGAACTGAACCTGGGTCCTCTGAAAGAACAGCCAGTTCTCTTAACTACTGAGCATCTCTCTAGCCCAGAAATGAACTATTTTATAACATATGGATGCATATATTCACATAAAATAGTTTAATTGGACTTACCCTCCAGGTGGAAACTGTTCCTCCTTGAAAACATAGGTTGAAAAGGAAAAATCCCCACTGCAAATGTTAGAATTTTTCCCTTGACTTGTTGGTCAGAAGTGTCCCAGAGATTCCTAAAATAATACAAGTTATTTGCAAAGCATTTTGTTGCCTTCCAAAAATAGTAAGAATGTATTTCTGATGATGCCACACATTTTGATCATAAACATAGAGAATTTAAGCTAGTATCTGGAAATGTCCTTGCTGTTGACTAGCTTTGTGAGGCTGCAGGGTGGGGTGAATTATCTATGCTCTTATCTAGCTGTGAATTCTGTGAATTACAGTTATGCTGTCAGTCATGCCCATGGTGTAATAGTGGTATAAGTGATGTGGGAGTAACCAAGTACTTTCTGATGGGAATATGCCCTCTGACATCAATCATTAATTAATAAAATATTCATAGACTTCCCCACAGGACAATCTCATGGTAGTATTTTCTTTATATTTGAAGTTTCTTTTTCTGAGATGGTCCTAGCTTGTACCAAGGTGACAAAAAACTATCCAAAACACAGATCATAAAAAGAGGCCTTACTGGAGGCAAGAGTGGTCCTAGCAACCCCAGGGAAGACACTGCCCACTACCTGCTAAACCTCTTTAAGTTGGCCCAACAGTCCCAAATGGCACCTGTTATAGTTAACAAAATGGCAGGAGAAAGAGATGCCATTGGTTGACAGAGCTTGTGTGGGGAGTTTGTTGGAAGAGGGGAATGGAAAGAGGGGGGAAGAGAGAGGCACAATGTCCTGACTACCTCATCAGAGGAGCAGAGGAGCAATAAGAAAGAGAGGGGGAATGGGCAGAGCTTACATGTCACTTAAAGGGGCTACAGCACATGCACACAGACTACATAGTGATGTGGAAGCCATAGGACCCTGGGGTTGCCAGAGTACAGCCTGAGTGCATTCTGACAGGTCCCCAAGGGGCAGGTTAGCATAATGCCTGAATGCTAACATTACATTTCTCTCTTTTGCTTATTATGAGAAGATAAGGAGTTAGGGGTGTCACATGAGGGGGAATGAGGATACCGAGTTCTTGAGACAGCTTACTGATGATCTGGGGCAAAATCTTGGGGGGCGTAAGAAAGCTGGGGTGCTGGCCTTGTCCTGGGGTAATTGGCTGTTTCACTTCACTGTCCAGGCTCTGTAGAACCAACCATCTGGCACTGCTTGGACCTGGAAAGATGTTGGCAGGATAGAAGATAAAGTTAAGTTTAAGGAAAAATTTTACCTTAGGTCCTGGTACTTGAGGTAGGGAGGTCCTTGTTTTTTAGCAAGGAAAGGCGGGAAACTTAGGCTGTTGATTTTCAGTACTTACCTGGAGTACCACTGACAATGCACCGGATAAGGTAGATCCAAGCAAACTCCCTGAAGCTCACAAAAGCTGTTTAAGTTTACAAAAATGTTTGTTCACATTTCCATTCCCTCCATTTGTAATCTCTACCAAAATCCACATTGCAGAAAAGGTAGTATGTTGGAAGCTGTTTCTTCCTTCCTGGCTGCCCAAACCAGAAATAACCATATAGAAACTATATTAATTAAATGACGGCTTGGCCTATTAGCGTTAACTTTTTACTGGCTAGCTCTTACATCTTAATTTAACCCGTTTTTATTAATCTGTGTTTTGCCACATGGCTGTAGCTTACCCGCAAGATTCCAGCTTGTCTGTCCCCAGCAATGGCTACATGGTGTCACCTTGACTCCACCTTTTTCCTCCCAGTATTCAGTTTATTTTCCCCTGCCTTCTTCTATTCTGCCCTGCCAGACCCAACAATTAACCAATTGTATTCACAGCATATAGAGGGGAATATTACATCACCTCCCCTTTTCTGTTTAAAATGAAATGGAAGGTTTTAGTTTTAACGTATTAAAATTACATATGACAAAACAGGTATCAAGCAAGAATTACATTACAATATTTATATCTACTTTATCTTTTATCACAACTAAGGAAAACAATAATTATTACTGTCCCATATCAGTGGTAGTATTCTGCCAGGTTATAGCTTATCCAGATTCTATCAATTAATGTTAAGACAATGAGTTTTGGAGTCTTCATATAACAGTAGCATAATGAGAGTGAGAAAACTGCAATATGTTTTATTCTTTTAAACAACTCAAATCACTTTCTTTTTATCAGCACTTAAGCCTTCCATCCTAATACCTTTATAACACACCTTATCTGGCTTTCTCAGACCCTGACACATTCTTCGATCCTCACATCTTAAGCTTTCATATCCTTACATAAACTTCACACCTTAAAGAACCATCTTTCTATCTAATTCACCAGGAGATAAAGATAGTTGACCACTGAGAGCAGTCACTTCAATGCGAGTTCCTTTAAATAAAGAAATGGTAGAATTTACATTGAAGTGTGTTTTGTGTGTTTATCTTTTTTTGTATCTTTTTTTTTGTATCACCCCTAGGTGAACTCTAGGGGAGTGAGGCCTGAATTTTACACAGAGAACTGAGAAGGCCAATGAATCTTGAGAAGGCTAAAATCTTGGTTGTACTGTTGGGCTAACAAAGTCACAATAATAGTGGAAGACTTCAACACCCCCCACTCTTACCAACAGACAGGTCATCCAGACAGAACCTAAAGAGAGAAATAACGGAAATAACAGATGGTATGGCTCAAGTGGACCTAACAGATATCTAGAGAACATTTCACCCAAACACAAAGTAATATACCTTTTTCTTAGCACTACATGGAACCTTCTCTCAAATTGGTCACAAATTCTGTTACAAAGCAAGTCTCAACAGATAGAAAATATTGAAATAACTCCCTGGATATTATCAGACCACCATGAATTAAGGCTGGATTTCAACAACAAAAGAAAGCCTACAAATGCCTGGATACTGGACTACTCTTCAGTGAATTATCACTGGGTCAAAGATAAAATAAATAAAGAAGTTAAAGACTTCCTATAATTACGAATGCACAATATATCCAAATTTGTGAGACACAATGAAAGTGGTGAAAAGAGGAAAGTTTTTTTTAAAAAATAATTTGGAGATATCTCATACTAGCAATTTAAGAGTACACCTGAAAACTCTAGAACAAAAAGAAGGAAACACACCCAAGAGGAGCAGATGGCAGGCAAGAGATAATCAAAGTGAGAGCTGAAATCAATAAAATACAAACAAAGAGAACAATATTAAGAATCAATGAAACAAGATTTGGTTCTCTTTGAGAAAAAAAAAGAGATAAACCCTTATTCAAACTGACTAAAAGGAAGAAAGAGAATATCCAAATCAATAAAATCAGAAACTGAAAGTGAACATAACAACAGAATCTGAGGAAATCCAGAGAAATACTAGGTTATACTTCAAAAACCTGTTCTTCACCTAATTGTAAAATTTAAAAGAAATAAACAAATTTCTTGATAGATTCCACTTTCCACTTAACAAAGTTTTTTTTTTGTTTGTTTGTTTTCTGGTTTTTCGAGACAGGGTTTCTCTGTGGCTTTGGTTCCTGTCCTGGAACTAGCTCTGTAGACCAGGCTGGTCTCGAACTCACAGAGATCCGCCTGCCTCTGCCTCCCGAGTGCTGGGATTAAAGGCGTGCGCCACCATCGCCCGGCAATACCTGACTTCTTATGAAGCTTTGGTTGTCCTTTCTTCTCCTACATTACAGCAATGTGGCCAGCCTCTGTGTCTGCAGGTCCTGTCTAAGTTAGGGTTTCTCTGACTGTGATAGAACACTATATGACCAAAAGCATCTAGAGAAGGAAAGGGTTTAATTCACTTCCACATTACACTCCATCAAGGAGGGAAGTCAAGGCCAAAACTCAAAACATTAACCTAGAGGTAAGGACTGCTCTTACTGAATTGCTCCTCCTGGCTTGCATTTTTGTTTTTTATACACTTCAGAAACACCTGCCCAGGAACACCTGCCCAGGAACACCTGCCCAGGGGTGGTACCACCCACAGTGGGCTGGGTCCTCCACATCAGTCATTAATCAAAAAGAGGTGTCACAGTCTTCAATTCTCCATTTTTATAGGAATGATTTTATATTCTATAGGCTGATCTTGAGAAAGCAATTTCCCAATTGTGTCCTCTCAGATGAATCCAGCTTGTGTAAAGTTGACAAAAACTAGCCAGCAATCCAAAGATTGAACCAAGGGTGTATCAAAAAATATTCAGAGAAAAATATTGTGTCTTCCCTAAACATCCAAACATGTAGAGATGTTTCCTTTTTATTATTTTCTAAAAAATACAGTATACTTATTCATGTAGTGTTTACATTGTTTTTACATTACAAACAATCTAAAGATGGTTTAAAGTATATGTCAGCATATGTATAGGTTATATACAAGATACAAGTAATATGACATTTAATGCAAAAGACTCGAGCATTTGTGCCTTTTTGACTCCAATCTCCTGTCTATCTCAAAGCACACTGCAGTGTCTTCTCTTATTGGCTTTTTCCTCCTGCCTGCAAGTACCCCTTGCTCTTTTATGTTCAAATTTAATTTCTTTCTGCCCATCTTTAGTGTAGATCCTCACATAGTATGTCTCCAACTCTCATGGAGATTTTGGCTTTACTTCTGCTCAGCTATGAGTGTGACCACTGCTACCACTTATGACGCCTTCCAGTGAGCCAACACTTTGTCTCTATCCATAGTCATCAAGGCCCTTCCTTCTAGCTGTGAAGGTGTACTGCTTTTCTTCTTCAGCAGTCAAGGACAGCTGTGGACAACCTCACCTTGCAAATATTCTCAGGGAGAGGTAGACCTTAGCTGCCCCCACCCCAGTATCTATCACATTTCTCTGGAGTTATCTTGAAAGCAACAGTCCTATTCTTCACCAACAAGCCAAAGATATGCCCATCCATGCTTTATTTGAGGTTGACAGGAAGCCCTGGGTTCCTTCCCAAATGTGTTACCTTAACAGTCATCAGTAACTCTTGGCTTTTGGGGATGGATACTGGTTGCGTTCCTGACTGACAAGCATCACACAGTTGATTGAATTCCTCTGTAAGACTAAGAAAAGGACCACATGCTTTTCAGCCCAAGCTGAGAATAAAGAACAATGAAGGATGTTAATGTATCTGGTTCTTTTCTCATTCAGCATGTTTGTGTTAGTCCTGAGGAGCACAGTCAAGCCCCTGGAATATCTCCTCTTGTTGTTGTGCAAAGAAATTCCACAATCACCTGGAATGGAGTATAACCAAGATTTATTTATGTGGGGATAAACTCACAGAAAGAGTAGCGACCCACAGTCCTCTGCGTGTGCTGGGAACTGGAACTGAATCCAGCAGCCAAGAGGCCTGCACATGCTTTGTGTCTGCATTTATAGTACCTAAGAACACATCTAAATTGGGCCATTATCTTAAAGTCTTTTGGCTGAAGTAGTTCCCACAGCATCCACTGATCATATGTAGTATGTAAAATGATGGACATTAAAGTTCAGTTTGTGATCTTCTGTGTGTATAATGACTTGAAGTGTTTAGCATTTTACATTTTCTAGCTTTTCCTCACCACAATCCTTTGAGGTCCTCAGAGAAGTTATGTTGCCTCCTGTATTTCAGATTGCACCAGTAAGTTTCAGAATAGTTGTGAAATGTTACTTGACACATTTTATGAAAGATACTGACAGACATAGGAACTTGTGGCCTAATTTTCACTCAATTGGGAATCTGTATTAAAGATTAAATGGGAAGAAAAATTTAAATAATAAGTTGAGCAGGCTGAATTCCCACATGACTTCATCAAATGTCCATGGTTTCCACTTTCTCACCATCTACTGAATCTCAGATCAAGATTCATGTCTCTTTCTTTATGCATTTGACCTAAGGTCTCCAATGAGGTTTGTGCATCCTGTCGCAATACTCAGTTTCTCCTCTCCTTTTTGTCACTATACTTAGGTGGTTCTAAGTTCTTCTGTTTTAACTGAGTTTATGGCTTCCCTCTCTCTAACAATTTCTCCCGCCTTTTGTGGGGAGTCTTGGGTCTCTGTGAGCATCACAAACAGCAGAGTGTTCACTAGCATGAATCGAGAAGAAAGTTCAGTTCAACACAATTTAGTATCCAATGTCAGTTTAAACTTCTAGAATCTGACCCCGTGAAGTTCATTTTTGGGATTTTTAAGGATAGCACAACTTGGAGAAAGATATCCTGATGATAATTACCTCAATCCCATGTGTAAAACAAAGCTCCAGGAATGGTAATGTCAAAACTCTTTGTAAAGTGCACATGACCTCTTTCACACAGATTATTATTTTTTTCTGTAGCAACAAATTTTTATTTGCTATTTCTTCCTGTGTCCACTACTAGTTCTCTTTACACTTTTTATTTTTATTTTTTGTTGACGTTTATTGAGCTCTATGTTTTTTCTGTTCCCCTCCCTGCCTCTCCCCTCCCTTAAACCCTCCCCCAAGGTCCCCATGCTCCCAATTTACTCAGGAGATCTTGCCTTTTTTCTACTTCCCATGTAGATTAGACCCATGTATGTTTCTCTTAGGGTCTTCTTTGTTGTCTCAGTTCTCTGGGATTGTGATTTGTGGGCTGGGTTTTCATTGCTTTATGTTTAAAACTCACTTATGAATGAGTACATGTGATAATTTCCTTTTTGTGTCTGGGTTACCTCACTCAAAATGATGTTTTCTAGCTCCATCCATTTTCCAGCAAAATTCAAGATGTCATCATTTTTTTCTGTTGTGTAGTACTCCATTGTGTAAATGTACCTCATTTTCCTTATCCATTCTTCAGCTGAGGGGCATTTAGGTTGGATTGAAATTGTAAAGGCCTGGAGGATGATCTGGTGTGGCTTCAGCAATACAGATAGAGCAAAGTCACCAGGTTATAAACCACTTGTGCTCCCAATTGTAAAAGTACATGTGACATTGCCCACAAATATGGGTTCTGTTGACTGATAAACTACGCTCAAGATAAGGGTCTGGGGGACATGATTCAGATAATAATATGAGTTTGGGGAAGTCAGGTGTGGCCTTTGTAGATGGCACTAACTATTAATGACATCCTTTCCAGCCTTCAGGACGGAAAGCAGGTTATACATCTTTTCTCATGAAGGCACAACTCTTTGTGTTTAACATTCGTGGTTTTGCTAGTACTTATCTGGTGTAGGAGGTCCTTCTTTCTATGTGTTGCTTGTATTGGTTATTGAATAAAGAAACTGCCTAGGCCTGATAGGGGCAGAACTTAGGTAGGCCGAGAAGACAGAACTAAATGCTGGGAGGAAGAAAGCAGAGTGAGAGAGAGAAGCCATGGATCATCTGCCTGAGACCGACGCCAGATAGATTTTACCTGGTAAGCCACTGTCATGTGGCGATACACAGATTAATAGAAATAGGTTAAATTAAGATGTAAGAATTATTCAATAAGAAACTAGAGCTAATGGGCCAAGCAGTGTTTTAATGAATACAATTTCTGTGTGGTTATTTCAGGGCTAATCTAGCCAGGTGGCTGGGATGAACAAGCGGGTTTCTCCTTACAGCACTTACCTGTGAGTGCAAGGACCTCTCTTTATGTCCCACACATCCTTACTTCCTTGCGTTTTTAGAGAATTTCTAAAGACCAAACTGGCATTGAACTTATGATTCTCTTGCTTTAGCCATCAGAGTGATGAGATTAGAGACATTTGATGGCTTTTCTCATCTTTATAACAGAATTTTTCTGTTTTTGAGGTATAGCATGTTAGAATTATTTTTTTACATTACAAAATTTTTACATACTTTTTCTTACAAAATTTTGGTTATTATTTGTTGTTGTTAAAAATATATGAGGTGCTCTGAGTATGATGCAGTGGAGAAGATTAGCCTGCTTACAAAAGTATGATGTAGTATGAGGTGGAGAACATTAGCCTAGCATGACATGGGTTTGTACCACATACACACAAGAAAACATATTCTTTGATACAAATGTTCTTACATATCATTACTTCAGTAAAAAGTTACTAGAAGGAATATTTCTTCTTAAGAGTCTTTATCCCTCCCTCAATTCTGCTAAAAATAATGTAATGTTCATTTTTATGTACAAATCCTAGAGGTATTTTACCGAAGAAACGATCCCTAAATAAGAATAGATATGTAAGGGACTGGAGAGGGTAAGAGCATTGCCTGCTCTTCCAAAGGCACCACATACCACAGGTCCTTGCTTCCATAGTCTGTCCTTCGACTCTGTGGGGTCAGTTCTTTTAAGCCATTCGGGTTCTTAAGTAAGACAAACACTCTGTGAAGGAAGAACAGTAACTCGCCCAGGTTTGGTTTGCTTTTCCTTCTCAACGTTCTGCATTAGTAATCCCACAGGTCAAAAGCTGCAGTTCTCCACAGTCGCCACTGAGTGTCAGGCAGGGAATAGTCTATAGCACATATGCTTTGGCTGGTTTCCTCTTCTTCAAAAGCCCAGAGGAACAGGCAAATGTTCGGTGAGAGAGTCCATGATGAAAGCCCCAGGTTATCCCCAGTTCTATTCCCCTTTATATTAAGCTGATGTAAAAATCAATGTGGTGTTTTCCTCTTGAAAGTTAAAAGTTATTGCTTTTATTTACAAAAATGTTGGTTTTGTGAATCTCTTCTTCATGATCAGTTAGCATTTAAGCACTTTTCATTAATATTTTATTCAGTAACATTGAGATATTTTTATTTGCAACAAAGGGCACCATAAAAGTTATTTGGATTAATGAAATCAAACCTCAACACCCCAGATTACAAAGTAAACTCTCTATGATAAAATGCACATTGTACTTTAACTACAGATGAAATCCTCAAGTCCCTTATGTCTTCAATAGTATATATATATAGCATATATATAGTATATACACAACCGCTAGCCTGTCACATATATATTACTTGTATTACTTATTTATTCTGTACTGTTTAAACAATATTGACAAGAAAAAAATCTGTGCATGACAATGTTTTTAAAATTCAGTTAGTAGGATCTATGGACACAGAATACAGTAAGGCTTCCCTGAAGAGTGTCGATCCACAGTCCAGTATAACTTGTATTATTATAAGGAGCCAGCTATGTATAGATGGAGCCATGTGAAGAAGACTCCAGCTGATGAAGATGAAAGCAGAGATATGAATTACATACTGCCCGAAAAAGAACACAAAAGACTGTCAGGAAGCCATTAGAAGTTGGACAGAGGCAAAAAAGACTTCCTGAGGAAGTTTTAGAAGTAGCATGGCCATGGTGAAACCTGGTTTATGTTTCTACTAGGCTGTGGCTGCAGGACTGTAAAACAATAAATCATTGTTATTTTTAATTATATGGCATTGTGAAACTTTACTATAGCAGCCTTAAACTAGTTTAACATTGTTCTGGGCAGTAAAAAAAACCTCATTAAACTCCTCAGAGATACATTACTTAGAAGTATACATATTGAGAAAGGGAACTAGTTCATGGGTTGGTGATAATTCATTATTTATACATATAATATATAGTTAAACCCATATGCTCATCCCCTGATATCTGTAGGTAACTGGCCACAGGACACCCAGATGAGCTAAAATCTTCAGATGCTCAAATTCTTTATGTGAAATGGTGTATTTTTACATGCAACATAGACAACCCTCTCAAATACACTAAATCATTTATAAATCATTCATACTATCTACTACCATGTTATTGCTCTGAAAACTTATAATACTACATAGTTTATGGATTATAATAACAAAAATGCATGTACATATTCAATATAGATAGACTATTTTGTATATGTTTGGGGGATGCATCATGTTCATTGTTGGCACATGTGTGTGCAGGCCAAAAATTGACAGGAGTTGTCTTCCAATAGCTCTCCACATTATACACATAGATTGAGGTTTCTTGATGAATCTGTAACTCTCCATTTTGACTGTTTAGTTGGCTGGTTTGCTCTGAGAATGCCCTATCTTGGTGTTCCTAGGCTGCAATTACAGGGGTCCACCACAAACACCAGCTTGACATTTGTGTGGATACTAGGTCCCCTAACTCTAGTTTTCATACTAGCACAGCAAGTGCTTTTCCCAGTGATCCATCTCCTCAGCCTTTTTAATGATTTTCATCTATAATTGGTTGAAATCACAGGTCGGAAATCTGTAGGTGCAGATGGCCATCTATTTCCAGTACTGCAAAGAAGAAGAAGTCCTTCCCATTGGTCATGACTCTGTCTCACCATGGCATAGCACCACGGTGTGTCTAATGGACAGGGAGTCAGCAGTCCAACATTGAGCCCACAGATGGCGTAATGTCTATTTGGAGTCTAGGTTTTCTACCTATGTGATGATGTAAGTCAGAAGATAGTCCACGATCTGATGGCCTCACACAGCCTGATTTGGAAACGAGAGCCTTTACAAAGAGTCTGCCCATCTGCTGTGCTGGGATGCACTTTGAAGAATCTCAGTAGAGATTTGAATTTAGAAAGGTCTAAGTCTCTGTTGAAAGTAATTCAAAAACAAGTCGGGAAAATACCTTGCTGTGGTAAAAATGAATTTATCATGCAATTATTGAGAACTTGGAAAGTATTTTGGCTAAAAATGCTTGACACTACTTTAAAAAAAGAAGAAAGAAAGAGGAAGAGGAGGAGGAATGGGAGGAAGTATGTTGCTGTAATAACCACATTTCAAAAACTCATCCCAAACATTGGGAGTGATTTGTTCACTGAAATACATAACTCACTGCATAGAATTAACTATCAAATGTAATTCATGTATAGCGATTCATCATCATATTAAGAAGCTAGAAATTACTACTCTGGCTGCCACATTATTTTATCTTGTTACTGTGCCATATCATTGAAGGGTTTTGATGTAATAGACCCCCAGTCCCTATTTTCTGAACTCAAAATTGTGAAATCCTAGCTAGGAAAGAAAATTATTATATTCTTGACTCTATGGTGTGAAGATAAAATAAAACTCACTTTCCCCCTACTGGAAAGTTTTTAGACATGAAAGCATTAGAATTCTTCCTAACAAATGATCTAAATAAACCTGAGGGAGAATTTAGAACTTCAAAGCCTATGGACATTTATTGTACACTTACTGTGTGCTGTAAGTCCCAATGTGAACAAGACAGAACACCCAGAGTGTTGGAGTTTCTATTACAGAAGTCTAACCATCAGTATTTCCTCCTCCAAGTTTTTCCTTCCTCCCCCTTAGTAAACTGCTCTTATTAGCAATGCATTTCTGAGTTTAATGAGGTAAAATATCAAGGACTATGGGCATTTGGTTGAGGCCACAGGCTGAAGAACTGATGCTTGCAAGCCTTAGTTTGCTCAGAAAACACACAGTTCATTCACAAAGCGAGATGCTCCATCTGACTAATGTTTTCCACATATCATTTCACTTGCAAATGTCAAGTACTATCTTCTTAAACTGTAAAGTAGCTAACAACACATGAAGAATCCTTCAAATGTGTCACAGCTGAGGTATTCACACGCATGAAAGTTGTGGCTAAATTCTACTCACTTTTCACATGTTTTACAAACACGGTTCTACTAGCAAGTTGCAACTCATTAAAACTGACCTTAAGTTTGAAAACCTTAAATGCACATTACTTCACAATGTTATTTGTCCAGTATTTGTAGAATACAGAAGTTCTCTCCCCCACGCACCCCCCCCCCCACACACACACATTTGGCAGGCAGGGATTCTGAGATCGCTCAGAGAAATTTTAACACTTAACTTGCCTGCACAGTGTTTAATACCTACACTTTCTTTTCTATGGTGAGTTCAACTCAAACTGAGCAGGCGAGTTTTTACATCTTAGAAAAGAATTTAAAACCAAGAAATGCACACATTGATGGTGGGAACAATATTATTCTCACAAAACATATTTAGTTTTGGAACCGAGAGGTGGCTCAGTGGCTAAGAGCACTGGCTGTGCAAGCATGAGACCCAACACCCTTCTACAAAGCCAGGCATGGAAGCACATACCTATGACCCTAGTGCTGCTGGAAAAGGAGACAGGAGGATTGCTCTGGTTGACTGACCAATGCTCTAGCTCCAGGTTCTGTAAAAGATCCCATCTCAGTGGAATGAGATGAAGAGGAATAGAGCACCCTGAGAACTGCCTCTGGCTTCAGGGAGCTTGCACACCACCCTCAGACTCACAGACACACACGCAAATTTCTACTTGGGCCAAAACATGACCTGCACATTCCTTGTGGGACCATGTTTGTAAAACATGTGAGAAGTGAGGAGGATTGCGCTACAATTTATGCAGATGTTAATACCTCATTTGTTTCGAGAGGCCCCAAATCAGAGAACTATTTTCTCCTCGCACCGGACGGTTTGATATGCCTCTGGTGGCCTCTGCTCTCCTTCACCTAGTGTCATCTCTTCCTAGCTCCACCTGCTATCCACCCTCCCTCGATCTTTAATTAGGAATGTCTGTGCTGCCTATGGTGACTATGCATGAGCACTAGAAAGAGATCAGGTAACTGCATTTAGATCTGTAAAAATATGCTAGAACCCGTGAGGAGCTTTCTGAATAACTCCAGCTGTGAATGGTCCCTTGCCAGGATCTGCTTTCCCTCCTCCACATTAGCATTCATGCCTGTTCTCTGCTTAGTCACCTGCATTCAGACAGAACTGTACCCTCATTCTTGAAATTTCCTCCAAAGCTACAGTGAAGATACAAAAGGAAGTGATCATGCAAAGAGATAGGGTTAACGAAATCATTTTGTTCTTAGCCTCACCAAATTTAGGACTGAGAAGAGCCAATTTCCAAAAAATTTAGCACATTTATTTTTTCAAGTCAAAGAGCACATCAGATCTGTCTTTAATGTGGAGTTCTGAATGTAGGGCCGAGCACACTCTGGCACTTTGCAACTGTGACTGACGGACTGACCACCTACAACTGTCTGAAGGAGGATGCCAAGAAAGTTTGGCACACATGTCTTCAATTAACAGATTGGAGCGTTGCTAATTATCTGGATGAGGGACTTGGCTCCCGGAGCTTGCCTTTTCCTGCAAACAGGAAGGAAAGATTCCACCATAGTGTTCTGAATTGTTGGAATTTGTTCTCGAAGGCCTAACATGATGTCACACTGACATTTTCTCGCAAGTAACTTCAAGGGTGAATTCAGAGTTTAGGAAATTAACCTGGGAGGTTGAGAAGAAATGCCTTTCATTGGAAAGAACCAAAAGTCTGAATGTCATTACTCTGATGAGTTTAGAAGTCCCTGTTTTAGAAAGTGAGTTCCCTCCCCCCAAGACCATTTAATGATCTCCATGATTAACTGCTGGCAGTCAGCGGGTACACCGCCCACCAGGCAGGTTGCCCATGCCGCATTCTTTGTTCAGATTGGCTTCGTTCACCCCACATCGGGGCCCCACACTGACTGGCAAGATAAACTCAGTTCACATTAGTACAAGAAACTACCTTCTGAAAAGGTAGATTTTTAGCAAAAACATTATATCATATAAATAAATATTATACAAGAGTTAAAGACATCATTTATCTGTATTCTTACTGCAGATCATCCACACACACACACACACACACACACACAGAGAGAGAACTCAAGGGCTGTGATGGCACATATCTGTCATCCCAGCTTTGAGGACAAAGCAGAAGAACTGACAAGAATTCTGGGTTAGCCTGGGCTCCATAGTGAATCTTTCTGTAAAACAAACTGAAATAATTGTAATTAAATGATAACACGTTTCAGCCAGGCATTGTGGCACAGGCAAGAGGCACAGGTACTCAAGGTTATGTCTCCTTGTCTAGGTAGTGAGTTTGAGGACAGCTTCAGTTAGATGAGTTCTTTTCTCAAAACATCAAACAGGGCCAGCAAGATGGCTTAGAAGGTAAAGAAGCTTGCTGCCAACCAAATTTGGTGACCCAAATTCCACCCCCAGAACCCACAGGGTAGAAGGAGAGGATTGCCTTCACAAAGTTGGTCCTCTGGGTCCATATGGTAGCATGTTTGTGCACATACATACACATAAACAACAATAATAATAATTGCATAAAATAAATTTCCTGTTCTTGGTAAGAAAAGTGATGAGTTTTGTTTGTTTGTGTTTTGTAACAGAACATGGGGGAATCCGGAAGCTTCAGTCTCAGTATCAGTCTTCTTCATTTGCTGCTATGGTATATTAGATGATACACACTTAGAACAAATGGAAATATATTTCACTCTTACAGTATTTTATGACATAAAATAGACCAACAGAAAATACTAAGAATAAGAACAAAATCAAAGCAAAACTTCACTAGACCATTGATTTTCTCAGACAAGCCTGTAAACTTTGCCTCTCCTCTCTGTGCCACCAAAGTGAATGACCTCATTCCTTCTGTTTCAACACTTTGCTATATAAAATGGAGGTGATAATAACACTGGGTTTGTTATGTGGATCACTTAAAGGGTAGACTGCTCAGGGCAGTGCCTGGCACACCATGGATGGCAACCTTAGTTCTGTCGTTTCACTTATTCTAAACATACATGTGTAACAAGTGGCCTAGTGTAGCTCCCATCAAAAAGGAATTCTTAAAGAAGTGACACTTTTGAGAAATCACTGACCGTTGGTAGCTAGGTTTTTAATCATCAAGAAAATAACACAATGTAAGGATAAATGTAAGTGTTTCGATGTGTGAAAATCTTGCCTGAACAAATGCAGGCTTTGTGGAGAACACTGCTAAGCTGTGGCTTGGTTGCTATGCTTTCTGGATTCAGGTAACTGATACACGCCATTGTGAGCTTCACATCAGAAGAAATGATTGCTACTAAAAGCTGAAGACTTAGATAAGCACTCTGGTACTGCACAACTTAAATGTACTTGATCTGGAGTGTGTGTTAACAGTGTTCTTGCCTTCTTTAGCCTCTGCCGGCTGCCATAGTAGATGCTGCTGACACTGGCAGAATAGGAGCAGAAAGGTATGCCACCAAGGCAGTGTGACCTTGATCCAGGACCTAGGGGAATCCGTGTCTAGAAAAGCAGTAGTGATTACACAGACAGCAGGTTTCCACAAGGACTTGGGTTTGGAGTAATAATTGTCAACAGTACCACAGGTAATGATGGACCAATTAGCCAAGTGCAATCATAGTCCAGAGAGCTCAAAGGGCTTACTAAGTTGATGTGACTCAAGTTCTGTTAAGGCGGGGGGGGGGGGAGGGTGAGCAAAGCCTTTGTGTCACGCTTTCTTTCATCCACTGTTCTTTTAATTTCATCCCAAGGAATTTTAGAAATTGAGAGATGGGGTCAGAGCTATGATGCTGTCTTATTTGCAGCAAGGATCTGTGGGAAACTGCCTAGGAGCTACCTGATCTATCATAGTTTTCAAATAAGGGAGTGAAGCACCATACTTGACAGTGTGAGGACTAAGAAATATGCTTCAGCACCCTCCTGCTCTCTAGTTATGCCACATCTATTTCGGTATAGTGAAGAAAAAAAACAGAGGATACCAGAGAAAGCCTCCGACACAATTAGCACGCCACCGACATGTGAGAGGACATGAGCTTGTCTCTCCATAATCAGGGGAGGCAAAGGTGTTCCCAACATTTCCCCCTGAGTTATGGAAATGAATATCTCAAGCTTTCCCCTTCAGCAAAGACTGTCTGTTAATATCCAAACTACTTTCAGATTTATTGTGACAAGTGATACAGTCCCATGTTCAAGGGAGAATTTTGGGAAGCGTGCCTTGAAAACTTTTTTTTTTGTTGCCCATCTGTTTTGCTTGTCGCAATTCCTGTTTGTTTAAGATGTACGTGTGCCAGAAATGTGGAAAGAATGCGTGTAGCGACAAGTGCTATCGAGCCATTTTCACACTGGACTTATGGGAAACATGTGCTGCCCATCTGTGAAGTTCTCATTTTATGCAAATTTAGAAAATATATTCTTATGTCATGTTGCCTTAATGCCCAGGGGTAGACTGGAACACACACAGGGAGGAGAGCAGGACGGGGGGATGTATTTTCACACCCAGGGTTAGCGTGGCCTTGTCACAAGCAAGAGGTTGCACATGAACACTAGTTGTCAGTAGGTGGTGGTTTGAGGGGACATTCTAAAATTACCTATGGTCAGACACTTTGTCTTTTTCATCATTTATAAATCTATGAATGAGATTTCAAAAGTCCTTATCTCAAGAAACTTCAAATGGGGCTAAGCAGACAGAGTGCATAAATATATTTACCTGTGGAAAAAAACAACAGCTTTAGCTGGGAGTCTTTCTTATCCTCTGGAACATTCTGTGTCAATCATCTGTGATCTGTTGCAAGTTCTCTAAAACAAGAGCTTTAAAGAGAGCTTTAGTATATTGCCAGGGCAGCAAATGCTTCTAGACTCCTAAGACTACATCTAAGGTATACCTTCATATACATACATATACATCACACCTCTAGATGTCATCTGTCCATTTCATATCAATAAGGAATGAAGCCACTATGGGAACAAAGCCCTAGAAGGTGATGCATGCTACAGACGCCACCTGAAACATCTTACTGCTTGGTTGATTGCTCTGAAACACAGTTAGTTGAAGGGGGTTTAATAAGATGAACCTTTGTGCTTTCTGGTTTCCTTGGGATATTAAGTAGAACCAACTAATATGTAACCTCAGCATGTACTTGAAAGTTATCTAAACCTGCTTTTAATCATCAGGAAAATAACACAATATAAGGATAAATATAACTAATCTTAATGGACCAAAACAATCACAACTCTTCAGAAACTGGTCATGAAGAATCTTCTAAATGTATCTAAACTAGTGAGATAAGGTTATTTGTGTTTTAATGCCCAGAGCTGATTCCTCAAAGTTAAAAAAGAACTGGGATGCTTGAGTCACATATTACCTCATGTTTAGAAATATTCCAAACTTAATGCCATTCTGTCTTTTATTATTTACAAATTGGTGGTTGTAAATTTTCAATTTGCCTTGCTCCTATGGGTTATTAAGGTGGTCCTGTTGAAGACAAGTATAACTATTTGTATACTCAATCAGCTTGAAGAGTAAAATTGAACATAAAAGATGACAAAAAAGCAGAGAGGATCCAATGTAACCAAGGGTTCCCCTTGTGCTCTCAGAAGTATCCCATTTTCTTTAAGGCCCACAGCCAATTTGATGCCTGCAGATACTTCCTTTCTGTCACAGCCTCTTGGGGACTCCTCACCATCACAGCTTCCTCCTAGCGACATATAGCTTGAAATAAGGCTGTTGTCTGTTTTTCCTGGTGGATATCATCTTGGGATATCATCCTGAACACCTCAAAACAATGCCCTCCATTATAGCTTGTCCTGGACAAGAGACTTAGTAGAGAACCCAAAATAGAGAAGGTTTCATTCCTTTATTTCCTCTCACATCTTCATGCTCTGCCTTTTGAATTGAATTGCATCACCTAAGGTTGAATAGGAAGTGGATTTTTCTGAAGTTCACAAGTGAGAAATTAAAGATCCTTTCCAAGGTGCTTCTCTTATGAATGCTTGTGATCATATCCAGTGTCTCCTATTTTTAGGAGATTATCTCTCTTCATATTTGTTGTAGGAATTTTTGTTAACTGACAAAAAACCCAGCCCCCTCTAAAAAATGCTCTGACTAAAGATTGAGGCCTGATTTCTATAGGTATAATATAAATCCTGAGAAGGTTACTATAAAGGAAAGCTCAGGGTGTTTCAGCAGGATTATTACTGGTGATTAATGGCACATCAAGTTCAATGTAAAAGTCAAAGCCCAGCATGATGTGGGTCCTCCAACACCAATATTCTTAAAACCTTCCCACTAAGCCAACTGGTAAGTAACAACCATCTATCTAAACATGTGTAATCCCACAGCAAAAGCAAACATTAGTTCATGGGATGGATACTCTTGATTGTCAGCTTGCTTATAGCAGGAATGAGGTACAATACAGAAATGGAGCTTTCACCTGTGATCTGTATCTTGAGGAGGGAAGACTGTACACCTTTGTACTCCAGATTGTGAGGCAGGAAGATACATCTTTGATCTGGGCCACACCTTCTACTGGAAGCCTTATAAGGACATGGAAGAAGAATGGTTCTTTCCCTGCTTGCCCTCACCTTGCCAGAGCATCCATTCCTTCACTGGTGCTGGAGTTTACTTCCTCAGGATTCCAGCATCTATAGAATATCAACTGGGACACACAGCCTTGTAGGACTGAGCAACTGCTAAATTCTTGGACTTTTCATTAACAGCTAGCCACTGTTGGATTAGTTGGACTGCAGCCTGCAAGTCATTCCAATAAATTCCCCGCCCCCCCCCACAGAGAGAGAGAGAGAGAGAGACAGACAGACAGACACACACACACAGAGAGAGAGAGAGAGAGAGAGAGAGAGAGAGAGAGAGAGAGAGAGAGAGAGAGAGAGA
>JABTXL010000001.1:7657449-7706288 GCA_025134845.1 Neodon shergylaensis
GAAGAAGAAGAAGAAGAAGAAGAAGAAGAAGAAGAAGAAGAAGAAGAAGAAGAAGAAGAAGAAGAAGAAGAAGAAGCACAGCAGCATTTAGGACATAAACACTTCTCTAATCACGACAGATATTGATATCTTGGTTTCTGTCAAACAGTAGATTTTTCTATCACAGCAATCAGAAGGTAACTGTAAAATGCATCTACATGAGCTTTCTCTCACTCTTGTGTCCCTCTTTGATGCTCCTTCATCTCTGACCCCTCTCTCTACCTGCTTCCCCAAGGTTGGCTTGACCTGCTGCCAAGACACTTGTTTTTTCTATGCCCTTGTTATTAGTCCTTCAGTGTGTTGAAGCCAGTGTTAGCTCTCTTCTGGGTCTCTCTGATCTTCTCACCTACTTTGCCCCTGTCTCCATCTTTTCCTTTCCCAAAGCCCATGGAGGCATTTTTCTCTGAGACTCTTTTATCAGACAGAGTTTCTCCGGAGGGAAGGCAGGGATGATGAGTCATCTCTGTAACCCATCGAGAGAGATAAACTTGAAGTAAAGAGGAAATGACATCTAGAGCCAAAGGAAACTGTCCCAGGTTGTTATCTGTCCTTTGGGTCCCTTCACCTCCACAAAATCTCTTTCTTTAAACTCCCCATTTCTTTCTTTGTAAATAGGATATATAGACTTTGCAGCGTTGCTGGCTTTGGGAGTACTCACTTTTTTCCCAGTGACACCCCTATAAACAGAGACAGTTCTGTCAATTTATCTCAAGAAACTTGCCTACCTTGTTTTGCAAGGTGGGGTAATGCTCCCTTCACCCCTACATTTGTCCCCTTGCACCATTATTTAGTTTCTGCTCACATATCACTTTTTCAGTGAGTCCCACTCCTCAAACTCACTTAAAACCAGTTTCTATGTATACCCCATCTGTCTTGCTTTTCTGCCACATTTTTCTTTTTTTCTATTACATCATCATATTGATCCCTGAAGTTGAACAAAACTACAAAGATAAAATTGAAAATTGGGATGAAAAGACATTTTTATCCAAAAAAAATTATGAACAAAAATGAGGAATGAAAGTTCAGGTTTGTCCTGGAGCCAACATAAAAGGCTAGCTCTGTACTTTTAAGTTTCTAAATCACAGGAAGGCACTGCCCACATCCAGGGCTTTGCTTCCTATATGAGAGGGTCAACAGGGTTGAATGCCTTGGTTCTGCTGTGTTGTTCCCAAATGAGAACATCAATGGTAGCTTCAAAGCATCATAAGAGTATTCTCAGACGCAGCAAAAAAAAAAAGGATGTGACAAGTTGATTTTTTTTTTATGTACAAGCAAAAGAGAAAAGGTACCACAGAGAAAGCAGTTGCAGAAATCTGGTATAAATAGAAACTAGATCTTGCAAATGTCACATGCGCCCCTGACAGCTCTGCAGAACTCAGAAGCATGTGTGAGCACATCACCTGCTCCCAGGGACCCATAATTCATCCAGAGAGGAAAAGAGAAGGACTCTCTAACCTCACAGTAAAGACAGTGTAAACCTACATCAAGCTTGGTCAGAGTATTTTTCTTTATTCTTCAATAACAAAAAGTGCATGTGAAGATCATATGAAGGATGTCTGTGCAGTTCAAAACTTTGTGTTCAAGAATTTGACACAATAGTTTGAGTTGGGCAGCTAAAGTGTAAACCAATTGAAGTTGTAGTGTGAATAATAAAAACCCAGAGACAAGAACTTGGGTTCAACTCAAAAACCAGAAAAGCAAAGCAGCCAAGACACTAGAGAGAAGTCTTACCTCTACCAAGGCTGGGTGACCACAAACTAAAGAGACCAAGCCTCTCTCTCCTTGCATTTTATAGTCTCTCTAGTGCTGGGATTAAAGGCATCTGACTCCCTAGTACTGGGATTAAAGGTGTATGCCATCTGGATTTGTTTCTGCATTGATCTTGCATAGCCAAGGGTGGCCTTGAACTCACAGAGATCCATCTAACTCTGTCTCCAAAATCCTGGGATTAAAGGTGTGTGTCACAATTGCCTGACCTCCAGTGGCTATAGCTTTGCCTCTGGTCTTCAGGAAAGATTTCTTTATTAAAATACAAATACTATATCGCTATGGAAGTAAAAATAAACAATTTTCTGTCCACCTACTTAAGTGATTGAGGAATATTGAACAATGTTTCTCCCTTCTACCTCTTGTCTCTCTCTATTTCCTTCTTTTGTTTTATTGATTTTATTGAGCTATACATTTTCCTTTGCTCCCCTCCCTTTCTGTCCCTTCTACTTTCATACTCTCCCGTGGTCTCCATGCTCCAAATTTCCTCAGGAGATCTTGTCTTTTTCTACAGGTGCGATGCCCATCAAAATCCCAGCAAAACTTTTCACAGACCTTGAAAGAACAAAACTTTGTATGGAAAAGCAAAAAAACCCAGGATAGCTAAAACAATCCTGTACAATAAAGGAACTTCTAGAAGCATCACAATCCCTGACTTCAAACTCTACTACAGAGCTACAAAACAGAAAACATCCTGGTATTGGCATAAAAACAGACAGGAGGACCAATTGAGCTGAATCAAAGACCTGGATATTAATCCACACACCTACGAACACCTGAACACTTTGACAAAGAAGCAAAAAAATATAAAATTATGAAATGGATAAAAGAAAGCATACTCTCTCCATTTCCTTCTACGAGAAGGTTCTTTGTCTTGTTGGAAGAATTCAAGGATGGTCACGAGGTGGGTATTTGGAGAAGGTTTTAGGCTTAATAGAGCAAAGGAGTATAAAGTCTTGAGACACAGGGATAGGCAGACAAAATAACAGACAGCTGCCTGGGGATCTTTGGGTTTGGGCTTTTTATAATTCCAGTGGAAAGGGGGCATTATTCATGGATCTGGAGGGGGTTTCCTGGAAGTTGAGTTTAGATCTTTCCTTAGTCCCTCCAACAAGTTTAATACTGAAAGTCAACCGAGTCCGGTCCTTGTATTCTGGTGGTAGAAATTTGCTTAATGGAAAGGTTAATCATTTGTTAATTAGCTAAGTATACAGCAGTCAACATGCCTGCCATGACTTTCTGTTTTCAAAGGGTAGAAAGTCAACGCTATAAGGCCCCATCCAGGAGTTGCATTTGTTGTACTAGTGATAATTGGATGGAAATGTAGTTTTTTGGAGCTGGATCCAAGCCGTTGTTCCTCTTATAGTTGTTTCTTAACTTATGGTCTTTCAGATACCAAAGGTTAAAGGTCACTAAACTGGAACTCACAGGTAAGATGGGCTTAGCTCAAGGCCCTGATAAATTAACTTTTAAAACAAATGAGTGTGGACAAGCCCTTCACTACTTCTAGCTTCCATTTTTTAAACCTCAAAATATTTTAATATTCCAAATCTCAAATACTTGCAATAAAAAATATCTCCTTTTACCAGCAATAGGAAGAAATGTCGGTCTTAAGGGAAAAACCTGTCAGACTCAAATCGCAGGTCCCTTCATGAGGAATATGCACACTCAGTTTTTGTCTTCTGCAAAGTGGGAATAACAACAGCTTCATTTTTAAAGGGTTATTGTTAGGAGTTCATAAAATTAGCAAGCGCCTCTTAGAGCACAAATAGATAGAACCAACGCATGGTACGGTTAATACAGTAAGAGTTAGAGTTTGCTTAAGTAAGTGTTGTGAATTCGGAAAGAGGCTGAGAATGCAGAAAGTGGTCAGGACATAAGAGCAGATCGGGTAAAATTTCCAGCTCACCATTTACAGATTTATACTGCTCTTTTCTCCATACGTTCTTGGATGTGAGGTCTTCCATTAGCTGTTGATCAACTAATGATTCATTTTTCTGTAAGAAAATGACTCTCTCCCTCTTAACAGCTTTTGAATGCCAATAGCTCCATGACCAGTGCAGCACAAATCTGACTCCATAGAAGGAGAAGGAGGAAGAGAATAGTTAGCATAGGTAGGAAAGGAGACTCCGGTCTGGGAGAAGTGGGGAGTGGGCAAATGTGATCAAAACACTCTGTGCACGAATCTCAAGTTGTTAACAAAAGTGTTGTTACTCACAGAATATTATCCCTTTACTACAGCCCTAGTGCAGTCTCTACCCACGGTGAGGGATAACGGAAACAGCCATAGTCAGATACCGGCATGATAGTTGCACTGTGCTGCTCCAAGGTTCATACTGGAAAGCATGGTATCAATTAGAAGCAATATCCTAGAGAACCACATAATTTTAGTGGACTAAAAAGAGGTAGTAGTGTACATTAGAGTGATAAATGTGTGCTTCTCTCTATGGGTACTTTGTTGATTGCTGCAGTGAATGTGTGGCTTAACAGCACTCCCTCCATTTGCATGTGGGGTTTCTTAGTATCTGAGACACTAAGATTCAAATTCAGGCCTATTTGAGTTTACAACCGGTATAGTCACTAAACAGGAAAGGCAGGAGCAAAGCCAAGGGTCCTTACATTTAAACCAAGGTAAGATACATACATAAAATCTGGGTGGTGCTGGCGCACACCTTTAGTCCCAGCACTCAGGAGGCAGAGGCAGGCTGATCTCTATGAGTTTGAGCCCAGTCCGGTCTACAGAGTGGGTTCCAGGACGGGCTCCAAAGTAAACGGAGAAAGCTTTTCTCAAAAAAAAACAAAACAAAACAACAACAACAAAAGATACATACATAAACAGTGGGAATCTGATTAAAGGCAGGATGGGTTTGCATCCCAGCTCTGCGGTAGGAGCTGTATGTGGAGGCAGCTTATGGTCAGCTTTAATGATGGAGAAGGGGACTTAATTCGGAGGCTTAATTTTACTGTGGAGAAACACAGTATCTGCACTTTCCTGATCTCTCCACTAGGTGGCTCCATGACTAGGCAAGTTAAATAACTCCGCAGTCTTTGAGTGTCCAGTCTCAATAATGGAGCTATTCTGATGCTTTTTCTAGGTAGTAAGAGCATGATGAGCCCAGAAAAGAAATGTCTGTGCTCTTATTAAGAGGGCATGTGAGAACAGAAAGTATTTCACAAAATAAATAGTTTCAGGAAGTTTGGCCTTATACCCACTGGTGGCGAGGGAACACGGATAAAACTAAAGACATATTTCATCAGCTTCTTGGGGGTGGGGGGAGTTGAAGGCCTTTTTCATGCTAATGAATAAAGATGAAGAAGACTTCCTGGAAAAAAATATAACGAAGTGCCTTTTTATTTTGAGATACATTATTCAGACAATAGTCAGCCTCTCTGAAATATGGGGTCTGGTCAAAAAAGCTGATCCCAGAAATCAGCATATTTCTCATGACCACAAGACTCAGGAAAAACTCTTCCAAACAAGCAGCCACCCAAAAAACAACATATTGCCATCCTGAAAAAAAAAATCTAACTGCTGAAAAAACAACAACATATGGCTGGGTGGGGTGTGAGCAAAAGGAATGTAGTTATCACATTTGAACATTCCCTTTACAGACTTGAGGAAAAGGGAAATTTTGTAGGGGAGAATGTAGAGCGACCTCAAAGCCTCTCTTTTGAAAGCATAATTGAGGATGGGAAACAGCAAAGACGGTTTTGTTCCAGGTTAGTTACGGCTGAGAACCAGGAATTGAATTTCACCTTTGACCCCAGCATATGCTGAAAAGAATGAAAGCTGAAAATCCTGGCTTCATTCGGGGCTTTGTACGCAGAACACCGTGGAGATTAAAACAGAGGGAGGAATGCAACGTACTTGAACATGCCTACTCTCAACACCAGAGCCCCAGCGTGCCGATAATAACACTGGGGTGCCACCATTATGTACCTAGAATCTGGGTTTCGTTTGAACCAAACAGAATCAGCTTCAAGCACACTTCTCTGTTGGGGATCTCAGCCATGTGACTGTTTCATAATTCAAGGTGAAGTCACATAGCAACGCTGGAGGAGTGCTAGAAGATAAGCTTTCAAACTTTGGAGTTTTTGCTATTCGTCCAGGCTGTTTACTCATCAGTTGGATTAAGCCAAGACTGATCCTCTGCAACAGAAACCCATCTGTAGATTGCCATCTCTAAGAAACAATAATTCTTCCAATAGGTAACCATAACGAAAGCCCCCTTTGTGCTGTTACAAGAAAGATTCTGACCTTCCGGCAAGCTCCTCGGATAGGAATGAGTTTTATGAACTTAAGGTTTTCCAATTTACCGTAAAATGTGTGACTCTGGAATAATAAGCATTATTTTGAGCTGAAGATGTTTGGTGTTCAATGAAGTTAGGGACACCCTTTGTCTGAACTCTGCTTCTTGCCTAAAAGCAGAGGCTGTTGAGAAAGGAAAGACCATGAGAGGTGAGGGTTACCAGGCATTTCACAATTTACAAGAATATTAAGCCTTTTATCCATTAACCTAAATGTCCAGTTATTTTGCAAAGCACTATTTGTTTATTTTTAAAAGGACCCCTTTTCTCTAATGTTAGCCCTCCAAAGATGAGAAAACACACCTCCAAACTCCAACCACGTCCCATACGTTTTCATCATGGGGTCGCAAATATAAAGCCATACTCATGTCGGCAAATGTCTGCTCTTTCTATCTTTTCACTTTTGCTGTCTAATTATTAGGCTTCTAGTCAATGAACCCAGAAGAACAGAGAGGAAACCTCTCTTTCCTGCAGACTAGACTGTCCAAATTTAGTGTGTGGAGTGGGTGCCACAATTACAGGCAATGCTTGCAATTCCAATATGCAAAAGGGAACTGCTGCTCCTTTAAATAATTTCCTCTATTCTCACCCACCTTCTGCTGAATAGGGGTATCAAATCTGTTTAAAGTATTTCAATGACTCTGGTTATAAAACTCGGCTTGTTTTGGATAAATAGTTCAGGGAACCTAAGTTCTGTATGTCTTGTTTTTCACCAACCCCCCCCCACCACACCATGCCTCCTTCTGATGTTTAACTAGGAGAATAAATAACTCTAAATTGAGTGATAGGCTCCGGTGATTGGGAAGGGTGGTGGCATAGGAGTATCATTTGGTTCACATCCTTGCAAATATCCACAACTACTGAATGGCAATTTCTTTAGCTTTTGTGGTTATAGCTGTGGCCAATTCCTGTACTTGTTGTTTTTTTTTTTTTTGCAGCTCTAAATGCTAGCACAGGTCTTTCCCAGACCCCCAGTTTCTTCATATTTTTGACACACTAGTTCTGTAGGATTTGTGCATCTGCCCGTGGGCCATGTTCACTAGATGTCTTCCTTAGTCTGTACTTCCTTCTAGGTGGTTCCATCTTTCTCTGAGCACAGGTGTTCCTAAAATTTGAAGTTTTTTTTTTTTAAATAACTATTCTATAGTGTAATGAAAACCTCTCAAATCTGGATAGTCTATTTTTGTTGTCTTTCGGTTGAGCTCAGATTCAGCACCATGGACAGAGAATGCGCTCCAGAGAATGCTCTATCCTGATCCAGTGCTGTCTTTGGTACTTTCGAGTCTTAGAGATGACAACACGTGGCAGGAAGGGAGGGTTGGTTTGGGCTCCTAGCTTAAGGGATTTCAGTCCATCACAATAGGGCATGTCATGGGCTCCTGGGAGCCACTCTAGGTTCAAGTCTCTTGCCAACCCTAAGGTGGCTCCCTTAACTAAGAATTGTGCTTCCGTGTTCCCCTATCCAACCTTCCTTTATCCCAATCATCCTGTTTCCCCAAGTTTTCTATTTCCATCCATTTACATGCAAAATTTGAGAAGTCATTGTTTTTTACCGCAGCATAGTACTCTAATGTGTATATATTCCACACTTTCTTCATCCATTCTTCCATTGAAGGGCATCTAGGTTGTTTCCAGGTTCTGGCTATTATAAATAATACTGCTATGAACATAGTTGAACAAATGCTTTTGTCATGTGATAGGGCATCTCTTGGGTATATTCCCAAGAGCGGTATTGCTGGGTCCAGGGGTAGGTTGATCCCGAATTTCCTATTGGGCAGCTGAGGATAGGGAACCTGAAATGACCCTATCCTATAGCAATACTGACGAATATCTTGCATATCACCATAGAACCTTCATCTGGTGATGGATGGAGATAAAGACAGAGACCCACACTGGAGCATTGGACTGAGCTCCCAAGGTCCCAATGAGGAGCAGAAGGAGGGAGAACATGAGCAAGGATGTGAGGACCACAAGAGGTGCTCCCACCCACTGAGACAGTGGGGCTGATCTATTGGGAGCTCATCAAGGCCAGCTGGACGGTGACTGAAATAGCATGGGATAAAACCGGACTCTCTGAACGTGGCGAACAATGAGGGCTGATGAGAAGCCAAGGACAATGACACGGGGTTTTGATCCTACTTCATGTTCTGGCTGTGTGGGAGCCTAGCCAGTTTGGATGTTCACCTTCCTAGACATGGACGGAGGGGGGAGGACCTTGGACTTTCCACAGGGCAGGGAACCCTGACTGCTCTTTGGACTGGAGAGGGAGGGGGAGGGGAGTGAGGAGAGGGGGAGAAGGGTGGGAAGAGGGGGAGGGAAATGGGAGGCTGGGAGGAGGCGGAACCTTTTTAAAATAAAAAAAAATAGGGCATGTCAGAGGAGCAGCTTCATCACGGGTAAGAGTTGTTTACTTGGCAGTAATCCAGGAAAAAAGAAGGAGCCTGAACCAGGGATCAGACTGAAACTTTCAAAGACCTCTCCCTCAGGATCTACTTCCATGAGCTAGGCCTTACTCTTGAAGTTCCATAGCTTTCCTAAACAGTACCACAAGCTGGAGTATTATCTTTCAAAGAAGGAGTCTGTGGGGGACATTTCAGACTCAAACAACCACATTCTGTGCTGGGCCCACAAAGGCTTTCTGTTCCTCTCATAATGCAAAATTGATTTGGTCTCCAAAGTTGTAACAGTCTCAATACCTTTCAAAAGTCTGAAATTTGAACTCTCTCTGAGGCTGCAGAAAGACCCTTACCTATGAGCTCCTACAAAAGCAGAATAAAAGTTAAATAACAATTTCTAAACTTCCCTTCCGAATTTCTAATTTTCTTTCCAGATGGGAGGAATATAGCAAGGGAATGTTAAACCAACAATAACAGGAACAACAACCTGAAATAACAAATCTAGGAACTTCATTTCTGACTACAGTATGCCATTTTGTGAACTCCAGTGAGCCTAGGCAGCTTTGAATCTCCAGCCTTGCCACATGCAACAGTCTTTCCCCAGTGCTGGCTCCCTTTCCCGGACGGGAATTTCCTCAGGCAATGTCCCATGCCCCAAGTGTCTACAATATCCTGAGCTCTCCATCTCAGTTTAGGCGTTGTGTTTAAAACTTCATGCCTAACCTATTCAGGGATCCCTGATAATAATCCATCCCACAATACTCTGTCCAGTCTTACAGACTTTCCTTTAAAATCCTGGTGTAAACATCCATGACCTTATCTCTTGAATTTATATGGACACCCAAACTCTCCTGAGAAATAGCAGGACCTCCTTGGACCACAGTCAAGTGACTTCTAAGTTCCTATATAACTGAACCTGGGAAAATACTTCCCTAGCTATCTCTGTTTCAGCAGGACATCCTGAAACTCTCTCCTTTTGAAGAGAAATATTTCAAGGGAATTTGTCTTTGTAGATTATGGAGTTTTTGGTAGGTCTCGCCTCCCTTTCCTATTATCCCAGTAAATGTATGTAGGGTTGCCCATGAATATCTGTGTATGTGCTAGAAGAGACTCAAAATTTTTCCTGGGATTCTTCCTTGATTATTCCTCACTATGTTCATTGACTTGAGAGTTTAGCTAGCCAACTTTTGAGTACTAGAATTGCAGGAGGGCCCAGACTCTCCTAGCATTTATATGGTTGCTATGGATCTGAACTCAGGTTCTTATTCTTGCAAAACAAGTGCTTTATCTTCTGAGCTACCTTCCCATTCCCATGGCTTCTCTTTTTAAATGATGATTTAATTAATAATTGCAGCATTTTATAAACCTTATGCTCTATCTTTCTTCATACTGACCATTTTACTATCCCTTCTTTATTGTTTTCACTTATTGTCTTAATCCTCACTCTAAACCTCACTAAATGCATTGTACAATAACCACACTATATACTGAATACTAAGTCTAAAGATAATTAGTCCAGTTTTTGCAGTCTGCATTTTTATAACTAGTCTGACCTTTTAAACGCCCACCAATCTTTTATATCATTTTAGGGATTCTCTGATCTGTAACTCCAAACATTTCCCCATCCTTAATTCAAATCACTTCCAAAATCTTAAAAAGTACATAGTTTGACTTGGTTGCAACAACTGCCTCATTCCTGTTACTAATCTCTTGCAAGATACTTTTGCATTGCTATGACCACAATACATGGCAAAAACAACTTGAAGGAAGAAAACTGATTTGGAAACTGATTTCAAGTGATTTCAGTCCATTGTATGCAAAAGAAGACCATCAATACTTGGAGGTAGAAATATAACTTGTTTGCTGTTCACATGACATTTGAACAGGAAGAGGAGAATGTGCTAGAACCAGCATCTTATCCCTGGGGCCTGTCTCTGCCAATGAAGCTTTAGCTCTTAAGGGTTTCATAGCCACTAAAATTAATGTCACATGTTGTGTATAAAGCATTCAGACCACAAGCTTGAGAGGGACCATTTTAGAATTAAACACAGAAGTTGTCCAAGTTGTTCACAGTTTCTTCGTTTGACTCCTCTATTTTACTTTTTCTCTTGGTCAAGGATGGCTTTTCTGCTGTGGCCGTACTTGAGTGGTTCTACCCCATGCCTAGGAGGCAACATCTTGGATTGGTTACAAAATTCAACAAGCAACTCCAAAGAGCCAATTGGACCCACCTAAATGGACCAGACTCACCAGGAATAAGTATCATTTAATTCTTTTTTTTTTGTCATTCCTGGTCTCGGGAACCCCTGGGGGGGGGACTCTCTCTTACATCTTGGGACTCTCCTCTGTTAATCTCTAAAATCTAAAATTTTTCCAAGCATAATTTTTGCCTTTCCAGTATTTTGTGAGGTCCAAGCTGCCAGCTGACCAGTTCCTCAGAGCCCAGAAAATACAGCAGTAATCATCCACTTCAGGATGTGGTCAAACATCCCAACTCCTTGACGCCCACAAAATCAGCATGAAGCAGTCATGAGAGACCTTACTACGCCCCATTCCCACCCATTAAGATCCTCAAATCCCCCAAATTTTTATAATAAAAAAAGGGGGGAATATAATTATTCAGCCACCCGTAAGGCTGCATTTCCGGGTTGCCCATCATCAGCGTGTGACGTACTCACGCAAACCCTTGCACGCATGTGTGGGTTGCCCATCATCTGTGTCATCAGCATGTGATGCACTTACACAAACCCCTTGTGTGCATGTGCAAGGAAGGCCTGGGCCACCGTCATCAGCGTGTGACGTAGCCACGTCTTCCGCCTGTGCGCATGTGCTAAGCAGCCTTTAAAAAAGCTGGGTGCGCCATCTTTGCTCTCTCTTTCCCCAGCGCTTGTAGAGGCAGCCTCTCTCCCTCTTCCCCTCTCTCCTCTCTCTGTACACCATTTTCCCAGGCCTGTGTGCACTCCCCCCAATAAACTCCTAAGTGGGTTTGTTCTTGTCTTATGTTCTCTCGCTCACACCAGTTCATTTCACAAACAAACAAACAAACATAATAAACTATAAAATGGTAAATCATATCAATAGGTACTCCAGGGTACTGAAACTGTTCATTGTTATCTTATTAATTTTTTCCCAAGCTAATTGGAAAGCAGCCTGCCATCTCCAGGTAACAAACCTTCAACTAATAAGATCCATGAGAACTTGAATATTGAGGCTTGTTGTAGTTATTCTGAAAATATTAAAAACATGAAGTACTTGAGAAAAAATTATTCTAGCTATTAAATTAAAGTAAATGAACCAAGTTGCAATTTCTAGAGATATATCTCATCATAGTCACTGTCTTTCAGTGTTATGTTGCCATCCTTATCAAGTTTGTCTTGCCAACCTCACCAAGTTTGAAATCTGTCTCCCCAGCTTATGTCCAGATAGAGTTGGATATTTCAACCAATAGAGAATGCTTCATCAAAGCAATACTGTGTAACTTCTGTGTAAGCCATAGGGAGCTTCCTTGTGGGATCACTTGTGTTTTTTGAATTCTACATAGGACATCAAACTATTCTGAAGTTTCCAGAAAGGAACTTAGTGGAGAAAGCAATGCTGAGATACTGTCAGATGTCCTAATGCTCAAGCTATCCTTTCTTAGAAACTGCACGTTGAGAATTAAAACAATTATAGTCTCTCAGGTGTCAGGTCAACTTGAGCCTTTGGGTCTTCATATCCTGCATTCAAAAGTATTCCTGCATTTCATGATCCTAGTTACACATCCACAGAGTCTGAGGACATAAAAGAAACCACTTGCTTAAGCAGGTAAATAAAGGGTAACATTAGACAATTACATTATTTTCAAAAGTAGAACAATGGCAGTGCATGCATTTGTATTTTCTTCAAGTTATTCCTTCAAAGCCTTATGAACCAGACTATTTTGTAGTGTCCAATAGTCATACAAAAAGAAGCACAGAATCTTGTTTAGTCTCTTGTGGAAGAAAGAAGCATCTTGTGGGCTTTGTGTTTGTGTTTGTGTGTGTATGTGTGTGTGTGTGTGTGAGAGAGAGAGAGAGAGAATTACATAGACCACAGTTTAGTCCATAAACATTTTGTTAAACTTATTTGCAAATAATCTGAGAAAAAAATTTATGAGAACTAAAAGTACATGATCTTTTGTGAGGGCTTGGAGACAAAACAATATATCTTCTTCTTTTCTAAGATAAAGATCCAAAGAAATTATTGGACCTAAGTGCATATTACAGGCTTATGATGAAGGACATGATCTTGCATGGTACAAAATGTCCTTTTTAGTTGTGGTGGGTTTTGTTTGTTTGTGGAAAGCCAAGAGAAGACAGAAAAAACTGTATAAAGATTTGATTAATTAAGTTGGGAAGGTTTAGCATGTATTTTTGGAGTGTGTAAAGGTGGAAAGAGCTTTGTTTCAGTCACTATGAGGCTCAGTCTTTGACCACAGTTAGAGATATTATCTTCTGATAACACATAGTAAAGGCAGAGACGAGCTTCCCAAAGTGAAGTGAACTCAGCTCTTGTGTTTTCTTGAGGGCCAAAGATGAAAAAGAGACACCCTGACAGTCTAATTGAATAATTACACCAGTATGTGATTCCTGTTCCTCTCTTTATGGTAACATTTATTACACTGTGTTGAAATTGTCTACATATGTGTCTGTCTCCTTAACTAAGGAAAACATTCTGTCAAACTCATTTTTCTATCCACAGCATCTAGCATAGATTTTTTGGCTCAGATTAACCATTCAATATATGTTCTATATAAATAATTGAAACAGAAAATATAAATTAAGTTATATCTATCTATTGTAGAAATTCTGAATGTCAGAAACCTGGGATGGTTTCGTTTTTTTTTTTTCTCTATCTCAACTCTACATAAACCTACCACAAAGACCTGATGTTTCTCCACTCAGAATCTAATCTTTGAATGACTGGGTCTCTCTGTCCTCCAAGATTTCAGGTGACGTCAGGCATTATAGCTCTGTTGGGCTGATGTGTTACTCTATGCTGTCTGATTCCCTGCTTTTTGCTTCTTCCCTCTGAGACTTGATACTACCTTGAGTGGGATATTTCCAAAGAGAAGATCTGGTTATGTTAATTCACTGTTTCAAAACCTTGTTGATCTCTTTCTGTTTGCAGGGTGAAGCCCAAATCCCCAAAACAGCCTTTAAAGCCATCCCTGATCAGAAGTATTGCCACTTCATCTTTATTTCCCACATATCCAAATCCCTCCTTTTATTTGATCAAAACGATTCTCTGTTGTTCTTCTACTGATATTGTAAGTTTGTGTCTTTGCATATCCCATTTTCTTGACTGTGAATCCAGTTCCTCTTCTTGGAGGTCCCATCCTCAGTGTTTCTAGGACAGTCCCTCACATCCTTCAGGCCCCATCCAAGTCAAGGGAACCTACTTTCCTTTACTCTCACTATTTAATTATATCTTTTTATTTCTATTTTTTATTGCTTTTTCTTTGAGGCAGGGTTTCACTGTGTAGCCTTGGCTGTCCTAGAACTCACTCTGTAGGCCAGGTTGCACTTGAATTCACAGAGATCTGCCAACCTCTGCCTCCTAAGTTCTGGGATTAAGGGTGTGTGCCATCACCACTCAACCTGTCACTAAACTTTTTGCTCCTGTAGATGAACAAGAGGAAAGATCATGTATTATCTTATGCTCTGACTTGTATCTATCTAAGACCAGCCAGTGAGTTTTGATGTAACCTCTTGGTGACTGTCTTTAATCTGCTATATGCTATAGGAGACACTGTCACAGACCAAGTTACTTATAACAACAACAACAAAAAAAAAACAAACTGAAACAAAACAAAACACATTGAAAAAAATCTCAGTTTGGAAGCTGTAATGTGGCCCCTTGAGTCACACAGTTTATTTACCCTTTCGTCCACACATCATTACTTGTAAGTGTTCATTGCAATGAGTCATTGGTCTGGTTCAAGGCTTCTGGCTTTTGAAAAACTATGGATACTGGGCCCTCACTGGGCTTCCTCTTGGTTGTTTTCCTGTGTCTTAGGGATCCTGTAGCTTTGGATCCACAGGTCCAGCCCCTTCACACAGTCCAGCAGTTCATAAATGAGGTGGAAGCTGAGGTGAGCGACCTTGTAATCCTGGTTCTGGACCTGGGTGGTAGCTGGTTTAGTCAGGGCCCCACCAACAGGGTCAGCTCTAGTGTGTTTCCCAGGCGAGGTGCCATTCATACTTTCTGGATTGCTGTACTTGGCAGGGTGCCATGCCTGCCCTCCCATGATAACTTATTTGTTTCAGCTGGAAACTAAATTTGAGTCTGACTTGTGTGACTGATCTCAAAGAGGCAAAAAAGCTCCAAAACAAAACAATAACAACAACAAAAAAACAAAACAACGACAAAAAAACCACCACCACAACAACAGAAAAACAGTGTGTTCATTTGTTCATTAGGAGTTCAGTCTTCACAGCTCCATCTGCTGTCTTGAGAATAATAACCCACCCACTTCAAGAAGCCAACGATTTTGACAGCAGAAGCAGAAAACAACACAGACCTCAAAACAAGTGCATTGATCAGGTCAAGAGCATTGCTTTGTCTCAGAAGCCCCTTGTTGAGTGGAGTTGGCTGCTCAGGTAAGGCTCTGGGATATACCTTTGGGAGGAAATGGACATCTCATCACAGCAAAGCAGACACAGATAAGCCAGAATCCATTCTGAGGGGTTTCTTTTCCAGAGAGCTCAACTGGTCTTAAAGCCTAGACGTCTAGAGAGCAAGCATGGGATATGGTTCAGTTCTGCAGGCCAGTCCTCCATTAATAGGTCATTGCTGGAGGACAGGCATAGAACTTGAGTCCACAATCCAAACAGTTTCCAGTAGGAAGCCATACACTAATATGGCCCTTTGCAACCCCTCAACTGTGCTTGCTGAATGTCACTTTAGAGCAAGGAAACAAATTTGTTTCACTGACAATAGGGACAGCAGTTGCATTGTAGGCCCAGCATGGTGCTAGACTTAAAGACTGGTTGAAAATTTTTTTTGCTTGGAGAAGCAAGTGAACAAGCACCATGGATTTCTTCTTGGTTTCATGGAATCATTGGTTATAATTATAATTGCATTGGTTCTGTTGCTATTTGTGTTTTAAATAAAATGACACTTACTATCCAGGAAAGAATACTTAGATCATTTTTAAACTGAGATTCAATACACTAAAGTTACTAATAATATGATTTTAGCATTCTATGGACATCAGCATTCAAATATTTAGGCCATAATTTAAAAAAAATATTAGTAACTTTATAAGCTATTCTTCCTTATCAAAACCTTTGAAATCACATCTGTCAAGAATTCAGGACTGGGAAATTTTATGAACATTAAATGCATGTATACACTTCATATTTTTGTATATAGTTTATATGGGTTTTCTTGTTTTTTTTTTTCTAAGACAGGGTTTGCCTGTGTAGCCCTGACTGTTCTGAAACTTGCTCTGTAGATCAGGCTGACCTCGAACTCACAGAGATCCTCCTGCCTCTGTCTCATGAGTGTGGTGGAATTAAAGGTGTGTGACACCACCGCCCCACACTATATATTTCAAAGTGCCATCGGTAGTATCAGAACCCCACAGAAAAATTAAGTATCCTACCCTTTCCATGGAAAAAGCATGTGTACATCCCACCAACTGAGAGAAACACTTTGTTGCAACAAGAGAATTCAGGTCAAGGATTTATCTTCTACTTTCTTTTGTGTTTTTGAGACTGGGTCTTTCTGCATCCCAGGCTAGCCCAGTCCTCCATTCATAGCCCTTTCTGCATCCCAGGCTAACCTAATCCTCCATTCATGGCCCTTTTGTGCCAGTGCTACAGGTATATGTACTTTTGTTCTGCTCAGGCTAAGTTATAAAACCAAATAATTTGTCTAAAAACATAAATATTTTCAGTTTCCTAAGCTCTTGTTTTGAAAATTGATTATAGCTGAGAGTGGTGCTCCTATTCCCGTACTCCTGAAGCTGAGGCAGGAGAATTGCCTAATAATTGAGGACAACTTGGCTAGCAGAGTGATAGCCCAATTTAAAGAGTCAGGGGGGAGGAAAATAAGAAAATGTAGCGTATATGGGATTGTAGACCTTTAGTATTAATAGAAATATTATTCAACATAAAACTTTATCTAAATAGAAAGAGAGAGAGAGAGAGTGGAGAGAAGAGAGAGGGAAAAAGAGACTGAAGTGGCCGTCACAGAGCCTGATGAGTCTGTGATTGTTTCTCTGCATGCATGCTGTGGTTGTTGAACTTAAGGTTTTGTCAGACTCTTAACAGTGAGAGTGGAGGTGTCTCTAACTCTTTTGACTGTTCATGTGACCCTTTGCTGGGTTGCCTCATCTAGCCTTGATATGAGAGTTTGGGCTTAGCCTTTTGCATCTTGTTATGCCGTTTGGTTGTTATACCTGGGCGGCCTGCTCTTTTCTGAAGGAAAACAACGGAGCAGTGGATCTGGTAGAGGGGTGGTGGGAAGGGGCTAAGAGTAGCGGAAGGAGGGAATGCTGTGGTCTGGATGTATTGCATGAGAGAAGAATAAAGAAATCTGAAATGAGAAAAAAGAACTATGTGTCAACAGTCTGATAATATATATATATATATATATATATATATATATATATATATATACATATATATTCATTGAAAGAGGGAGGCCATTGCCTGTGTAGGGATATCCCATAACCCCCAGCTCTTGGAGTTAAAGCAGCAGATTCCTGAGTTTTGTTCTTATACATATCTTGCTGATACATACCAAGTTCAAGAACAACTTGGGATATATAGCTGAATTCTGTCTTTAAAATATATTGGAGGGGCTGGAGAGATAGCTCAGCAGTTAAAAGCACTGGCTGCTTTCCCAGAGGACCTGGGTTCAATTCCCAGCAACCACATGTCAGCTTACAACTGTCTGTAACTCCAGTTTCAAGGAGCTTGACACCCTCCACAGACAGACATGCAGGCAAAACAGCAATGAACATACAACAAAAATAAACAATACATTTTTTTAAAAGCCAGGTGTGGCAGCACAGGCCTTTAATCCCAGCACTTGGGAGGCAGAGGAAGGAAAAGCACAGTGAATTTGAGGCCAGTCTGGTCTACAGAGTGAGTTCCAGGACAGCCAGGGTTATACACAGAGAAGTCCTTTCTCCAAAAACAAACAAGCAAACAAAAACCCCAGCAAATATATAAATAATACAATTGATTATAAAGTAAAGTAAAGTACCTTCACCCTCTCTTTGGCTTTGCTACAGTAGAGCAGCAGAAAAAGCTAAAGAAGTTAAAGGATGGGACAATAAGAGATGTTGTGTTTGTTTTTCTTGGCCTTTCCTGAGAGTCTGCTTATTTTCCAGGTTTTAACATATCGTTGTTCCTACATAGATTCTTAAACTTTTCTAACTATCTAGAGATGGTTTTTTATTACCTATAAAGAACGGTTCCAACTAATACTATAGCAGGCAAATATTATTTATCCCATTTTTTTAGCTAAACACATTAGATCTTAAAGATTAGGTGATCTAACACAAAAACTGATAAAATCATGTTTTTAAAATGATGTCATAGTTAATCTTCCAACTAATACTCCCAGAAAATTTGGCTGTCCAACAGCTGAACTTATTATATCATGTTGCCTCCTACCACATAGCGCAGATTTTGTCAGATTATTTCCATTTTATGTAGCTGAGACTTCATGGTACAAGATTATAATGAAACATCAGTATAATAAATTTTTATATAAATAATATAAAATATTTATACTTTTCTATGAATAATAATGCTTTTCTATAAATAATCAACTTTTTCCATAAATAATAATAAAAGCATTATGCATGGAAGAATGCCACTTAGAAAGATTAAAGGGTTCCATTAAATATCTAGCTAAAACTCATACAACGTGAATGAATCATGATGTTCAGTTTGTACACATTGAACAGTGGTGGGAAGGAAGACAGAACATGGAGATTGGGCTTGCCTGTGTGAGCAATACCCCAAGCCAGACATTAGCTCAAGGCCATCCCCTTATGGGTGTAACACTGTTGTTGTCTACTCTTGTGGTAGCCATGTGTTTCGGTGAATGCTATGGATACAGCTTTATCTATGGCAGCGTGTGTGCTCCTTTTATCTGTTTGTGCTTACCTTTTGCGCTATGGTGTCTAATTCACTGTGCATGAGCAGAGGCCCTAGCAGGAAATCCAAAAACTACACACCTCATCCCAGTAAATGTTTTTCAGCTAGCAGAGGACTGTGGTTCTCAACATTGTCATTGAGTATAGAGAAGTGCTGGTCTTGATTATCACTGCAGATGGCTTAGGGACTTATAGATGTGTGTGTGTGTGTGTGGTATTTGCATGTGTGTTGTTTATGTGTGCACTTGATCACATGTGTGCACATGTGTGTGGATGAACTAGTGTTTGTGGGGAGCAGAGATACTATCAGTTGTTTTTCTCTATCGCTTTTCACCTTATTTTTTGAGATAGGGTCTTTCACCGAACATAGATCCAGCAAGACTAGCTGGCCTCCAAGCCTCAGAGCTATTCCTGTCTCCAAACTCCAGCACTAGAGTTGCAAGTGTATGTACACTGCAGCATCCAGGTTTTTATACAGGTTCTGCACATCACATCAGACTCAGATCCTCATGCTGATCAACATTTTCCCCACTGAACCACTTCTTCAGGCCCCTTACAGATCCATTAACTGCTTCATGCTTAGCAGATGCTGTTTTGCTAGCATCCTCAGTTAGAGTCTACAGATGCTATCTCATGAAGTGAACCTTGCTGAGACAGTATACATAGTGAACCACACCTTACACCAGTAAGTAATGTTTTGTTAAAAGTTAGGGATCAGTTTAGACCAGAATGAACTGAAAATCAACTATGCGACTTTGATGTTGCTTCTAAAACTCTCTGAGCCTCTGCTTCTTCGCTTCAAAAATGAACAGGATAGATGACTCACAGGTCCTCCTCAGTCATCTTCCCTCCTTTCCCCGCTCCCCTTCTTGTATCTTTTCTTTCTTCTGAGAAAATGTCTGGCTATGTCACCCAGGCTGCTGCTGAACTCCTGGGAATCAAGGGATCCTCCTGTATAAGTCTTCCAAGTAGTTGGAGCCTCTCCTTCCCAGTGTTTATGTTTGAAAATTCTAGAGTCTCTGAATATTTTAAATATAAGGAGTTCAGGAAGGTTGAATTATTAAATTTATTAAATTCTGGGCATGGGTCATCCAGTGAGCTTCTCTGAGGATCCGTTGTGCCAGATGAAGATATTTGGAGCCATGATTTGAAGATTGCAGGACTGCTGAGTCCTGCAAGGCAGAGCAATGACAATGTTAAAGTGTTGAAATTGTTAAGCTTTCTCTATTAACGTTCTTTGAAATGGTACCTAACCCTCAGGACTGCCACCTCGTGGCAACTGTAATGCTTACAACGTAATTCTGCAACTTCCTTAAGCCTACAACAGCTGTACAAAAGTATACTCTCCTTCAATATTTTGAATCAATAAGTAACTGTTAAAAGTGTTCTCACTAAAAAAGCAAGAATTGACATGCACTTATCTCAGTGCAAAACCCATAGGCTCCTATTAGAATTAATACATGATTCCGGGCACAGGGTCGAGATTGACAGGGGAAATAGGTCTCAACAGTATCATACTTCCAATTAGAGAAATGATTCCCCTGGGGCCTGAAAAACATGAGTATGGGCTTCTCGGGGACACCATTTGCTTTTAATAAAAGAAATTTGAGTCATCCGAGATCTACAATTGTCCAGGGACAGCAAAGAACAGTGTCACCATTATTTGGAGGCAACAAGGGATGGGGAACATACTCAGAAGGGTAGCTTGCTGTGACAAAGTCTCCACTGCCTAAAACCCATTGTCTTGACCATCATGCAGTAGACAACAGCATTATTCCTGTGTCAGTGTTGATTTTAGGAAAAGTCATAGAAAATCAGTGCCTTCCTCTGTAACCCCAACTTTCCACAGAGTCTAATAAACACATGCACACACACACACACACACACACAGAGAGAGAGAGACAGAGAGAGAGAGAGAGAGAGAGAGAGAGAGAGAGAGAGAGAGAGAGAGAGAGAAGCCTGCTAGTGAAGAAAATTAGCTTTGCTTAAGGCTGAGTAAGGGTTATCTTTTACCCCAAAGGGTTACACTGTCAAGCAACTTAACAATCTCTTTCTAAGCAAACTCTCCCTAAAACACCTTAATGGTAATGGTTCTCAGCTTTAAATGGATCTATCTTCTATTAATTTTTAATCATGTGGTACTGAGCAGGAAAGGTGGCTCACAGAGCCTTCCCAAATATCTCTCCTCTTTTCTCTATCTCCCCTCTTCTGTCCCTTTCCTTTCTTGTTTCCTCTCTTTCATTTGAGTACTACCTTGAAGGTCTTGCTTTCTCTTGGTTATTTTTCCTTCCTGACCCTTCCATTCTCTTCTCTTCACTAAGTGAAGATACAGCAATCTGTAAGCTTTCTGGGCAAATTAAAAGTTACCTAATGGCTAACCTTGATAAACAAGGTGATTGGATAGAGAAGTACACAGGAGGTGAGTAAAGTACAGGTCTGCGAGTGTCTGAGAATATGTCCAGAGGGATAATTAAAGGAAAAAGGCCTTTTTAAAATGTGGGCAGCACCATTCTATAGACTGCTGGTACATGCAGAATTTTATGAATGGTAAAACAACAGACACCTCCCTGCATTGGTAGTCTCTGCCTGCTTCCTATGTGCCACAAAGTCAACAACTTCTTCTAGATGCTCCTGCCCACAGATGCTCTGTTTCACCATTGTCCAGATGTACTGAAACCTCTGGAGCCCTGGACCAAAACAAATCCTTCCTTCCTAAGGTTATTTCTGCTGAACATTTTGTCAAAGCCATGAGAAAAGTAATGCAACACATTACCTGCTGGCAGGCAGAGAATCTAATCCCTATTGCTGTTCCATATCCTATGACCTTGGAGAACTAAACTAATAAAGATTCACATGCTGAGTGCAATGGATGTGGTTAGGGTGGTGTTTGTAATCTATGAGGTTGTATTCAAGTGCATCAACTGATAGCTTCACAAGCATATGACCTACCCAGTCGTGAAAATCAGCTCAGGCTCAAGTCAACTGGAATTATTAGAGGTTCTTTTATCCAAATGGCTGCTGAGCATTTTCCCTTCATTATTTCCTTGGTAGAAGGTGTGGTCTTTCTTACTTAAAATCCTAGAAAGCTTAAGAAAAGGAGGAGAAAAAAATAACTTTTCTTTTTATCCTACACTTTTCCAGAGTCTTTGTCATTCTGGTGGCTTGCATTTTCATCTGATCCAAAGGAACGGATTAGAACTTTAATCTGAATGAGAACAAAGTCCTCATGCTTAAGCCTCCCCATGGACAGCTAAAAGAAGCTAACATACTTGATTGCAGTCCCATGGTTCTTGAGTGCATTGCTGTGAAGCTGCACAGTTTAGAAAAGCAATCCTTACCATTCACTGTTTGGTGCTCCTCTTGTCTGGCATTAGTTATATAAGGTATGAGCAGAGAAGCTAGCTAAAGCCTTCTGGCTGCAGCTAAGTGGACCAGAGTTAGGATGGTGATTAGGCGACCAGGTGACTATGGTGAGTAGAACTTAGGAGTTGTCAGATCATGGGCTTCATCCTATCTTGGTATGCAACTTAATGAATTTTTAAAAACTTTTTTAATGATGGAAATAACTTAAGACACATTTGTCCTCACTTTTGCAGTTTCCCAAGCCTGAACTGTGGGTCTCTGTCAATTCTAAAGACTATGGGGATTCCTGAGGCCAAAATAGCTGTCATAAGAATTTGAAGATGATTCAAATTTGAAGTTATGCTGGCATAACTGGATATGAACATGTAGAAGAATGAAAATAGATTCATATCTATCACTCAGTACAAATGGGTGAAAGACCTAAAACCAACCACAGTGAACCTCATAGAAGAGAAAGTGGGAAGTACACTTGAATGCATTGGCAGGAGACCACTTCCTAAATATAACCCCAGTAGCACAGATACTGAGAGAAACAATTAATAAATGGAACCTCCTGAAATTGAAAAGCTTCTGTAAAACGAAGGACACAGTAAATAGGACAAAACAGCAGCCTACAGAATGGGAAAATATTTTCACAAACCCCACATCAGACAGAGGGCTAATCTCCAAAATATATAAGAACTCAAGAAATCAGTCAACAAAAGAACAATTCAATTAAAAAATGAGGTACAGACATGAACAGAGAGCTCTAAACTGAATAATCTAAAATGGCTGAAAGACACTTAAGGAAATGCTCAATATCTTTACCTATCCAAGAAATGCAAGTCAAAACAACTCTGAGATTCTATATCTTACACCTGTAAGAATGGCCAAGATCAAAAACACTAAAGACAACTTATGTTGGAAAGGATGTGGGGTAAAGGGAACGCTCCTGCATTGCTGGTGCCAGTGGAAGCTGATACAGCCCCTTTGTATATCAGTATGGCTATTTCTCAGAAAATTAGGAAACAACCTACCTCAAGACCCAGCAATACCACTTTTGGATATATGCCCAAAGGATGCTCAATCATACCACAGGGACATGTGGTCAACTATGTACATAGAAGCATTGTTTGTCATAGCCAGAATCTGGAAACAGCCTAAATGCCCCTCGACTGAAGAATGAATAAGGAAAATGTGGTACATTTACATAATGGAATACTACACAGCAGAAAAAATGATATCCTGAAATTTGCAGGCAAATGGATGGATCTAGAAAACTTCATATTAAGTTAGGTACCTCAGACCCAGAAAGACAAATATCATATGTTCTCACTCATAAGTGCCTTTTAGACATAAAGCAAAGAAAATCAGCCTACAATTCACAATCTGAGAGAACCTAGACAACAATGAGGACCCTAAGAGAGACATACATGGATCTAATCTACATGGGAAGTAGAAAAAGGAAAGATCTCCTGAGTAAATTGGGAGCATGGGGACCATGGGAGAGGGTTGGAGAAGAAGGAAGAGAAAGGAAGGGGAGCAGAGAAAGATGTATAGTTCAATAAAAAAAAAAAGAATATGAAGATGTCACAGGGTTTTTTTTTTTACCAAGTTGGCATTTGCACTAACTATGCAAAAATAGTAGTGGGTAAAATTGCTTGAGTAAAAAGAGTAACCTCTAGCTTCATTCTTTATTTGTCATTTCTTCAATATCATACTTTTTACAAAAGTAAAAGAAAACATTGGATATACTGAAAAATGCTTTTGATGAGAGTATAGCAGGTATTATTTTTTAAATCTAGACCTATGAGGGCCGGGCGGTGGTGGCGCACGCCTTTAATCCCAGCACTCGGGAGGCAGAGGCAGGCGGATCTCTGTGAGTTCGAGACCAGCCTGGTCTACAAGAGCTAGTTCCAGGACAGGCTCCAAAGCTACAGAGAAACCCTGTCTCTAAAAACAAAACAAAACAAAACAAAAAAAATCTAGACCTATGAATACACAGACAATCAAGTTTCTGTGAAAGGATGATAGGCAACTTATCTTTATTTTGACTGGTGTATTTGACACACAGTTTCTTAAAATACAATAGGAGCCTACAGTTTTAAAGAATAAACCTCAGAGTTTGCTCAGTTTTTGATGCCACTGATAAAATTTGAACTTTCCAGTTAGAATTAGACCATAAGAGGCTTGAAATCTGGTGCTGAAGAGATGGCTTAGAGGTTAAGGGTATTGGCTGCTCTTCCAGAGAATTTGAGTTCAATTCCCAGCAACTACATGATGGCTCATGACTCTCTGTAATGAGATCTGGTGCCCTCTTCTGGTGTGCAGACATACTTGTAGGCAAAACAATGGATACATAATGAATAAATAAATCTTTGAGGTTTTTGGTTGTTTGTTTTTTAAAAGAGACTTAAATTCACCACCACGAGAATGACAGCTTTCCAGGACATGAATAATAGCCCATTGCAATAGGTGAAGACATTAGAAAGTGGGATTTTGACTTTGAATTAAGTTAAACTTGACTATTTCACAAATTTAGATAACTCAATGAACTAATATTTTTTGAAGACCAAAACATGAAGATACAAAGAGTTTTTGACTGAGCATTATTCCCCATTTTTAAGGAATTTTTAAAAGTTTTCGGTATACTCTCAAAAAATATTCAAACTAGTTATCAAGTCTGCTACGAGACACCTTTGTCTCCACCATACATAGCAGTAAGGCTGAGTGTTCTTCATGTACTTCAACCCAAATGACATCTCAAAACAGACTGATATGGCAGCAGACATGAGAATCCAGCTGTCTTCTATTAATCCAGACACTAAAGACATTTGTTAAAATATAGAACAATGCCAAACTTGTCACAAAATACAGATATTTTTAGAAAACCTTGATATTTGTTCTAATATGTAATGGTTTAATGACACATTTTAATAACCTACAGATTTAATTCCTTCTGTGATAGACTTTGATAGATATAATTTGTATTCATAAGAGGCCTTTGACATACTCAATTGTTGTTAAAGGTTTACAGGGATGCTGAAACCAAAAAGTGAGCTATCTAGCTATCCATTTGTTTAGCAAAACTTCAAATATTAAGTAGCCATAAAATTCATTTTAGCTCTTCTCTTATTTTAGTGGGACTGTATTATCATCATGCTAGTATAAGGGGAGAGAAACATGCAAATGATTGGCAGCAAGGAAGATGCTCACTGTCAAGATCAGAATATCAAGAGAAGCAGCATCACAGCTATTGTTCAAAGATTCTTGTATGAATGAGTTAAAAGTTCAAAACCAAAGTACAGTTTCATCTGTGTACCTATTGATTTTAACTCATTGTAATGTCGAAAATTCCTAGGTCCAGCTATTGCTGGGAATTGTTCGTATTTTCCTAAATGTTTTGGAGTAGTTGGAACAAAATGCATGTATAACCAAGAGAGGGGAATTCTGTCATAAAAAACCAAAAGTCTCCGGAGTCTCTGGCACATCTCAGTTGCTGTATTTGTAGTTCCATCATGTCTGTGTGGGCATCTTTGCAAGCCTAGGGTATCCAAGACAGCAGCCTCCTCATAGGGTTGCCATGTCCACACACTCTTTGCTTTCTGCCTTGAGCTTTCTTCCCCTCTCCCCTCCATGAGTCTTACTGATTTGTACATAAGTTAGTGGCCAACAGGGGAGAGAATACATATGGCCCAATCTTCTGTGTGAGACAGTTCTAGAAGGTACTGTGTGATTTGCAGATGTGCTGGTAGAGACACAGTTCCCTGGTCTAGGATAACAACTTTGGAAACAGACTTTCCCAGAGACTTTTCCTCTTAACTTGCTTTTTTTTTTTTTGCTTTCTGAGACTCTCTCCCTATCAACTGCCTGCACCCAAGTCAGCATATTTGTCTGGAAACAACCTAACTCTGTTAGTGTCTCAGGTATAGGTCATGACATGCAACTGCTCAGGCCCAGCATGCTGGTGAGGTTAACAATTGAGAGATTTTATGCACATAGCAGTTAGTATTTGCTGGTTAGTCATTTTGAAATTATCACTCTTGCCCATAAACAAATACAACAATTATGTGATCAAAAATACCATTTTTGTGCATTTTGCCCATAAGAAGAAAGAGAAAAAACAGTGCTTTAGAAAGTAACAATAATAATAATAATAATAATAATAATAATAATAATAATAATAATAATAATAAAAGAATGGGTCATGAATCCAAGAAGTTTGTCGGGGCGGTTGGAGAAGAAGGAAGGGTAGGAATTATACAAATGCACTGTATTCATATATGAAATTCTTTAAAAAGTAAAAAATAAGAAAGTGTTTTGGCTGGGTGGTGGTGGTGCATGCCTTTAATCCCAATACTTGGAAGGCAGAGGCAAGTGGACCTCTGTGAGTTCAAGGCCAGCCTGGTCTACAGAGTAAATTCCAGGACAACTAGAGCTGTTACACAGAGAAACCCTGTCTTAAAAACAAACAAACAAACAAAAAGGAATAAAGAAAGAAAGAACAAAAGTGTTTTGTTGTCTTCTGAACAACTGCAGAGAGTAGACTTCCTTCCTTTGTTTGTGTGTGTGGTTTATGTGCAAGTTCATACACACCCATGCACCAACAGACTAAAGGGGACATTGTGTGTCTTTCTCCATCCCTCTCTGCCTTATTTCCTTGGAATGTGTTTCTCTGAACTTGGACAAACTCAATCTTTTCCATGTAGTTTGAAAGTCAGGACACTCTGGCAATCCTCCTGTCTGTACACTTTCTCTAGCTCTCATGTGTGGCCTTGACCAGATTTTTGTGTGAATGCCATTGGTCTTGACCAAGGTCCTCACACTTAGGCAATAAGTACTCTTACTCACTGAGCCATCTCTCCAGCGCACAGGAACCAATTTCTCCCTCAGAGGCATCAGTGGTAGTAGCAAGACTAAGGTTTCCAGAACAATCACTGGTGACAATAAATACCAAGTCATATTTTCAGTCCCTTCCTCAGCAACTTTGAGATCCAGGCTGGTCCAAGGCTTTCTCAGAGGCCCTGATGGAAGGCCATAGGGAACATTCATTCTGTTTATACTTGGCAAGGACTAGCCTGGAACTGGGACTCGGGCCTTCCTTGAAGGACTTAAGGCTTCAGTTCTGGGGAATTCGATTTTCCCTCCTGAAGGGCTTTGGCTATCAGACCCAAGCAGCTGTTTCTAAGGTGTACTGTGTTTCCTTTGCTGACATTGCTTGATTTAGCCTTCTGTAGACCTTGGCCTATAGTCCCCCCACCAAAAAAAAAAAACAGCATATAATAAGCTGTACTTCTTAACAAATTAATTAAAGACCCCCCCATCCTAGAATTTGCTTTTGTCTTCTTTATTTCTCATCCCTGGTCCTCCCAACACCTTGCCATTCAGAATTTTTATTCCAGTTGATTCAGGTTAAGGACTCACTGATCTCTGAGCTAAAGTCCCTTCTCACTGACTCTGACGGAGGCACTCTTTTTCAGAGCAGCTGAATCCCTTACAGACCTTATACTACTCAAGATTTTTAAAAGGCATAAAGATTTATTCCCCCTGTCTCTGGCTCTCTCATATATACTTCACTTCACATGTGATAAAATGTACCCACTTGCTCTGTGCACTGAAGTTATTCTTTTAAGCAAGAAATAACATCATTTTAGAATATCATCATGATTTCCCAAAGAAAAAGCTCAGTTCTAACCCTGCCCAGATCTGTATTCTTGGTCCAGAGCAAACACTAATATACTTCCCTATTCCGCTGAACACAAGTACAATTCTTCTATGTGGATTTTAGTGTTTGGCATCTTCAATTTCACTCTTCACTACTGTGGACTGGTACTACATTACATGGTATCCAACATTACTCATAACTCATTCACTAGTGGATATTTGGGACATTTCCATCTTTTATAAATTGCAAACATTATTGTCATAAACATTTATGTGTAAGATTTTATGTGTATACAGTTTTAAATTCTCTGCTGTATATTTATAAAAGGGAAAATTTTAGAACACATGGAAACCCTCGAGTACAGGTGTGAATGACTACACAATTTTACATCCTTACCACTTGTGTGTGAAAGCCTTCCACACCTGTGTGTGATGTGCATCTGTATTACCTGCCTTGATTATTCTTCCAATCCCAATGTATAGAACTGGTTTTTTTTCAACTAGTACCAGCAGTTTCTGAGACATTATAACAACATTTTAGTCACGCTTGGATTTGCAGAGGTCCACATTTTAGCTTTGGCAAGGACATAGGACTTTCTGTGTAGAGTACTTGTCTTAACTTCTTCTTTTGGCAACCTGAGAAATAAAGGGAATAAACCCCTGACTTGTAGTACTAAGTTCATCGTGGTGGAAACGTAAGAGTGGCTGGAGATGGGGGTCACCCCCAGTCCACTATCAGGAAGCAGAGTGACCACACACTTCTGCTTATCTCACTTCCTCCTTTGTAGACAACCCAGGATCCACTGCCCAGAGCACAATCATCCCAAAATTAGAGGCTTTTCTGTCATTAAAGAATGTAACCAAGATAATCTCTCTGACTCAAACCCAGTGGCTCCTCTCCCAGGTGATTCTATGTTCTGTAAGGTTGACAACTGGCACTAACAGTAGCAGGGAACAGAGTGGGGTTGGGAAGAAATGGGACAACTATAGTGTGGTGGCAAGAAAGGGTGCTGGATGATGGGGAACAGTAAAGGGTGCCTATCTGTGCTGTGAGTTCAGGTGAGCATTGTCTCACATGGCTCTCATTGTCTCCAATGGCACAATGACTAATTGATACCACCTAACACAGAGTCCAGGATTCTAATGGTGCAGAAACCTATCTAACCCAGGGCACCTCATGTAAGACATTCAGGTTTTTTTTAATCTCAGTTCCTCATATACATTATTAAAATCATGCAGCTGTGAAGCATGCATAGTGCTGTGTTTTTATATAATTTTCTGTTATTATTATTTTTTGAATGCTTGGGATCAAACCCAAGGCCTTGCACATACTGGACAAGTGTCTACTATTGATCCACATTTAGATTTGATGCTTACAGGGTCATTCAGTTTGGATCCATTTATGCCATTTTAGAAACTAAATCTCAAAGATTTTATTCCCCGGTAACCATAAAGCCAAGACAGCTTGACAGTTCATGACTTTGAGTAATAGTTTCTTCCCTCTAACACAAACAGACTCTGAATGACTTCAGAAGAGAGCATTTATGATTGTCCTCAAGCTAAAGGCTCTAAAATAGAAACTGTCTATAAAACTGATAAGATCCTAAGGAAAGACCCTCCTGAGCTAGGTGATAATTTTAAATCAAGAGGCATGTTTTCATAACTCTAAATTTTGATCATTTTAAAAGAAAGTTTTCTTATCCTGTAGTGATTTGCACCAAAGGAAGATGTCTGCAAGCTGATTTAGGAGGTGAGCTCTACAGCAAGGCAGGGGTAGGGTATGATGAGGACTTCTTCAGTAGTGTCTTTGATATGTATGAGTGATAAGAACATATTGAGGATTATATAGACAAACTTTATTCAGTTAGCAAGACACCTATATGCAAATAGTTTTGCATGGGGGAATATATGAAGAACTGGTAATTGTTTATCTAAAAGAAGGAGAAAGAAGATCTGAACCTCTTTGAAATAATAGATGTGATATCATACCAGTGAGAATGCTTTCTTGTGTTCTGAGTAGAACCAGCATGAAAATTTAAATCTTCAAAGACTCAGAATCAGGTAATCTTAGTAAATAGACTATCTGAGCAAGTATGATGGGTCACCAGTAGTCTGAGGTATCAAATCATGGACATATTTAAGCAGTCACTACCTCCCTCTCTTTATGGGATTCACTATGTCATGGATTGTAGGAGGTGAGGGGACTGTTTTCCCTGCTGCCCTGCTGCTCTGCTGCTCAGTCCTGAAATAACCACATAGAAACTGTGTTAATTATATCACTGCTTGGCCCATTAGCTCTAACTTCTTATTGGCTAACTCTTACATCTTAATTTAACCCATCTCCATTAATCTGTGCATCACCACAAGGTCGTGGCCTACCAGCAAAGTTTCAACATGTCTATCTCTGGTGGTAGCGACTCAATGGCGTCTCGCTTGACTCTGCCCTCTTTCTCTCAGCATTCAGTTCCATTGTCCCCGCCTACCTAAGTTCTGCCCTATCAACAGGCCAAGACAGTTTCTTTATTCATTAATGGTAATTACAGCACACAGAGGAAACTCCCACATCAAGGGGTTCTGCCTTCATGGCAATGGCGTTTAATCTTACGGAGCTCAAATTCTTTGACTTGGTACAATGTGTATTTTTGATAACATGCAAGTTTATAGCAGATGTATTTTCAGCACAGTGTTTCTCTTGCAAAGTTGCTCACTGCTCTGCTTTTCATTATGCTATTAATTTTCTCATACTTCCAAGAATTTTGGCTAGAGTTGCTTTTAACTTCTTTCCCTTTTTTTTCTCTTCTTTGTCCAAACCGAAGTATTCAAAGTTCCATCTGCCCTACTCTGAGATATCAAGTTTCTCATATCCTCTTCACTCATAGCTCAGTCCCTCAAAGGCAGTCTCCCCTCAGATGTGAATTTCCATGCTCCCTCCTTTGTTTTCCATCATATTTGCCAACAGAATATGTTTGCTTCTTCCATTGACTTTTGCAACAGACTGCTCCAGTAAGTTTATTCATCATTATTCATAAATTTTCATTCTTTTTATTTGCAACAAAATAGAGTCGTTGGACTTCTACTCTCCAATTTCTTATGACCATATCCTACTGGTAACCAACACTTATTCATAACGTTGGCAAATTGGTTACTTATTGACAATGGCAATTCCATTATATAATTATCTTACCTCCCTTTTATCTCTTCTAAAATACAACAAAATTATATTAGTCCATTTTCTGCTGCTGTGACATGATACTGGAGGATAGTATCTTCATAAAATAGTTTATAATGTAAAGAGTTTATTTAGCTTACAATATAGAAGGATTGAATGTCAATATGGAGGGACACTAGTAGTGTGGCTTCTTGTGAAAGTCGCCTGGCTGCGTTTTAGCTTGGAACAAAGCAGAAAGGGAGCTGGCATCATGTAGGATGCAGGCAAGTGCCTGGCCATTTCTTCATAGCAGCCTACTATTGTGAAACATACTCAATCCATGATGACAGCTGATTCATCTTTCTGAGGGGAGTGACCCAAAAATCTAGTTATTCCATTCAAGGTTTCACCTTGGGAAAGGTTATACTTTCTCAACACCATGACATGAGGTTCAAGCTTGGACAATATGGACCTGTGCAGGGCACTCAAATGTATCCAACCCCTTGCACCTTCTTCATTGCATTTGCAATGTGCCAATGCTTTAAAACATCTCACTCCTTTCCTGTCCTCCTAACTCACTGGGGCTTATTTGACCTCTGAAATCTAAGAACCCTTACTTACGTTTCTACCACATAGGCCTCTGTGGACACATTCTATCTTTTACTAAAATAATGCCTTTCTTCACTCATAGTTCCTTGGGAATGGAAACTATGGCTTCATTATCCTGAGTGTGTGGTTCTTGCCCAATAGTTTTGTGGTGGATATTTGAAGAACTGATCATTGGCTAAATAAGTAAACAAATACAAAATGCATTTAGTTATTAACATCCTTTATACAGATAATATGAGTGAGAAGAATGCAGTGTGGTGGTGGGGGGTTTGATTTCTTATATTCCTTAGATGGCTCTGACCAATATTCTACTAGCTATTTGTAACATCTATTGTCCAAAAGAGGACTTAGAAAAGCATGTGACAATGGCGTTGAAAAAACTCATCACTACACTTAGAGAAACATTCCCAAGAATTTGTTTAACTAAAACCTTGTCAAGAAATTGATCCTTTTATTTTAGAGACATCTCATCAAAGTTTGACAGATTCTTCTACTGAGCCATTTTACCAGATACTCGAAACAATTGCTTAGCAACAAAATGTCAGCAACTAACCAGGGACTGGCAAGGCATCTTGATGATAAGAACACTTGCTGTGCATGTGTGACACAAGAAGCCAGACATGGACCTGTAACCCCAGCACTAGAAGGGGTGTGGGGACTGGATGGTCATGTGGGATTGTTGACCAGCAGGACAGCTAAAAAAAGTTCCAGGTTCAGTAAGAGACCTTGACTCAAGGAAATAAAACAAAAATGTGGCAGATCAGGATGGACATCCAACTCCAACTCTTCTGGCCTTTGTGAGCACAGCCATCACATATACTGCACATGTATACATCACATAGACACATGTAAAGCGCATACATACACACACATTACTTAAAACCAAGGAGGCCATGGACCTTTATTTCCCTCACAATGTACTAGAGGTAGGTCAACACCTCAACCCTAGGGTCTTGTGCTGACAGTGAGTACTCCATTAAAGACACAGGGAATGTTGGACCCATCCTAAGGAGGAAGTGACCCTAGAGAAGAGTGAGACTTCCCATTCTCTCTCTCTCTCTCTCTCTCTCTCTCTCTCTCTCTCTCTCTCTCTCATTTCATTTCTTTTGTTTTTTGAGTAAGGGTTTCTCTGTACCTTTGCAGCCTGTCCTGGAACTAACTTTTGTAGACCAGATTGGCCTCGAACTCACAGAGACACAGAAATCTGCCTGCTTCTGCAGGGATTGAAGGCATGCACCACCACTGCCCAGCTAACCATTCTATCTCTTGATGATGATGGAAAAATAATTTTGAGTTTCGACAAGGCTTTGTTTTTTGTTTCTCCCCATTAATCAATTGAAAATCAATGTTAGGGGCAGTATTTAATAATTCATCATTATTTCCATCATATTTAATATGAGAGAGATGATCCAAGAATAATTAGTAATGATTTGATCTCAATGATGGGCACTTTAGTTTCAGATTTTATATATAGTAAAATATATATACACGCACATTTATTTTCAAATTATATGGGTATGTTAGTTTTCCTTTCCTTGTTTTTTGACTTTAATGAAGCAGCATAATTATTATCAGGGTACAGTTAGTTTTGGAGGTGTCATTTTTAGTGATTTCACCAAATTCTATTATAAATTCTAAGATCATTTTCTGAGCTGTCTTTTGTTTACTGATAAGAATAACCACTAGATGGCAGCAGCGGCTAAGCTGGGAAATGAAGACTGCATAAAAGCGTGCCCTGCCAGCACCCTGGAAAGATTGCCATTATCATGCTGCAAGATTTCATTTATTCAAGGAAAGGCAATAGTTAGAAACATAATTTTACTATCTGACTTTATCGTAAGCGTAGGCAGATAATTTCAAACAAACACTGCCCAGTCTCAATATTCATTTTATAGCAATGCTGTATTATATTCAAACAATTTGAAAAAAAAAACAGGGATGATTAAATCTCCAAGTTTAAAAACGCCTATATCCACCAAAAGCTTCATAAATACACACTGTTAAAATAATCCAACATAAAAGTCATGTCATTGTGTTGGATTTTCCAAGCAACTCGCTCATGCCCTTCTTCCTAAATTGGTTCCTCAGTCCCAGAGATGATTTGAATGTCATTTCCTCTCCAGTTGTCTGGTAGATGACAGGGCAGAAACTGAGAAGTGGCAGCTGTGTTGACATGCACATTTGGATGACAGCGCCCTGTGTGCACACAGCCAGCCTTCGACTTCCTACTTCCTCGCTTCCTTACTCACCTCGGGCCAAAGGGATCTAATGTGAGAGACACAGCTAGAATAAAATCTATATAAGGACAAACCTTCACGTAATCACAAATGACTCTCCGACTCCCGAAGTTTCTGTCGTCATTCTAAGGGGTGCTGCTGCCTTGGGTTAGGAAATTCTGTCTGCGGGTGAGGTTAATCACCCTACACAATCCGTATGGAAAGACCACACCTACATGTTTTCCCTCATCTCTATCCTGAGTGTTTTAACTGGGTTGACCAGTTTGTCTCATAATAGCATGCCGATCTTTTATTTGCATTTCTGTTTGAACTCTTCCCTCTGTCTGAGCACCACGATCCAGTCTCTAACAATGTAAACAACATTTCCTTAAGGTTCATTTCCTCCAGACCTTTACCTACTTCCCACAATTCTGTCCCTGACAAGCTTTTCTTTTTGTGGAGAGGGTTAGTGATTCCTGTAACAGTTAAATTCTGGATTAGAATACAAATGTAGTTAGAAAGGAAGGAAGAAGAAAGGAGGACACCTGTGCAGCCACTGTATGGGACAGGCATAGCCTTCCTCACAAGGCTCGCGTCTTTATGGAAAGTAGACAATGCTAAACCAAGTCATGTGGCAGTGCAACAAGGACCATCAAAGACATCAGTGCTCACCTAGACTGAGAGATACAAAATGTCTCCTTGTGGAAGGATAGTAAACTTGAGAGAAAGATAATTGGTTACCAAAAAGAAAAAAAAAGTCCAGAAGAAGAAAATTGTACCTAGAGAACATGTACAATGACGCAAAAGGGAAAATGGCATAGAGCATTTCTCCCAGAGAAAGAATGACAGAGCGCAGTTTAGTGCTTATCACAGGAACAGTGAGTGTCTCAGAACCAGCATAGCGGTGGTTTTGTAGGAACCCTATGTGTTAACAAAGAAGGAATTACAAGCAATCATGCAATAAATCCAATGGGTCAGATATTGCTGTGGTCCATGCTGGGAGTCATGGGTAGGAATAATAGGATTAGGGATGTCAGTCACAAGAACAGGGTTCTAAGGATCACACTCAGGTTCTCGGGTTTGTGCGGCAAAGAGATTTTAGCTTCTGAGCCAGCTCTTTTAGCATGCTTGGAAATTTTCATTTTATTTTGTTGTTTGTTTGTGAGATAGGATTTCTCTGCATAGCCGTGGTTGTCCTGGAACTTGCTCTGTAGACCAGGCTTTTCTCAGACTCAGAGAGATCCTCCTGCCTCTGCTGCTTGAATGCTTGAGTTAAAGACATGCGACACCACTGCCTTTCTGGGAATTTGCATTCTTGAAAATGAAATCCTAATTTTTATGAGAAACACTCACTGGAAAGTAGGAAAGAGTCTGCCGGCTAACAGTAGATCTTTGTGGAGAGTAGTTTTAATAGATAAGGAGAGAAAGTTCACCTGAAGGAGAAACTTCAAAGGATGCGATTGTGGGTCTGGAAATGGACACCCAAGGGCATCTTCCTCAGAGAATCTAGGAGAAAGTTTTAAAATGAACAAAGCACTCTATTTTCTCAAGTGCTGCAAAGATGTTAAAATGGAATAAGCCTTACACATTTTCCAATGGACTTTTGCAAAATGAAGCTCACATTATTGCTTTCAGGAAACATATTCCAGCGGAACAACTGGGACAGGCGAGAATAATAATGCAGAAGGACAGACAGAAACCTAGATGTAGACAGGACAACATCCAAGATAGGAAAAATTTAACAAATGGAAGAAAGAAAGAAAGAAAGAAAGAAAGAAAGAAAGAAAGAAGGAAGAAAAAATGGAAGGAAGGAAGGAAGGAAGGAAGGAAGGAAGGAAGGAAGGAAGGAAGGAAGGAAGGAAGGGTTTTAGTGAGAGGAGCGTGGCCACTTTTGTTCTGTCCCGCCCAGCTAGCTTACACCCGTAGAAGGAGGGCACCGGCCATGTCCAGTTGCCCGGCTTGCTTAACCCCCAAATAACCACACAGAAATTGTGTTAATTAAATTACTGCCTCGCCCATTATATCTAGCCTCTTCTTGGCCAACTCTCACATCCTGATCTAACCCATTTCTGTTAATCTGTGTTTACCACATGACTGTGGCTTACCGGTAAAGATCCTAACCTACGTCTGTCTCAGGCTGGAGATTCTTGACCTGGCAACTTCATGATGGCTCTCTCTGTCTGCCTTCCTCCTACCAGCATTCAGTTCTGTCTTCCTGCCTATCTAAGTACTTCCCTATCAAAAGGCCAAGAAAGTTTCTTTATTTAACCAATGAAAGCAACACAAATACAGAAGGACCTCCTACACCAAAGAGTACTTGGTTAAATATAAAAATCTGCAGGTCATGCTCGTTGTGAACATGCCTTTCTAAATGTCAGCATTCAGAGAGTAAAGAAGACGCAGGAGGCCACAAGTTGGAGGCCAGCTTGAACAACATAGTGAGGCGATGTCCCAACTTAACAGAACAAGACAAAATCCAAAATGTGCAAATACTTGAGAGAAGGAAAACAAGACTTCTTTTCAGATCCCAAAATGTTTAGGATCCAGAATACAAAAGACAAGTGTGTGTGTGTGTGTGTGCACGTGCGTGCGTGGGCATGTGTAAGAATGTTCACAGACCCATTTGATTGGTATATTTTTTCCCAAACTTTTACTCTGGGACAATGTCTGTTTTTGAGGTTGGGATGCATTTCTTGTATGCAGAAGAGGGATGGATTCTGGTTTTGTATCCAATCTGTTAGCCTGTGCCTTTTTATGGGTGAGTTGAGTTCATTTACATTAAGGGATATTAATGACCAGTGGTTGCTATTTCCTGTTAATTTAGTTTTCATCTTTGGTGATGTTAATTTGTGCATTTTTTTCCTTCTTGAGGATTTTCTGTAATGAGATCACCAATTGTCTGTGTTTTTGTTGGTGTAGCCATCTTCTTTGGGTTGGAGTTTTCCTTCTAGCATTTTGTGTAGGGCTGGGTTTGTTGCTAGGTATTTGTGAAATCTAGATTTGTCATGGAATATCTTGTTTTGTCCTTCTATGGTGATCGACAGTTTAGCTGGTACAATCCCTTTGGAAGTCAGTGTGGCGATTTTCCAGAAAATTAGGAAACTACCTTCCTCAAGACCCAATAATACCACTTTCGGGTATATATCCTAATGATGCTCAATTGTGTCACAAGGACATGTGCTCAACTATGTTCATAGCAGCTTTGTATGTCATAGCCAGAACCTGGAAACAACCTAAATGCCCCTCAATCAAAGAATGAATAAGAAAAATGTGGTACATTTACACAATGGAGAAAAAAATAACCACAGCTTGAATTTTGCAGGAAAATGGATGGAGCTAGAAAACATTATTTTGAGTGAGGTAACCGAGACACAGAAAGACAATTATCACATGTACTCACTCATAGGTTGTTTTAAAACATAAAACAAAGAAAACCAGCCTACAAACCACAATCCCAGAAAACTTAGACAACAATACAGACACTAAGAGAGACTTACATAGATATAATCTACACGGGAAGTAGAAAGTATAAAAAGAGATGATCTCCTGAGTAAATTGGGAGCATGGGGACCTTGGGGTAGGACTGAAGGGGGGAGGGGAGAGGTAGCGAGGGGAGCAGAGAAAAATGTAGAGCTCAACAAATATCAATAAAAAAAAGAACGTTCACATGTGTGTTCAGGTACATATGCACATGTGTGTCTGTGCATATGGAGAGAAGAACACAGTGTTGAGTATTGCTCCTTGAGTGCTATACCCATTTTAACTTTAATTTTGATTTTTCTGAAGCAGGGTTTCTCCCTAGATTAGAGCTTGCCAACTAGGCTGTGCTAGCTAGCTAAGAAGCCCCAGGAATCTATCTGCCTCCACTTCCCTGAACTGGGATCACAGTACATAGGACCACATCCACCTGGGAATCGAACTCAGATCTGTGTGTCTGTAACAGGCACTTTGTAGCTGAGCTGTCTCCACAGTGTAAGGTACTTATTTTTTGGACAGAAGAGTGAAGATCGCCTTTCTGCCAAATGACAATGAGGTGGGATGAGATGTGAGAGGGCATAGAAACAGGAAGAGAAGACAAAATCAGACAAACAGCTTTGTTTCTACAAATTTTTACAACTGGTAATTAGCGGGTCAGATTTTTGACTCATACGTGCTGGTTCCAGGCTCTGTAGTGTTTACACAGTCAGCCATCACTATCTCATAGGCCTGGCGTAAAGTCTACCACTGTTTCTGAACATGGGGGACTTCTTCACTCACCATCCTTAAGCTGTACATTGAAATTCATCCTTATTCTCAGATATGTTTTTACTCATCTCACTGAGGGAAACTGACTTGTCATTCATTTATTGAGTGCCTGCTTGGTCCCTACATCTAGGTATCAGATGGTCATCCTGAAGAGACACAGCTCTGTCCTTTTTTTTTTATTATTTTATAGCATGCTGAGAGAGAAAGACAGAAATTAGAATCCTTTTAACAATTGTGGAGGCAATGTGACAATCACCATGCATTAAAGACATGTTCTGCTCTGAAATCATTTAGCAAGAGGGCTGATTCAGTCTAATGCTGGGGAAGGCATTCCTTAAAAATTGACTTTGGAAGGCAGTCTTGACAGGAAGACACTTTCTAAAAAGTTCACAACCCCAGCAATGTGTGCTAATACAGATCTTATACCACTGGGTTCCTTGGGCTTCTTATCTGTGTAGACCAAGGTGCCATTCATTTCCTTTTACCTTCCAACACATCATGGGATGGAAGCCCAGTTCTGACCTCCAACTCCTGTTTGTTGGTGTAACGGCCTCATGTATGTAGCACCATCTAGCTGTTGCCACACACACAAGACTGAGTCACCACCTAGTCATCCTGTCCTTTCAAGCAGAGTTAGTTTCTCATTAGCAAGTTAGTAGACTATGAGATTCTAAAAAAGGCTAAGATACATGCAGATGTAAGAGGAGGCCGCTTGATCATCCTGGCTTCCTAGAACCAAAATAACCACACAGAAACTATATCATTTAAAACACTGCTTGGTCCATTAGTTCTTACTTCTTATTGGCTAACTTTTATATTTTAATTTAACCCATTTCTAGTAATCTGTGTATTGCCATGTGGCTGTGGCTTACTGGCAAAATTCCAACGGGCATCTGTCTCTGGTGGAGCTACATGGCTTCTCTCTGACTCTGCCTCCTTTCTCCCAGCATTACGTTTAGCTTTCCCCGCATAGCTTTGTTCCCCTATAATTCTGCTATAGGCTCAAAACAGTTTCTTTGTTTATTAATGGTAATCACAGCATACAGAGGGGAATCCCACATCATGCAGAGCTGACACTGAAGGGTGGGTAATCAGCATCTGCTGTGTGTGTTTGTGTGTTTTCTTTTGGTCTGAGAGTTTTTAGCTCCTAGCATTTGTTTTCTAGTGTTTGCCATTATCCATCAAGTCATCTAGATCTATTAAGAAACATTTTTTTTAACTTAGGTTTTTTTGTTTGTTTGTTTGTTTGTTTGTTTTTATTTATTTATTTTTTTTTTGCAGCTACATTGACACATGAGGTGGGGGATTTCCAGTCTGGGTTCAGACATCTGCACATCCAATGGTTAGCTCACTTAGTACATCTACTAAAGATAGAATTTGATAACTAGTGATACTGCAGTGCAAATTGGGTTTTTTTCTCCCATCAGTCAAAGATGAAAAGGAAAGAAAATGGCTCAATGAAATGTGGTCTTTTTCTATACTTGGGCTGGCTCTCTCTATTTCTGTATTTGCTGATTGGCAGGAAGAAAAGTAGATGCCTCAGTCTACTCTTTATTTTGTGTCTTAAAAGATTCATAAAGGCTAACACACACACAAAAATTGACTTTGGAGTTCACTAGTCATTGATGACAAAATGGTATTAGTTGATGAGAGGGAAAATACATGTCAGGGATGTTTAGAGTGCCTAAGAGAGGACAATATAGGAGAAGAATATTTTGAAGACATATTTGAGGCAATGCACATCTCTTAGCACTGTAGTTTCTAATTTAAAGCCTAAAAGACTTATATACAGCATCCCAGACTGATGGCCCAAGACATTTATCCTGGGAATTCTGTCTAAGAGGGTTTACTGGCAAATCCTATCAAGTTTCAAGTTGATGAATTTCTTATAGTCATAGGGGAAAAGCCAATGAAGGTCAAAATGTTGATAATACCTTCAATGTACTTAGAACATTGTACAATCTATCTATGGTCTAATTTATCTCCCATAATTAATCTTATATGAACTAGAATGGAAAAATGACCAATGTCTAGGGTCAGAGTGAAAGATTTTGAACTAAATGGGTCTAAATGTAAAATTTCTAATCTGTCCAGTAGAACCTTATGCAAAGACATGATTTATGCTACTCAATTTGCATTTGAATCAAAATAGCCACATATGACTAGCAAAAGCATCTTAAAGAATGCATATCTAGATGGATGCCAGGACAAAAAAAATGCAGTTTCTTGTAGCTAAAATGTTCATCAATAATCTTATTAATATCAAAACCTGGCTCTACATTATATGCTATTTGATGGATATAATTATGCTTATGATAATTGTTGATGATTTATGCACCTACTGTAGCTAATACATAATAATTGTTTGATGGATGTTAAGTAGAATAGGTTTTTTATAAATAAACTAATTTTATAAACACTATGTGTGTTACACTCTAAATTCAGTATTACCTTTTATTAATTTAATTTGTAGCATTATTATTCCTAAACTATATCTTATTATAATTGGTAGCACCTTACTTGTATTCTGTTGTTGTTGTTTTTTTTTAACTGTAATCTACAAGCGTGCTTACAATGAAGACTTTGGCCAAAGATGGTTGTTCATGTCTGTAATCTCAGAACTTGAGAGATCGGGAAAGGAGTATCATGAGTTTGAGGCTAGTCTAGGCTACATAGCAAGTTCCCTTCTGGAAAAGAACAACAACAATGAAAAGCAAACAAATGGTTATCTGGACTGACCTGTACTGGCTAATTGTTTTCAGCATGTCCTAAGCTAGAGCAATTTTGGAAGAGAGAATGCAAATAAAGAATTTCTTCCCTCAAGTTTGTCTATAAACAAGTCGGGGGGCATTTTCTTAATTAAAGATTGATGTAGATGGTTCAACCCTTTGTGGTCACTGTCACCCATGGACAAGTGGCCTGAGTTGTGTGAGGAAGCCCCAGGGATGAGCCAGGAGCAGTGTTCCTCTATGGGTTCGTCTCTGCCCTTGCTTGATTTCCTGCTGTAACTTTCTTCATTGATCAACTGTGATTGGGACATAGAAATCAGATAAACCCTTTCATCACCAAGTTTCTTTTGGTTGTGGCGTTTACTACAATAGAAAACAACCAAAGACATTGCCCCAACAGGCTCTGTGATGTAGTTCTAGCAACACTAGACTCTATTATAAACAAACATTTCTCCATACATGATACTGTTATATTATCTATGAAAAAAAATATTGTTAGAGTCAAAAAGAAATTAGTTCACAAGGTTGTAAATAGGGCTTCTTTACCACTCTTTGATAGAACTGAGTGAGCAACTCCTATACCTAAGACTCCAGGGATAGTGCAGAAAACAGAAGTATGGCAGGAGCCAGAGGATGGGAGGTCTTCTCTGTAAGATGTGTCTCCTAGCAATGTCAAAAGCTACAACCTTAACCTCTCACCAACAGGATTGTCTAAATATGAGATGAGCAAGAACAACAATAGACATGCTAAAGGTGGCATGGGAAAATCAAAGAGTCCTCAGCCCAGCGCAAGGAACTACAATGAATGCTGAAAGTGGGAGAAAAGTCTTCCTCAGGGAGGAGCACACCAATTGGTTATCCAATACCAAATGATCAGCCCTGAAAACATACATACAAGTAGTATTATACAGACTTAACTGGTTATATTTAGGAGTATAGATGTATAAATTATATATGTAAGCAAAAGTTAATGAAAAACATCATGTATTCTTGAGAGAAGGAGGACGGGGTATATGGGAGAGTTTGGAGAGATAAAATGAAAGAGAAGGAGGAAATGATGTTACTCTAATCTAAAAAATTAAATTTTAAAAAGAGAGAAGTCTGTTTCTCTTCCTGTTAGCCATCCCTGGAAAGGACACTCTGGAGTCAAACGGTTTGTTGTGAGAATAAGCCTGGAATTACCTCAAGGTTACTTGTCAAAGAACAGAAAAAGAACCATCATTTCCTGCCTTTGAGCTGAAGTTTCTGCAAGGCTGAAATTTTCTACAGTGAGAGAAACTGAGGACTAAAAGTTCTGCATTTAAGGGAAAGAAAGAGGAAACAAAAAGAGAAGACAGTTTCCACTCCTCTTCTGGTTTAATCCAGAGCATCTGAAGATTGTTGACATTTGGCCCTAAACATGCTTTGTCCTGGGGGTGGCGCATGTCTTCTGTGCTGTAGGACATTCCCCAGCATCCCAGGCCTCTTATTGCTAAATTACAATGGTATCCTCTTCCCATGTCATGGCAATCATAGCTATTTGTAGGTGTTAGTAAAGGTCTCCTGTGCCATTAACTCTTAGTTTCCAACAATTGGGGAAAACTATACTGAGTGTCGCTAGGTATGGGGATGCCAGTGGCTACTTAAAAGAAAAAGGACAGCCCATAGAATCAACTAAGTAGGGCCCGTAATGGCTCAAAGAGACTAAAGTGTCAGTCATGAAGTCTACATGGCTCTGAGTTGGTACCTCTACATATGTTATGATTGTGTAGACTGATGTTCTTGTGGGACTCCTAACAGTGGGACAGCTGTTGTCCCTGACCCTTTTGCCTACTTTGTAATTCTTTTCCTCCTCCTGGATTACCTTGTCCAGTCTTGATATAAAATATTTGCCTAGTCTTACTGCAACTTGTTACGCTGTGTTTGGTTGATATCCCTGGGAGGCCGGCTCTTTTCTGAAGGGAAACAGAGGAGTGGATCTGGGAGGTGGGGAGGCAGAGATATCACTGGGAGGAGTGAAGAGATGGCAAACTGGTTGGGATGGATTGTAAGAGAGAAAACTAAATAAAAAAATAAGATAAAGTTAGTAAATTAAGGCAATGGTCAAAGGTACACAGTTCTCTTCAGTTCTTAACTTTTATTGTGGTAAATCCTTCAACTGCAACAAGCATTATGTTACAAAGGGACACCTGGGTATAGTTTACATGATTAGAGAGCTGTCCCTTTATAAAAAGTACAGATAGGCAGCCTAGACTGAAACTTGAGACACAACAGCCCAGATGATTGAGCTCAGGTGTGGTTGTTGGGTCTGTTTGCTGGTCCCAGATGATTAAGCCCAAGGTGTGTTTCCTGAGTCTGTGTTTTGGTCCCACACTCTTCATCTAGCTGTGTAATGACTATTTATACACTCTACAGTGGAGTAGTTCCTCTGATTCCATCTACTGGAAGCAGTGACTGCTTGTTTACTAGACTTGAGGTCATCTAACACAAATTGCCTGCATTGCTTGGCACCTTTGGTCCACAATTCAGTGGACCTTTACCCTTCATTTCAACATTTATCTTACCAAGGAAAACAAATCTATATAAAATTTGTTTATTTGAATTTGAAATTTAATAACATTTGTCACATTTAATTTGTTCTTATATTAATTTGACTATTGTACTTTATTTTATACACAGAAAACTTTACGTTAACATTTTAACAATAGATAGATGGAAACAGAGACCCCCCCAACTAATCTATGTAAAGAAAGTAAGGGACTGTGGAGTGCTCAGCTCTGAACTCCACACCTATCTTTCATCTCTTTTCCCAAGGCTCTGGGATCATCACAGAATAGAGTCAGAAGAAGTGAATGTCTGAAGTGAAGCAGTGTTTGCTCAGCACTGCAGGGCCAATGCACATAGGAACTCCGAGTGGCTGTGATTATGTGCATTAGATCTGCACAAGATCAAATCATCTAAAATCCCAGAGCAGAGTGGAAAAAGGCTCATGACGCCCCATTCCTACCTGAGGAACTATTTGGTAATTGAAGGCTGCTGTTGTTGTAAGATTTGGGATTTGGAAGGGGTGGATTATAAAGTAGATTGAAACACATCATGTTAATATTTGAAACTTTCAAACAATAAGTTACCAATGGATAAAATTATTACACCATCATTTTCCTTCTTTTAGCTCTACAGTGCTTAGGATCTAAGGTAGTAGGTGATGGAGGCCACTGAACATCTAGCCTCATAGTCTTCTGCTGCCAGATAAAGTCTGAAGAGGGATCGCTGACTACTCAGACAGAGACGGGAAAATAATGTATTTAGCTTTTACTGTGGATTGAACGAGGATGGTCCCCATAGGCTCCTATGTTTGAATACTTGGCCCTCAGCTGGTGGAACTGTTTGGAAAGGATTAACAGTGTCCTTGGAGGTGTCACTGGATACTGACGTTCCAAAAGACTCACACCGTTCCCAGTGTCTCTTACTTCTTCTCCTGTGTATCAGTATATACTATATTGACTCTGCCTTTCTGGAGAATTCTAATGCAAAGCCCTCAGACTTCCAGATGACCAGAGGAAACACTTACACTAACAGGGGAGCAGGGAACTCTATATTCACAGGATCTGAGCCTTCTGAAGAAAGAGATGGGTTAGTAACTTTGGAATTCTCTTCTCTCTTGTCTTAAAAACAAAATCCTGAAACAAACAAACAGCTACTACCTGTTTTCTCAAACATGTAGGCTAGTGCATGAAAATGAGAACAGTGAACATCCAAGGGTTGATAAAGTCCAATTGTGGATGTGCCTAAGGAGAAACATTAAAGATTTTAATTACAAAGATTTTCTGAAAGTCTACTAAATCTTTTTTTTAATATATTTTTATTGAAAAAATTTTCCGCCTCCTCCCAGCCTCCCATTTCCCTCCCACTCCTCCCACTCCTCTCCCCCTTCCCCCACTCCTCTCCCCCTCCCTCTCCAGTCCAAAGAGCAGTCAGAGTTCCCTGCCCTGTGGAAAGTCCAAGGTCCTCCCCCCTCCATCCAGGTCTAGGAAGGTGAGCATCCAAACTGGCTAGGCTCCCACAAAGCCAGAAATTGAAGTAGGATCAAAACCCAGTGCCATTGTCCTTGACTTCTCATCAGCCCTCATTGTCCGCCATGTTCAGAGAGTTTGGTTATATCCCATGCTTTTTCAGTCCCAGTCCAGCTGGCCTTGGTGAGCTCCCAATAGATCAGCCCCACTGTCTCAGTGGGTGGGTGCACCCCTCACGGTCCTGACTTCCTTGCTCGTGTTCTCCCTCCTTCTGCTCCTCATTGGGACCTTGGGAGCTCAGTCCAGTGCTCCAGTGTGGGTCTCTGTCTCTATCTCCATCCATCGCCAGATAAAGGTTCTATGGTGATATGCAAGATATTCATCAGTATGGCTATAGGAGTCTACTAAATCTTTACGCAGAGGCACTAACAGATGAAAGGACATGTTGTTGGAGAAATATAAAGGTGTTAAGAAATGATCTGAGTCTAACAAAAAGAAAATCTATAATATATAGATATATACATAATATCTATTATATTTGAGATAATAATTTGCTAGGGATGATGGCTCATGCTTGTAATGTGAGCAGTCTAAGAAGCTGATACACAAGATTTTCTGTGAGTTCATGTGAATTCAACAAGAGTGGGACCCTACATCCAAAAATAATAACTTTAATGACCTCTGTTGGTGGAGGTTTCTCTCCCTGCAATAAGAGCTTACCTTACACTTCTAGAGGGCAAACAGGGGCTATGCCAATAGCATATTAATGTTTTAGAAGTCACATGCATAGCTTAAATCAAAAGTTCCCATCTGATTATTTCATGATATTCAAAGGCCATTAAACAAAACCCCAGCATCACTCAAGAGAAACTCTCAAAAATACTACAGGCTACTGTTTTTGCCTTCTGTTGCCCCCTAGAGGTGTAAGGTCAGTCTCTATTGCTGAAGATACAATGCACTTTAGACACAGGGCTCAGGGGCCCTTGAACTAGAACTGACTTGCAAACTTCCTCCTTGAGGACTACTTTTTACAGTACCAGAAGGCACCATGCAAGCTTCCAAAGGAAGGAAGCAATCAATAGTTCTACCCAGCTAACACCTTTTTCTTGTTTGTCTGAAATTAATTCTAACTTGAGCATCTTGTATTTTCCTTGCCAGCTCTAGGCCAAAAATTACATTCAAATGCCCTTTGCCCATGTCCTCAATGATTGTCTCCTGAGAGAACACTTATCCCTCAACTGCTGTGTTCCCGTGCATTCACTCTCAAAGTATTTGTTTTTGCTAAGCAGCTTTCAGCCGCTGTCAACCAGTTTTCCTGCATGAAAACAGAATCTCCAATTGCCCCTTCCTGTTGCCTTTTCAGATATATGCACCTGCATTTCAGTTCAATACTACTAATGCTCTTAGCCTGGAATTACTGATAACTAAAAAAATATAACTTATAAATATAGTGACATTTTCTCTAAAAGCAGTACCATGATGCAATTCATTTTAGGCCAGGTGTGCTATATCCTAACCATCACATAATCCTAACACTCTGAAGACTAAAGTAGGGAGATTGCTAGATCAAGGCCACCTAGAGTCAGTCTTAATAAAACAATAATCATAATTATCATAATTCTAAGAGAAGTTTTTAGTGAATTCTTATTTCAGCATGCTCTTTTATAGCCATACCTTTGATCATTACTGCAGGGCTCAAATTTATGAGCAGAGGGTTTCCAGAGCTTGTGCCTTGGAAATGACTCTATATGAGAAGAGTAACAAATGGTTAACACAAATGTATGATGGATTTTCACTGGCTAAATTAACAATTCTAAATATAATCTTTTCATAAGCTTTTATATAGTTGGTTAATCTGCACAGTGATTGTTTTATGAAATGTGTTAAAAAAATAAGACAGTTTATTTATTTTTTTATTTTTTATTAGTTTGGAGTCAAGCTAATAGATTAAGTATGTACATCCCATCTACTTTGACTCTCTCTAAATATCCTCAGCAATAAAATCAAGGAATTTATTTTCAAAAGATATAAATCCACAGAATGACAGTGTGAAAAAAAACTTGAGAGACAAAAACAACCAAAAATTAAAAAACAGAGACAGGTGGCAATTATCCTGCAGGGTTGCAAAAAACTCATAGCAGAGAAACTGAGCCCTAACATGCTTTACAATCAAGAATTCTCAAATGGCTCTGGCATGTCTTATTTTACATGCCAATTAGATTGGACTAATGGTACCCAGGTAACTGGTTAAAAAAAAATAAAACAAAGGAACAAGCAAACAAACAAAAAGCCGACTCTGGATGAGTCTGAAGGAGACTAGAATTTGAGCCAGTACACTGAGTAAAGTAGATCCATTCTTATCAGTGTGGGTAAAGCAAGATGAACAAAAACGGTAGAAGAGATGATTCACTGGCTTTTAGAACTATGGTTTTCCTCTTTGTCTGCTCCTGACATATGAGTTCTAGTTTTTCTTACCTTTTTAAATCTGGGATTTGTATCAGTGGATTTCCACAAATTCTGTAACCTCTTTCCCCTTGGATTAGATTCTAGCTTTCACACAGCAGATCACAATACTCGAGTCCCAGCCTCTGTCGGTTTCTGAATTCACTTCAGAAAACACCTCTTACGGATAAATCATACTGGTTCCATTTCTCCAGATAGACAAAAAGAAGGAGAGGGGACATTTAAATAAGAAAGACAATTAAGAACAATAAAGAACAATTGTGATCTTGAAATCCCATCATCAGGCCATTGCATAGAGAAACTATCTTTGTCAACAGAAATATCATGTATGACAGAACAGGTTGAAGGATATATATGCTTGAGATTCAAAGCATGAGTACTTTATCCAAGGAGAGGCAATGATTCAATGTACATTGACTATGAATGTTGAAAACCCAAATCCCATCCGTTTGTTTAAATTAATTTCTAGAACACTCCAGATTTTCATCTATGTAAAGGATTGAAAATATCCCTCATTGGTACCAATAAAAGGAAGTGGTCTAAAGCCACACTATCAGATGGTTTTACAGAAACAGCTCATACTGATCACAAGGCAACCATCCTCCCAGTCAAGAGGTCTCATATCTTATAGTCACCTTTCTAATCCCTGACATCTATAGTAAGCAGATTCAAAATGACAAGACATTTCTCTACATGAAAGACAAAGGAAAAGACAGAAAGCACATCAGCAGATCAGTGAGATGCATAGTCAGGGGAAAAGGTAACAGGATCAAAGGACAGTAAGTTTTGAAGACTTTGGAAACTCTCTATGTCATAATTATGGCATGGGTGACATAAACATATACATTTGTGGAAACTCATTTAATAGTATATACCTAAATAAGTGTATTTTATCATACATAAATTATGCTTCCATTAAGTTCATTTTTAATCCCTCTTATTAACACCTTATTGTTAAAAATCATTGCAACATTAAAACAGAAACAAGATGCCATATAAAACTGGAAAAATCAAAAGTAAAACAATCATGTAAAATAAAAAGTCAGAATGTAAAATATAAAGTTAAAATCTTCCAAAAAAGAAAGGAAGAGATCACAAAATGAAAAACTCCCACCAAATGCTCAAAGATTATCACAGAAGAGAAATAGAAAGATTTTAAGAGTCAGAGGTAGTAGGTGAGTAAAATAATACAGCATTTTCCAGTCACAACGAGGTAGTTATACATAAGAACTCACAGCGCTTGTGACTGCTTGCACCCAATCTGCAGATGCTCAAGACACACACAGTCTCAGGATGAATGATTGAGAAAGGTACAAAGTTCCACCCTTAGCTGAGGACATATTGGTGATTGCTAACCACTGGGAGAAGAGAGTTTCCTTTAAAGGTTTAATCACAGCTAAATTAACCAAATTCCAGGGGATGACTATACTCCCAAGATTATATGGGCATTATAAATTGTATGTTGAGCTTTAAAAAAGGAGAACACAAAGTTGTGTAGGTAGGCAAATGACTGAGTAGGATCAAAATACATTGCATAGAAGTCTCAAAAAAATTGAAAGTAATTTTAAAGGAAAATAGTGCTTACCATTTGGTACTGGATAAACAGTATATGTACAAGTAACATTATATAGACTGGGGAGATGCATTATTTATTTAGAAATATGTAGGTATACACATATGCTTACATATGTGACAATAATTAATGAAAAGAGGGGCCTGAATTTGAAAGAGAGCTAAGGATAGGGAACCTGAAATGACCCTATCCTACAGCAATGCTGACGAA
>JABTXL010000001.1:7706298-7742335 GCA_025134845.1 Neodon shergylaensis
AGGATAGGGAACCTGAAATGACCCTATCCTACAGCAATGCTGACGAATATCTTGCATATCACCATAGAACCTTCATCTGGTGATGGATGGAGATAGTCACCGAGACCCACACTGGAGCACCGGACTGAACTCCCAAGTTCCCAATGAGGAGCGGAAGGAGGGAGAACATGAGCAAGGAAGTCAGGACCACGAGGGGTGCACCCAACCACTGAGACAGTGTGACTGATCTATTGGGAGCTCACCAAGGCCAGCTGGACTGTGACAGAAGAAGCATGGGATAAAACAGGACTCTCTGAACATGGCGAACAATGGGGGCTGATGAGAGGCCAAGGACAATGGCCCAGGGTTTTGATCCTACTTCAAGTTCGGGCTTTGTGGGAGCCTAGCCACCTTGGATGTTCACCTTCCTAGACATGGACAGAGGGGGGAGGGCCTTGGACTTTCCACAGGACAGGGAACCCTGACTGCTCTTTGGACTGGAGAGGGAGGGGGAGAGGAGCGGGGGGGGAGGGGGAGAAGGGTGGGACGTGGGGGAGCGAAATGGGAGGCCGGGAGGAGGCGGAAACTTTTTTTTCTTTGCTTTTTCTCAATAAAAAAAAATTTTGAAAAAAAAAAAAGAAAGAGAGCTAAGATTATATGGAAGGTTTGGCAGAAAGAGAGGTAATGCCTAAATGATATGATTATATTATAATTTTAAAAGGCAGAAGAAATAATTAAAAGAGAAAATGTGGGGTTTCAGAGATGACTCAGAGATTTAAGAGTACTGGCTACTCTTCCAGAGATCTGGTACCCTACAGGTAGAACACTGTATACATGAGAAGGAAAGAAAGAAAGGAAGAAAGAAAGAAAGAAAGAAAGGAAGGAAGGAAGGAAGGAAGGAAGGAAGAGATCTTTTTTAAAAAATGGAAAATTTATAGTCAAAACATGAAGAGAAAATATATCAAATATCTTAGACCAGAAACACCTATATTAACAGTTTGAAAGGGTCTCCCATGTACTCTAAGCAATAGAAATTGAGAAAATGAATGAGACTTGATTTGCAATAAAGAATATTAATTTTTAGAATGATGGAAGAAAAGAAAGAAAACTCTGGAAGCAGAAAAAGAAACGCACGTTTTCAAAACCAAAAGATCTGGAGCAAAACTAACTTTAGGTGAAGTCTTAGGTTTTCCTTTGTGGTGATGAAACAGCAAGACTAAAATCAGTATGGAGAGAAAGGGGTTTATTTGACTTACTGTCCATTATTGAAGGAAGTCAGAACAGCAACTCTGGCAGGGCAGAATCCTGGAGGCAGGAACCTAGAAGCAGGAGCTGATGCAGAAGACACGGAGGCATGTTTGCTTACTGGCTTGCTTTCCCTTGTTCAGCCTGCTTTTTTTTATAGAACCCAGGTCCAGTAGCCCAGGGATGGCACTACCCACCACGGACTGGGACCACCCTTATTGATCACTAATAGACAAAATGCTTTACAGTTGGATCTCATGGAAGCATTTCCTCAACCAAGGCTCCTTCCTCTCTAAAGACTCTTGTTTGTGTCAAGTTGACAGTAACAACAGCAACCAGTACAGATGCCCCAGAAACACAAAGGCAAAGAAATGATGTAACAGACTACCTTTAAACTGTGCTAAGTATCTTATTCCAGCCTAAGATTCTCTCCAGCCTGACATAATCAGCATAAGAGGAGACAGCTAATATTTTTGAACACATAAGAGCCACTCTACCTGATTTAAAGCTCTCATCAACAATTTCTCAAGAAACTGTTGGAGAATAACTGTTTTTAAATAAGGACAAGCACAAACAATGGGAATACAAAGGAAACAGAACACTTTATACAGTCTCAAGAAGAATGCATTAGTGAAGGCCCAGAGGTCTCAGCATACTATAGCAGTCCATAAGGGTCCACACAGGACCATTGTGAACACTGCATTCACAAAGCATATCCATTGTCTCTTACCCCGAGCACAGAATGCCAGGGAAGCCTGGTCACAATGTCATCTATAGATGACTTCCTTTGAAGATTTTACTGCTTTCTGTTTGCTTTGCTGTCTGTCATCTGTACTGGACATTTTTATCATGTCAAAAGACTTGAACTTGAAATTCTCCAGGATAACATAGTTGTGCTCATAAACAGGAAGTTCTGATATAATCTTAGAATGGGTCATTTTACCATATAAACCGAGTGAAAAATCAAAATCCTTTGTGGAAAAAGTCTCTAAATTGATTATAAAAGAAAAATTGAGACTTTATCAATTAGCAAAAATAGAGCCAGCAGAGATTATAGTATCTTTTACTAATAATAAAATTTTAAAAACTTATGGAAAGACAATGGACCCTGACAAAGAGCTTGTACTAGTTTTTTGGGAGAGATTAATAACAATTATCACAAAAGTGATAGAATTAACCTCATAAAGAGAGCGAATTGGATCCTTCCCTGCACTGTATGTGACACACCAACCACTGGAGTCCCGACATTCTACATTAATGCAAATGAATCAGGAAAGGCAAGTTACAAATTGAAAGATGTAAGTGAAGTGGAACAAAGCCCTTATAATTCTGTACATAAGTCAGAATTATATGCTTTTCTATGGAACTATGGGATTTTAAAGGACCTCTCAAATATAGTTACTGATCTGCATATTAACAACTTTCTTTGCATATTAAAACCACTAAATGTATACTAAATGATACAGAATTGATTTCATTATTTATTCAGGTCCACAATACAATCAGGAATAGGCTTTGTCCCATAATCATAAGACACATCTGATTCCTTATGGATCTGCCAAGTCCTCTTCACAATGTAATGCAAAAATTGATCGATTATTGATTGAAAATGTATTGAAGTTCTCAAAATTTCATAAAAAAATATCATGTCAATAGTAAAAATTTAAAACAGGAGTTTTCTATTATATGGCAACAAGTTAAGGGGATTATAAACACATGTCCTACTTGTTCTTTATATAGCCAAACACTATTACCTGCGGGAAGTAACTCAAAGGGTAGTCAAAGCAATTAATTCTGGCAGATGGATGTGTTTCACTTTGTAGAATTTGGAAAATTAAAATATGTACACTACATCAGATTTTCAATGGGCAACTGCTTTGAGTTCAAAAAAGGCTGATTCAGTAAACACACATTTACTAGAACTTATGGTTATCATTGGTATATCTGCACAAATAAGGACAGATAATGATCCAGCCTATGTCACAAAAAAAAACAGTTTTTTGGTTATTATAATAAAAAGCATATTACAGGTATACCAAACAATCCTACAGGTCAGGCAGTTATGAAAAGATCAAACTGAACTATAAAGGATATGTTAAACAAACAAAAAGGAATAAAAAATACCTCCTAAAATAAACTCCATAATGATTTATTAACCTTAAATTTTCTTAATATTAATGAAAAAGAAACAAAGGCAACAGAGAGACATTGGATGATACTACTACTACTACTACTAATAATAATAATAATCTAAATTAAATCAGCTGGTGTATTTCACAGATGTGTTGACCTCAAAATGGAAACCAGGAGATATGCTATGCTGGGGAAGGGATTTCACTCTTGGTTTCCCAGGAGAAGAAAAGCTATGTATACCATCAAAATTAATAAAGATTCAGTTTAAAAAAGAGAAAACTCTTGAAAAAAAATGACAGCTCATCCACAGAGGTGACAATCCTATAGGTGGTTAAAAAAAAAAGAAAGAAAGAAAGAAAAAAAGAAAACCTCATAAGGTTTGGGACAGGGTTCTGTTCTTGTCTTTGCAGAAAAATACCCATCTTCAAAAAGTCAAAAGACCTTGAACATCTAAATGTTTTAAACAAAAAAAAAAAAGAAAAAATTGAACTTATGGTACCAATATCCTCTACATGGCAAAATTTTACTACCTAAACATACATATCTTCCTACTGTAGCAGGGAGAGGCTACCTGGCTAGCTTAGCCCCAAAATAACCGCACAGAAATTGTATTCATTAAAACACTGCTTGGCCCATTAGCTCTAGTTTCTCATTGGCTAATTCTTACATTTTAATTTGACCCATTTCTATTAATCTGTATATCACCACATGCCAGTGGCTTACAAGGAAAGATTCTAACTAGCATCTGTCTTGGGCAGAGGATGCATGGATTCTCCCTGATTCTGCTTTCTTCCTCCCAGAATTCAGTGCTGCCTTCTCCACCTACCTAAGTTCTGCCCTATCGGGCCCAAAGCAGTTTCTTTATTCATTAACCAATGAAAGCAACACATAAACAGAAGAGCCTCCTACACCATTTCCCCTTTTCTGTTTAAACAAAAAGGATGCCTTTAACATAACAAAATTACATATAAGAAAACAATTATCAAACAAGAATTACAGTTACAATATTTATATCTATTTTATCTTTTATCATAACTAAGGAAAACTATATTATTACTATCTATTCTTCAACTCCATCAAAGACTCCAGAAGGATATATATATATATATATATATATATTAGTACCTAAGTAAACAGGAAGTACTTTGTAAGCAACTTCCAAAACTCTAGAATTGACAGAGACATCTCGCTGTCTGGACAGTCATCCAAAGTTCTTCTGTACCGTTGGGGCATCCATCTTCACCCTACAGGCCCATAGTATCCAGCAGACATTTCCATGAAGCAGGAAATTTCCAAGACAGTTCAGTTACTTTCTTCTGTATCCTGAAGAATGTCTTACAGACTCTTTCAGGAAGCAGGAACCCCGAAGGATCATCTCACCTTTAGGCAAGTTTAGCAGTCATTTCTCTGTGGGTCCTTTATGTCCAGTTAAGCAGTTCAGGCAAGAGCAGGTTCTTGTCCAAATGGCTAACCAACTCCATAAGGAGCCTCTTGGATGCCCATCTTCTTCTTGAAGTAGATTGGTGCTGCCAGGAGCAGATATGTCTCATTATCATGAAAAGTCTTAAGTTCTTAAACATTTTAAATGCCATATTCTGAAAGACTCTGAAAGATTTGAAGAATCCTTATCCTTCTGAAGTACTTTCTCTGTACATCTAAAAAATCTAACTAATATGACTACAAACTTGACTATCATAGATGATTATCTATTAACCTATATTTCTTAATTATACATTACATTTTTTAAATGAACTACACAATCACAACACCTCAGTCAAGAGCAGAAATATATGTATAATAAGATTGACCTTAAATTTGTATCAATAAATGAAAATCCATATCAATGCAAATTATTCATATCTATATCTTATTACCCCTTTAAATGTAAATAAACATTTATAGACAATATTCGGGAATATGGGTACAGTTATGTCCATACTGCTTCCTACTGACTGAGGGGCACTATTAATCAGGTCTTTCATGGTGTATCCTGTGTGCTAGGTTCATCTCAGTCAGCAATTGGGCAAAGTAATTTTTTGAGGGTGTTCATGGTGACCTTTCAGGAGGCCTTGGTCCATGAAACCATATTTGCCTGGAAGCAATCCATAGGTTCTCACCTTCTGTGAAAACAAAAGAAGAACCTCTTTTCCCAAGCAACATATCCTTAGACCCAAATTTTGAAATCAAGATACCTTTACAATATATGTGCCTGTTTAGCTTAGCAGTCCATACAATGAAACATCTCTCTGTACTTAGTTTTTTCACAGTCAAAAGATTCAAGAGTAACACAATAATATACAGAATGCAGACTCTTTGTGAATTTTCCATTTTTTTTTAGTTTAGCAGCCAATTTAGGCTAACTTGTTTATTGAAAGATCATTTTTTTATGTGAACACAAGGCATTTGATTGAATTCAACACTGTTAGTTTATATGTTCTCTCAACTATAAACTTTTAGTTGAAAAGAAGCTATTAGAAGATTTTGTCATTTATGTAGATACATTTAATTTGTACATGAAAGTGACACATGTAAACAAACACAGACGTATGATCTTTTGCTTCTAGTGGTGAAATAGAACAATACAGTAATAGAAATTTTCAAATTCAGAAGAAGACTGTATGTAGCCTAGGTTGGTCTCAATTTTGCAATCACCCCCCCCTGCCTTAGCCTCTGGAATATTGGGACTGCAGGCATCCCTGACCACCATTTTTAAAAAATCTTTTTAAAAAGATTTTATTTATTATGTATACAGTGTTCTTCCTGCATGTACACGTGCAGAAGAGGGACCAGATCTCATAGATGGTTGTGAGCCACCATGTGGTTGCTGGGACTTGAACTCAGGACCTCTGGAAGATCAGTCAGTGCTCTTAACCTCTGAGCCATCTCTCCAGCCCCTGACCACCATTTTAATGCACTCAGTGTTTGGATAAAAGAGTTCTAATGGGGACGGGGAGAGGATGAACCACATGTGACCTTTTGTTTTGTATCTGTCTTCTTTTCTTATCGTATTTATTTATTTATTTATTTATTTATTTATTAAAGATTTCTGACTCTTCCCCGCCACTGCCTCCCATTTCCCTCCCCCTCCTCCAATCAAGTCCCCCTCCCTCGTCAGCCCAAAGAGCAATCAGGGTTCCCTGCCCTGTGGGAAGTCCAAGGACCACCCACCTCCATCCAGGTCTAGTAAGGTGAGCATCCAAATTGCCTAGGCTCCCACAAAGCCGGTTCGTGCAGTAGGATCAAAAACCCATTGCCATTGTTCTTGAGTTCTCAGTAGTCCTCATTGTCCGCTATGTTCAGCGAATCCGGTTTTATCCCAGGCTTTTTCAGACCCAGGCCAGCTGGCCTTGGTGAGTTCCCGATAGAACATCCCCATTGCCTCATACTCTGTCTCTTTAAAGACTTTACCCCCTAATATTAAAGCATCACATTTATTTTATGACTCTATACTCTTTTTCTTCTTTCTCCCAAGCCTACGTACATTTATACAACACTGTGACCCATTTAGATGTCTTTTATGTCTGAATCTGTCCTATTGTGAATCTTTAATTCTTTACTGTCCAGGAACACTTTTGCTTTGTGCTTTTAAAATGCTAAACAATTCTTAAAAACTTAAGTTGTGCCATTAATAGGGGTAATATGGTACCTCCTGTTTGCCTTCCCAGTCTAAAACTTTAGCTGTGCTATTATTATGATAAATACGGTAGTTTCTGCTCATGCTCTGCACAGTTCAGCACAGCAGAGCTGGAGCTGCTTGTGCCTCTGAGCTGCACACACCACCCCAATTCCAGGCACACAGTGAGTCCACATTGCCATCAAGCAAGCAGTTGCACTCTACTCACAAACCCCATCCAAAGGCTCTCACTCCCACAAGAGCCAGAGGTCATGCTAGCAGCATAGCCTAGAAAGCCAGCATTTTAAAACTGTGCAGCTTTTTTTCTGCTGTGGCTGGGTCAGGAAAATCTCTTTTAGAGGAGCTGCGGCACACTACCAGCAAGAATCTATGTAAAACTCTCTAATTTTTTTGTTTGCTTTTCTCTAGAATTTCTTTTCAAGCCCTCTCAGGTTTTACATGGATATAGTAGACCATGTTGGAGTCTGGGTTGGGATTAAATATGTGTGCCACCATACCTTGAACTCACAGATGTCTGCCTGCCTCTGTCTCCCAAGTGTTGGGATTAAAGGTGTGTGCCACCACACCAAACAACTCTCTTTTTTTATTTTAAGGACTTAAACCTTTACCCTGCATATATTTTTAATACACTGTAAACCCTTTAGAGGTTTTCTTCACCTTTGAATCTCTCTTTACCGTATCTCTCTCTTTTTCTGACCACATGAGTCTTTAATTTGCTAAGCAATATGGGTAGGATTAAAGCCATGGCTTTGACAGCTGGACCCAGCCCATTTATTTAGTTTTCTGAGATTTCAGCCTCATGGCAGAGGTACCAGCTGTAGCCATGTTTATTGCCACAACTTTATGGCGTTTCAAGGTCCATGCCACCACCAAGAAGCATGCTGTAGGTTATTCATAAACAACATTTAAGTGTTTTGTGACAGAGCCTCTTAAAAGGGCTGCAAAGTTTTGGCATCTAAAGCTGAGTCAGGAAGCCTCTCTTAAAAGAGACTCATTTGCCTCTAGCAAACACAGCCCACCTGAGAAAATGCTGCTATCAATAAACTGTGCTTAACTCTATTCTTTTTTGTCTAGAATTACTTCCCAAGCTCTCTCAGGCTTTATGTGGATGCAGTTGTCTACATAGTTGCCATTTGTTGACTGAGGATTCTGTCCTGTCTAGTCCTTGTCCTGCACGGTTCCCTCAGTCATTAAGTCTGAAAGAAATCACACAGAGGTCTATATTAGTTATAAACTGATTGACCCATTAGCTCAGGCTTTCTTATTAACTCTATATTTATTCATTTATTAAAGATTTCTGCCTCCTCCCCACCACCGCCTCCCATTTCCCTCCCCCTCCCCCATCACGACCCCCTCCCTCATCAGCCCGAAGAGCAATCAGGGTTCCCTGACCTGTGGGAAGTCCAAGGACCCACCTCCATCCAGGTCTAGTAAGGTGAGCATCCAAACTGCCTAAGCTCGCCCAAAGCCAGTCTTATTAACTCTTAGAACTTACATTAGCCCATTATTCTTAACTATGTTAGCTACTTGGCTTGGTATATTATTCAGCGGGGCAGTCACATCTTGCTTCTTCTATGGCTCGGTCAGGACTACACACCAAGTTTTCCTCTTTTCAGAATTCTCCTGTTCTCACTGACCTGTCTCTACTTCGTATCTGGTTGTCCCACCTACACTTCCTGGTTGGCTACTGGCCAATCAGTTTATAACTAATATAGACCTTTGTGTGATTTCTTTGGAACTTAATGACTGTGGGAACCAGGCAGGACAAGGACCAGACAAGACAGAAACCTCAGTCAACACCCCACTTCTCCGCATAATAATAGTCACAACTCACTTAAAAATCAAAGATGGCTTTGGAGTTGGAAAATGGCTATCCTCTAAATCCAAGCATGTTGTTAAAAAAATCAGACTTTCTGTCTAATATCAGGAGCCATCTGGTATGGTACAGAAAGAAAAAAAATTACTATGGCACCTTTCATTGAATACATGTCTATATGAGTAATGTTTAAGTTTTTTACAATGAACAATAAATTTTCCTTCTTTCCAGGAAAAAGATAGGGTCACACAATAATGATTCTACCTGGTTGGTTGATATGATGTCATGATGCTGATGACACCACTTTAAAATCAGTTTGGGTTACAAACTGCTCAAGATGATCCCACCTTGGTTAACTGAGATGGTGCACCTTCTTACAATATTCTGGCCAGAACTTTCAATAAGATCTTCAAAAATAACCCAACCAACTACTCGGAGACTATCTACATTGTACCAGACAGTAATCTTGAAACTTAATCATTATTTTAGTTTTTATAGGATCCCATAGAAATAACATCACCCCCATGTGATGTGGGAGTGTCATATATCAATCTGTTGATTTCATTGGTTAAGTAATAAAGGAACTGCTTGGCCCTCATAGGTTAAAACATAGGTGGGAGGAATAAACAGAATAGCATACTGGGAGGAAGAGGAAGTGAGCTCAGTCTCGACAGCTCTGTGCTCTGGAGCAGAGACGCCATGCAGCTCTCTCCAGGGCAGACATGCAGCCAGCCACCAGGTCAGACATGCTGAATCTTTCCCGGTAAGACCGGTGCTACACTTTATTAGAGATGGGTTGATCGGGATATCAGAATTAGCCAGTAAGGACTAAAGCTAATGGGCCAAGCAGTATTTAAATGAATACAGTTTGTGTGTTGTTATTTTGGGGCATAAGCTAGCCGAGCAGGCGGCTGGGGTGCTGGGGACGCAGCTCAGGCCGCTCTTATTTCAACACCCATGGCAGCTGGAAATAATCAAAAGACAACTTTGCCTCTTCAACAAAGTTTGTCCTCATGATTAGGGACATCTATTAGGGGTTGGCTATAACTGGTATAGGCTTATGGGTGTAAATTATGTAGGTTCATGGATCTCTTTTTTAAAAAGGAATTGGATAGGATAATAGGTAAATTAGTGTAAACTTACTCACTTGTGAACTATTATTTATAGACAATTTATATTGGTAAACTATTATATATTGATAAAAATTCAAATTATATTTGTTATGCTCCTGTTTCTGTTTACAATATTTGTACACCTATGCAAAGTTATTTTGTCATATTATGTGTATGCATGTAATACCTCTGCTTAAGATATTTTGTATATTTGATGCAATTTTAGGATATATTTATCATAACGCACTACATACTTCTATCTCTGATCAAGAAACAGATTTTGTTTACATTTGGGGGTCATTGTCCTAATTTACTGCACATTTGTTTAAAGATTGTTTAATATTTTAATATAAGGCATTAGTCTTTAAGCTATATTGGTATTAAGAATTACAGGTCAATAGTCATACATGTTTTTCATACTTAGACTAATCAGGTTCTTTAGATGCATAGAGATTGTATTCCACATAGATAGGCAATCTTCACCCACTTCAAAGAACTGTAGAACATGGCATTTAAATAACTTAGGATTCTATTGATGTGAGACACAACTGCTCCTGGCAGTACCAATCTATTCCTGAAAGAATGTTGAGCACCAAGGACACTCCACATGGAGTTTATTTTCTTCTTGGCAAACTGGCCACTAAAAAAAATGCCTAGTGTCCAGACTGGACAAGCAGGATACAAGCAAAAAGACTGCCAGACATTACCAAAACAGGGAAAGACAGTTTTAAGATTTTTTTTCTACCTCTGAAAATGGTCTGTAAGTTATTCTAGGCCTTAGCCAAAGTTGGTTGCCCCAACGTTGCAATGAGACTTTGGGTAATTATCCAGGTAGCCAGTTGTCTCTGTCATTTCTTGCTCCTTTTAGAAGTTGCTTGATTGCACTTCCTGTTTACTTAATATATATTATTTCCCTTCTCAGATCTTTGATGGGATTGAAGACTAGATAGTCATAGTTAATTTCCTCTCATGACTTAGCCAAGTCATTTCTAATATAAGACTTAGACTTCTTAGAATAGAATAACTATTAAAATTAGCATATATTTTATTCTTGATGTCATTCATGATGGTTGTAATTCTAATTTTTATATTTGATATTTGTTATTGTATATAGTTTCATATTGGAACTCTCTTTTTTAGACAAAGGGGAAGATGTTGTGTGAACTTCTTCAGCCAATGGCTTTTGGGATACTAGCCACTTTGGTCTCGGTCTTGTGTACTATATATGCAGATATAGGGGCATGTACTAGCCCCTTGGCTGCTGGATTCATCTCTGATTTCCAGCACATATAGAAGACTGTGGATCACTACCAATTCTATGAGTTTACCCCCTAATAAATAAACCTTTATCATACTCCATTCTGGGCTAGTGTGACAAATTTTCTTAATGGAACAATCTTCATTGCCTTTTACCGTAAGGACAGAATGCCAGGGAAGCCTGGACATAGTGTCTTCTATAGCTCACTTCCTGTTCCCTGTTTGCCTTGCTGCCTGTCATGTGCACTGAACCCTTTCATCATGTATAAAGACTTGGACTTGAAATTCTTCAGGATGGCATATGTGTTTGAAACAGGACGTTCAGAGTGGTTTGTTCTCTTTGGCTTGACTCTCTTCTGTCCTAATGCCTGGGCCACGCCTGAGCCCTGCAAAACGTCCACTACAAGGCTAGTGTTACCTAGTACTCAGCAGAGACTTTTTCACTAGCTACCTCAGAAGAACATTTAGTCAACTCTGAGGTAAATTGAAATCAGATTCCAAGAACTTTTCTTTTTCTAGAAGCTTTCTTCTGATAGTGTAATATTGTGGTATTACCAAAGACGAAACTAAACTAAACTAAATTCAAGCTTTCTATTCAGTTTCTCAAAACTAAACAGGTCAGTGGTTACAGATTACGTAAGTGATAGCCGTCTAAAAAGATAAGAATGTAGAGTAGTGAATGGCACAACTATTATGTTGGTGGCAATGCATGATAGGATGGGAACACCATAGTAAGAGGACACTTAGAAAGCCTGTAAGACCAGTAACATTGTTCCTTAATCTGTTTGGAAGACATAGAGTAGTTTTGCAATATATATTATTTAAATGATCGTAATTTTTCTTCATATTATAACATAGCCATTTAAGCACACATCCTGTTTCAAGTATCTAATGAGATAGTGCACAACCCTACTTTTCCTATTTTAGGTACACTTATGGAATTCTATAGGACTGAAATTCAACTTCTCAGAATTTCGACTAAACGGGTTTCAGACAAATACATTGAATTGCAATATTTCAAATTTTTTGGAGGCTATGGCTGTTTTAAAATGTGATGTGTCTCTACTTGCATATACTGGCTCTATGGGATCCTATTCTCTTTGGATGTAAACCTTGCTCAACTAGACATAGTAGGGAGGGCTATGTACTTTCCACGGGGGGGGGGTGCATGGCACTCCCTTAGGGTTGGAGGGGTGGGAGAGGGTCTGTGGAGGGAGAGAAAGGAGAGTGGGAGGAGGAGGGAGAGGACTTTGGATTGGTATTTTTAAGTAATAAAAGAGGGAAAAACATAAAAAAGAAAAAAATAAATAATAACAAGTAAAACTTTTACTTCTTTTTCAAATGTTGTGAGACTTTGTGCCTATAAAAAGTGCAACAATTTTATTTTAATTGATCAAGCTACTTTATGCTTCAGAAGACAAAACCTGCACTGGTAACTCCCAAACACACTTTCTTCGAAAAACATTAATTTGTCCTTGGACTCAAATGTTTATCAAAAATGTTGATATCCCCACTTCCCAAAGCTGGGGGTCTGAACGAGAGGGATCTTGAGACTCTGGGAGAACTTGGATTAAATTGGCAACTGATGAAATTGGAAGGACACATGAGAGGCCAGTAAATGATTAAGTCAAATATCAAAGGGCTAATGCCATCAGTGAAACAGTAAGAAAATGGAGTTCCAAAGTCCTGATGAGAAAATCAGGACTTATTCTGTTACTGAATTCATTGAAGTTCCATAATTGGTAAATTTAGGAAAAAAATCTCAAAAGATTTCAAAAATTCTCCAAGCTTAGTTACTATAAATATTTTGCAGATTTTTCTGTTGTTTAAATTGTCATCCTGTGCTATACAGAGAAATTCTCCCTTTGCAGAGAAAATGCCCAATAATGGGCTCTTTTTCTATTTCCCCATGTGGAGCAAGGATAACTTAGGCAAAGTGTTATATGAGAACAACTTATTCTAATATTGGTGTTCATTGTGGACTTCTTGTTTCAAAAGATATTGTTCAAAAGTCATTAATAGTAAAATTATTTGAAAGCTCATTGCAATTCCTGCATAGAAATTATATAATTAAATCTCATCAGGAAGGTGATGATGGTTCATCTAAATGAAGGCAGTACATAATATATCTTAGATTTCTTTTCAAGTATAAGTTCTTCTTCCAGGCTGACTTTTACTAAAGAGGACCAAGAAAGAGTATAAGTAGCCACTTCTTCCCTACAAATATTTGAAAACATTTCTGCATATAGCTTTGGATGAAATTTTTATTTTGAAAAGAAGAGAAAAAGAAAACAACACAAAATTAAACCAAGGATCAATATCTTCCCACAATTGCCCATTGACACTGACAGACAAAATAAATTCCATCCAAGAGAATACACTTTTATTCCTTTTCCAGACACATAGGCTTCATGTATCTATTATTCAGTTTGTTAGATATTTTTTTGTGTTCTCAACCTGAATTTTAAATTAGCATTATATCAAAAATTGCTGAGTCAAAGAAATGGCTCTCTCAACAGTTGCCTGACTGTGGCCTTTACTCTTCTTATAAGGCCAAGGGCATTTCCTGGATGGACCTAAGTTCAGCTAATGCTTGACTCTACTTGGATGTAACAGAAATGGGTCTGTTGGCAGCCCTTTCATGCTCTATTATTAATGATTATCTTCCTTCACAGTGTCTTTAGCTCCTAGACTCACAGCTGAGCACCCTATGCACAAAAACATCTCTAGCCTATGGAAGTGTTCACTTAAGCTGCCCAAAATATAAAATAAAATGATAAATGGTGCTGCAACTTTTACCTGGTTTGAATAAAGATCTGAGTTATTAAAGTGTCTTTACCCTTTCTGTATTACTCCCTCCCTCCTCTTCTCAAGAGACAACCATTCTCTATATTACCCCCATATTTATTTATAGTCATCTCATCAATAATACCAGCATTTCACAAAGATTTGTGAATATTTGTATGAATGGTCTATATACTCTTGAGCAGGTTTCATTTCATAAGATACGATTTTGATGTTCATATGCATCAATATGTGTGATATGTATCTTTTCAGCGTATGAGTAGTTCACAGATTCCATTTCCTGTGGTGATTTCGCTCTCTTGTGATGTTCTCCAGCACAAACAACCCTGGGTAAACATTTTTGCATGTGTTTCCTTACCCACAAAACATTAGAATAGACACTGAACTCTGGCCATTGGAATGAGTATCTTCTTCACAATTAGAAATTGATAATGTTTTTCACAGCGTTTGTGGCAACATATAATTTTAGTTCCATGAACTAAAAGTTCTTCTCAGCAATCGTAGCATGTTTACTGAAAATTGTTAAGCTCCGCAAATCTGAAAGTTAATCAACAGTATTTTGGGCTCTCATGTTTTTTAGAATATGATCTGTCTAGTGTGATCTTCATTTAATCATAATTGCAGCATGTTGGTAACCTACTACACATTGTTTTTGACTATAATTTACCAATATTTCTTGGCATTGTCAAGAATTTATTTCTCAAATCCCAGTGACAAGTAAGAACATACATATCATCTTTGCTACTAGCTCCATCTGTATATTCTTAGCCTCAATCTTGGGAACAGTGGTAGAAGGTTTGTAATATCTTAGTGGAACCATTTGTCTATCCACTCCTACTTTGTATAGAAAGATGCAGACATATACTGGAGTATTAAATCAGATACTTTCTTTGAAAGACTGAGAGATGAACTATAAATAGGATTTCTCACAATTGCTGTAACCATGACAACCATAAATATGAGTGTAGTTTCTTTTTTAAGTGAAATTAAACATGTTGAAATACCATCTTGTTAACTTGATCATTCATTCATTCTTTTCTTAAAATGCATCCCAACTCCTGATGATGTTCCCAACAAAATGAGAGAAAAAAAGATACAAAATTACAACAAACCATTATAAAGAAGATGAATAACATACTTTTTTGAAAATACAAGAGAGACAAAGAAATGAAAAACCAAAACATTGATTGATTTATGAAACACCTTTCTTTCATACTCAAATAAAAGATGAAGAAAATAAAGACTAAATTTGTTCAGCAGGTGTATCTTTTTGTTTGGTTTTTTTTTTTTTTTTGAGATTGGGTCTCACTCTATATCCCTGGCTAGACTGTCCTGAAACTCACAAAGATTCACCTGCCTTTGCTTTTCTAACGTTTGGCTTAGAACCACATCCCGCCTCAGCAGATAAAATTATGCGTAACTAGGTGTCTGATGTTTTCAGTAACACTAGTCATTAGGTATATAACCTTAAATAAAATAGGTATACTCTAAGCCTTGCTTTTTTTACCAACAAAATAGGAGAACATTTTAAAGAGAGTATACATCTTTTAGAGTTCTTGCCATGCATGGTGAAATTAGTATACACAAAATGCTTAGAGCCTTCACTGGTATTTAGCATTGAAGACACGTTGGTCATTTGGGGGTCCTTGGGAAAATGATCAGGGGCACAGAGGAGTTTCATTCATCCTCAGTGTGCTGACTTAGCTCTCTGTTTTTAAATGTAACCTGAATAATATAGAAAAAAGGTAACACACATAAAAATCATAGATTTTTGTCACTTTCAGACCCCTTGGTTTTCTGTATCTATTTAGATTTCAACTTCAGCTGCATGCTCGCATCAGATCTCAAAGCCACATTAAACTTCTAATTTTGTTCCTTTTATAGGATGTCAGAACATTTGTCCACTGTGCATCACCAATCCTTTAATCTCTGCTCCACTTTCTCAGTCCTTTATATCTTGTTCGGCCTCTGGGAATGGCATTATCTCTCTCTTTGCCTTTAGATATCACCGTAGAAGCTTGGTGTCTAACTGTTCTAAAAACTTAATATGTTCACACGGGCTTCTTTGGTTTTGAATGCTATTATTGGGGATGGAGGTAATAAATATAGAATCCCTATTTATTTTTCATATGGAAGTCTTGAGTGCTTCAACCTTGTCACACTTGCCAGCAGTAGGCTTTTTGCAAAGCTTGCTTTCTGCTTTTATCAAACTCAGCCCGGCTGGCATGGGAGCCTAATAGCCACTGGCTGAGCTCCTATGCAAGCTTTCTGTAATCCTGCAGGCTCTCCTCTTCCTCGGCATACACATAATCACCCTATCTCAGTGGGGTACTAGCCGAGATAAAAGAAAGGAGGAATAATCAGAACTGTGAAATAGGAAGACAGGAAGACGGCCACAAAGGGAGGTGTGAGGGAAAACGAGAACGAGAACAATGAGAATGAACCAAGAAATCAACATTTATCTAGGATTCGCTATGTGCCTGGCACAGGGCTAGCTGCCTTCTGCGTGTGATTCGATTGCATCCTTACCGGCCAAATAAGAGGATCATTATTCCTATTTAGTGGATGATGAAATCATGTGTTATAGGTATCAAGCAAACAGCTGAAGATCGTGCAGTTACCGAGTGATGGGGATCTGTTTTCCAGCTTACATATTCCTTGTCTGTCTTCCACCTAAAGGAAGGGTCCACAGCTGTATTTGAATGTGTGTGTGTGGGGGGGGGGTTGATAAGGGTAAAATTCTTATTTTCTTTTTCCCTTTCTTCTTTTCTTTTCAGTAAGCTCTACCTATATATTTACAACTGTACCTTAAAAACAGCAATACAAATGTCTTTGCATTAGTATTAGGAACACAAAGTCCCATAGTTGAGATGAACAAAAATATGAGTCTTCAGAACATTTCAAACAGAGTGACAATATAATAGAAAAATGCAATATAGCAGGGGAAGAATTATAGCAAATACTGCTGAGTTTTAGTGTGAGAACTCCATTATCAAGAATTTTGTGAATTTGTTCTGTAAAGCAAATGGGCATTTTGTGGGTAGGGCAAAGTCACTCACATTCAGAGACATTTTATAAAGTTGTTTCTCATTTGTTGTCAGGGAATACTTAATGAAATCTTTGAACCACAAAGTACATGTTTTTACATGATAATTTGGTAATACCAACTATTTACATTTATTTCTGTTCTAACCACAACCAAATGAGAGTTTGAAAATTATCTTTTCCCATTAATTCATTGTCAGTTCTGGAATACTTCAGTGAGCACTCATTGTATGCTTATTATATAGACAATTTCATAAGTATACATGCTTATAATATACACAAATTGCAAAATCTATTTACTGGCCCTGAATTTTATACTTCAAACAATGAAATTTACTATGTAATCAAGAAAATGCAAAACTGAGTAAATGGAATTTGATCTTGGCATTGTCAAAACAAAATGGTAGATTATAGATACTACTGAGAAGGAAAGAAAAACATTATAGGTGGATAGAGGAACGTAAAATACAGCAGCAGGATTACTGAAGCCCACTTTGAAAAAAGCAAGTCACAAAAGATTGCACACAGTGATTATGTGTTGAAGGTGAACCAAATTGCTGAATGTGGTAACTTGTAGCTGTAATTCCAGTGCTTGGGAGGGTGGTTCTTGAGAACTGGAGATTTGAGGACAGTCTGCGATACACAATAAGTTCATAGTATGTCTAAGCTCCATAACAAAAACTATCTTAAAAACACAAGAGTTGAGAAGTTATCTCAGTGACAGAGTATTGTCCTTTCATTTCCAAGGCTCAGGGTTTAAAACCCATCACTGGACAAAAAAAAAATTATCATTTCCCAGACACATCGTTATTCTCCAAATGTAAATAGGTGATAGTGAATCTAGTATATGTGATAGCTTCCATTTGTTATTAATGGAAAAATATTGCTTTATATCTGTGGTTCTCCACCTTCCTAAAGCTGATCCTTTACTTCCTCATGTTGTTGCTTTATAACTACAATTTTCTATTTTTACGAACTGCAATATGAACATCTGATATGCAGGGTATCTAATATGGAAGCCCTGTGTGGCTACGAGCAATGGGTCAAACTCTGTGATCCATGTGAGGAGGGAATCCTAAACTGTCAGTCACACAACCCAGGATGTGGCTATTGGGGGACAGAGGTGTTTTTTTGCTCCTGTTTGATGACTCTACAAGGAAATTAAACCAAGACCCCCAGAATTCACTTCCTGGATGTTTTAGTTTCCTTTTCATTTATTTCATTTCAGTTTCTTGAATCTTCAAATTGATCCTTAAATGAGCAAAGGAACTCTGTGCCTATGGCTGAAAGGCATTCTTGTTCTATTCATTAATATTCCTTTGAGACACATAGTCAGAGAGGCTTCTAGAACATGATTATACTTCAAGGAGACTCAATTATATTTTTGAGAAATTCTAATGGAGAGAGGTTACTTTCCATATCAAACACAGCAATCAGCACCTGCTCAGAATTAAGGGTGAGACCTTTACTTTACAAATACAAATGTCACTGTGTAGGGACAGTTCGATATAAACAGGCGACGTGATTTGTCTCTTAGAAGGTGGAGGTTTGTGTGTCATTTGTGTGCATACAAGCAAGAGACTCCACCTTAGCCGAAGAGGAGATATATCACCCAATGAGAGTTCCAGCTGGACCGTTTCATCCTGTCCTTGGGCCTTTGGTCGCTTCATCGAGCCACCATTTCCCGTATGAGTGTGTGTGTGTGTGTGTGTGGAGAACGATACATCACAGCACAGCAGTGAGACTGGGAAGCCGCTCTGTGAAAATGCTGAGAACTGTTCATAGCAAGGAAACTGGAGTTCAGTGTTGTTGTGATTATAAGAGATTCGTATGAACTGTATGCACAGCAGCACTGAAGACTACTGAAAAATGTAGAATTCCGACACCTTTAGCCTCCATTTGATGGACAGACTGCTGACGGCTGAATATCAAAAACAGAAGATTTGAAAACAAAATGAGTTTCTCTGCCTTATGATAGTTTTACAATGTAATTGTTAGAAGAATTAATTGGTTTGAGAAACACATTTCGGTTATTGAAATGAACTGTTTTCTATTGGGGTTAATATCACTCTTATATATTATCTATATTTATATTATATATAAACTCTAGGCTTTACCACGGTGAGTGTCACACCAACACCAGTGTGAGTTGCCAGGCAGACACATGTAAAAATAATTATCAGTTACATAGGAGTTTGTTCTGTCCATCACTGAGTTAAACATGTAAGTGATAGGAATCACATTCTATAGAATTTCCATTTCAAGTAGTAAAAAGAATAACAGGAAAGATAATTAAAATATTTACAACATTTTGAAGTGTGGATTACTGTTTTTCTGCTGCTGTATGTGAGAGGAGCAGTAACCCTTCATTAGCTCCAATGTCATTCTCAAGAATCCCCCATATCCTTCAGTTCAGCTCTTCCATGTTGCATTGACTCGTTCTGAGAAACTGCTAAAAATTTTAAACAAAACAGCCACTTTCCATCATAAATAACAGTGTATTAACCTCTTAGAAAAGAGGCTAAGACAGCATTCTCTAGACTCTAGATGGACGTTATGAAAGTTTGTCATATGTACACATGCATTGTCTTATATACTATTTATACTGTTTTATAATTAATTTTATGTCAAATGCCAAAGGATATATCCCATTCCAACAAGATCCACTTCATCTTAAATCTGCTGATTATCATCTGCTTTATGAAGAATACATTCTTATTGAATTAAATAAATGCATTATTAACAATTTTCCCCAGCTAGAGCAAAATTATTTGTTAAATTTCCCGTGTGTCTATTTAAATGAAGGCTAATGCATTTGAAGTTAGTGTTGGGTTTCCTTGCCCTTCTCAGCCTTTTGTGTTGGTAAGTCTTTTTGTCTCCCATCTAAATGCACTTCAGTTTTTCTGTGACTTATTACTGTGGCCTGGATGTCCTCACTGTCACTCTCTGCTGCAGTATTGACCTAACAGCTGCATGTAATCAGTTATGTTGGACAGGCAATGCAGGCATAGCTTCTGTATCTAGTTGTGGCCTGGCTTGTCCAGAAAGCACCATGAAGTATAGGTTCTATTTTGGGGGTATTATTTGTTTCTCTTTCTAATAAATAATGTGTGCACTATAGGTCCAGCATGCATTTCTTAATTGACTAACTGTGGAGATCTCTACAGTTTGCTCTTTTCCTCATGTATACATGTCAGAGGTTACCAAATTAGTGATCGAGAATACTGAACTCACTGTGAAACTGTGAGAATCTAGATGCCCTTCAGGGATTTTCCCATCCCTTTCATCACAGTCACAGATTTAGAAAAAGAATCACACCTCCACTGTTTCTGAGATTCCTTAGAGTTGGCCACCACTGGTTGTCTTAGATGTTTCGTAGTTGTATAAAACAAGGTCCTTTGTCTTAGATGAATGATAATTCAGGAGGTTTTCCCTTAAGAAGAGGCTTTTCTAACTTGTTCTTAGTCTTACTATATAGCTTTTGAGATGTAACTTATTAGGTAGACTAGGCTTGTCTTGAATTTGGAATAATCCTCCTCCTCTGGGTTTCAAATCCTGGTATTACAGATGTGTACCGCTGTGCTTGGTCCTTTATAACTTTATAATTTTTGAGATGTAGAAAATGATTCTTTAGTGAAATCATACACTCAATAAAGTCCCTTCCCTCTTGGATTTTCTGTTGTCTTATTTAACAGACATTTTTCTGACATCTTAGATTAGGCTTCCTGCAAGAAGCACCAACTAAGAGAAAGTTTTTGATGGGCAGGTAGCTTATTTTGGAAGTGATTCCAGAGAACTGGAATATGAGCATGCGTAGGTTGCATTAAAGAGGTAATTTGTGAATTGGTTATGCTGTGCTTTTGACTCTGTTAGAACCCTGTAAGGACTAAGGAGTTGGGGAGAATGTGTCTCAGAATCAAACTAATAAAGGATGAATCTGTAGCATGTGTGTACTGATCATGCTCTCCTAAATATCTCAAGAATATGATTGTTCTCAAAATAGCTAGGAGCATCTTTAGAGAAACCAATAGACCCTAGAATCCAGTCTTAAAATTGTGGTCTAAAGTTCCGTCATCACAAGTAAAAATGAGCTTCTCTTCAGTTTGCTGCATGTACCACACCCTATTGTTGCTCTATTGTTATTAATGTGACTTGATTCCTCTCTAGAATATATCTTAGATATCTAGTTCCATTATTTTAGTTTTCAAATGAGAAAACAGGGACTTAGAAAGGTCAGTTGAATTTTAAAATCACACAGAAATTCAGAGGAAGTCTATTTTTATCCTAAAGGGATTTCATGATCCTTTGTTTAAGCCCTGTCTGCCTCAATTCGCTGCCTTCAAAATATGCAAAAAGCATGTGAAATCAGGTTCTATTTCAGTCACATAAGAATCTTAAATCCCATCGCCCTCTGAGGTGAGACAGTCAGCGTCGATGTAACACAGTGAAAATGCTTGCAAGAAGTCTCCTTTTGGTAAAATCACTCTTCATCAGCATCTGTCACCCTCCAGATCAATGTGGGATTTTGATTTATGCCAGTCCCTTGTAACTAATTTTAACCAATACGGTCAGAAGGGAAGTAATGACTATGTCTTCTGGGTCAAAATATTTGCTTTCTTAGTTTCTAATTATAGGAGATCCTAATTTGAAATCTTAGTATCTATGGACAATGAAGCCTCACTCAACTAGTATTCTGCAGATACTTTTATCAATGAGGCTCTTCTCTTCTACACTGGGTATGTAGTATGTGCAAGATACCAGTCTTTGTTGTTTCAAACCAATGAATGTTTGTGTCACTTATCTTGTATTGTCTATCATTTAGAGAGGAAAGCAAATGATTCTATACTTCTTGAATTTCCTATCTCTTTCATTCATTGGTGATTCCATTCAGGCAAAATATAGTTTTGTGATGATTGATGAATATTGGCAAATTTGCCTAGCAACTGATCCACATATTAGCAATGTCTTTCCTCTCTGCAGTATCCTGTGTGGAGGACATTACATGTTGACCTCCATTTTCAGGGAATCCAACTAACTATGCAGCACCTAAATTCCAAAATTTATCTTTGTGCTCACTCAGAGATCATTATTCCTGCAAACATTTCCTAAATATATGGTCAGTTATGGCAGGAGTAATAAAGTGGAATGTCTCAAAAGGCCTTAGTTCTCCTTAACAGCTAACTGTGGCTCAAACACTTCTTAATGAAATTACCATAAGTCTTCTGGGCTTCTGGATATTTGTCTAAGACCCTCGCATGCCCTGACTCTTTTTTATTAGCACTCAGAATTATTGCACTCCGAGAGCTCCCCCAGCTTGTTCATTTCTTCACTGTTTTCTCCTGCACGGATACTTTTCCTAATGTACCTTTAACCCACAAATTACCATTTGAAAAATTCACATTGATATATTCTTCATGTTAAGACTAAGACTTGCCCAAAATATACATTCTCTCGGTGTGTTTGAGTAATGAGATTCATTATGTTAGAATTACTAATTTCCATTAGTTTATAAAGGCAAAATGAGGGCTGGGACAGTGACATGAACTTTCTCAAGATGTGGAGCGATAGGTTCAGAATCAGTTGTATTTATTTTAAATGGTCTCAGAACTGCTAAACTGAATTGTCAAGAATGGATCTCAAACCCCAAATTTTAAACTGTCTCTATTTTTTTACTGTATATTCTACAGAGTTAGTAATCAAGTTCACACAGAACTAAAATCCAACAGAAAGGAGAGTAATCAAAATTATTCAGCTGATTGAAGTAATGCTTCAGTTTAAAATATTGAACCACTGATTCCAGGGTCAATGCATTATTTACAAAGAGTACTGTATTATATCATAAATGTCTGGAAGCTGAAGAAGTTCTTATCCTTATGGTAGTTGATGAATCAAATAATGGGAACTTCTGGGAAATGGCTTTACCTCATTGATATACAAGGCTCCTGTCACCGCCTTGAAAAATCTGACAGAGATCTCTGGTCATGGCTAAGATGGTGGCTAATACTTAAACAATAATAGGAACTAAAAAATTATCATGTTTTACTGGGGCTTCTAAAAACTTCACAGGCAATGATTGGACTTTAACAGGTTGAAAATGACTTCTGGAAGATTATTTTGACATTGGTTTTTGATTTATTAGTTGATGTTTATTTTGAACATTGACATAATGAAGTCGTGGAAATGCTGGTCTAGTTATGGACAATTTAGTAACTAAATTAGGTTTTTAAACACATTGCTAGTCAATACAACAAAAGGAATTGATGTTTTAGTTGCTGTAATTTAGTTACATATATGTGTCCTGTCAAAAGTAGAGTGCAGTTTTCTTTGAAAGGAAAGGAGAGAAAGGTTAGGACTCTCTAACCTTTTACTCCAGTAAAAAAGAAGTACTTGAGTCTTAGAATATGCATATGGTAAAGGTGTTGTAGCTTACTTTTTGGCATCTAACGACTGCTTTTGTTTGATTATAATTATCATTATCATTTTTATTATTATTAGAAAGTGAAAATATATTGTGTAAAATAAAGGGAATTCTTAGAATTGATTAAATAACTCATCAAAATAAAACACAGATGGAGGTCAGGGAGATGGTCTAGTGTGTAAAGTACTTACATTGCACATATAAGGACCTGAGTTTAGCTCTCAAGCACAGATGTAAAAAGTTGGATGTGGCTGTATGCACTGACATTCTCAATACTGAGAGGCAGAGACAGGAAAACCTCGGTGCTCATTGACCAACCATTCTATGCAATCAGTGACCTATGGTTCAGTGAGAGATCTTGACTGGAAAAGTGAGACTGAGGACAATACAGAAGAGCATCTGACATGGACCTCTGGTTTTCACACATATATGTACAAGTAAACATACGTGTATACTCACACATATACCACAGTGCACACCAAAAATTCAATGAAAAATAAAGTGACTCGAAATAATACTGAAGAATGGATTAACTTTGAATGACAATTGATTTTTGATTTTTTTAGACAAAAATCTACCTTAAAAGGAAAGCAAATATATGCAGTGAATAAGTACAAAAAATAGTAAGTGAAGCATGACTGTAAACCACAGTTGAGACAGAGACTGATATTTCAAGTCAACATTAGAGCATGCTAAATTCTATATTCCTCAGCTGGTTGAATAGCAAAAGTATTCAAGGAAGGAAAGAAGGATCAAAAGAAAATGTAGGTGCACTGTTTTTGCTCATTTCCTTACCATGAAAATATTCCTTCCAGTGACTAACATGGGGCTCTTAAAGCAAAGGACTTAAATCAAAGGAACATCAGCTTGTTCAGGGGAGTGGGAGAGATAAGACTAAGAAAGTCTGTCAGGTCTACCACAAAGGAAATCATGTTCGTTCTGTTTAATTTGGAAGGTCCCACAAATGGAGTGGGATCTCCCAGAAGCCAGTAAATATCTTATGAAGGAATTGGCAGATCTGTGTTTTGTTTTTAGAAAGTTTAGGCAAGTATTAACTGTGACAGGATGGAGACACTAAAGTAAAACGAAGTTCAAGTTCTGTGGTTGACACTAGGTCTTTATGTCTGTGACTGATCAATGCTATTGCTATAATCACTTGCTTTACTAGGTGTGATTAGGAACTGAGATAAGAGTACGCAGAAGCAGGCTAATGTAGGACAATTTTATCATGTGAGAAAGGTCATTTGTGGATTTAGAAGCTGTTATTTGCTGCATAAAGGAATTGCAATAACAACAGCTGGAGTAGATGAATAGCCTATCATTTAACTAGACATTTTTAATGATTCTTTACTAATAATCCTCTTGCTTCATTCAATTTTATCAGGCAGGTTATCTGATAAGACAACTGTAGAAGGGATAGATTCAAGCTGTATCTAAAGTTGAATTATTTTTTGTACAGCCATGGTTGATATGTTAACCATCACCCACAACATAGATAGTTCTATGTGTACACAGCACCATCTTCCTTCCCTTATCCACTTTGAACAACTTCCTGAGGCTTAGCAAACATTTGTAAATACTTGTGTTTGAGAATGGAAAATCTAGGTAAAAATAACTCTTTTGTGGGTCTGGTGATGTTGGCTCAATGTAGAACACATCCTTGGCACGAACAAAAAAGTCCTAGGTTTGATCTTTAGAATCAATGAATATATAAATAAATAAATAACGTTTTTATAGAAGAGAAATTCATATTATTTAAATATATTAACTTGTGGAAGTCATATATTAAAGACTCTGATTGTGGAGTTTCTGCAACTCATCCCTACTTGATACTATCAGGATAGTTAACCCAGAAGATGTAGCTCGACTCTGAGAGCCAAGTGAGAATCAAGACAGATTCCAGGCATGACCTGACAGAAGAGGATACTGCGTAGCTTTTATAAGGGGACGTCTTCCTCCATGTCATGCTTTCACGGCAGCATAAACTTCTTTTAATTTGACCTTGAACTAGAGTCTCCAAGTGTATCGATCTATCACTCCTCACGCTAACACAGCATCCCGAGTTTCCAGGAAGCAAGCATTGGGAATAAATTTAAATGAATTTCCCTGTATTTCTACATATATTGTGACTCAGAAAACAGAAAACTGCAAGAGACAATTTTTCAAAACTAAGTTTCATTTTTAATATGTCTCTGATTTAAAAATGTAAAGTCATTGGCAGGAAGAAATATTTTATTCCACACGCTATCATTCACCCACTTCTAAAATTCATACTCAGTATAGAGTAACATTTAGAGCAATCTTTTCAGAGCTATACTGGGGTTCACTAATAACCAGGAAACAAAACATACATTTGCCTTTCTAATTCATAGGCGATGAATAATAAATAAATAATTTGCTTACTAGATTTCCCAAATATATTTTCCAACTTCTTTTTAAAAAGATCAAAATTGCAACATGTCCAATAAATAAACACACTTTGTGTATAATCTAGTCGTCCTGAGATTTTCTTGCATTCATATAGTGTTTTCTACTGGTTATAAAGGCAGAATTGAAATCAGGTGTCAGTTCTCCCATGAATTGCAGGCTTACTGGTTCTCATTGTACCTTGCTTGCCTTTGTACTACCGTCTACCTCCCATGTGCGGGCCTTTCAACTTCCAACATTATTCTTCAGTATGAATATTTTCTCTGCCGTTTGAAATCATGGACTTGGTATTTTAAATTAATAAATTTCAGCTTTATGCCCCTATATTATTTATCCTGAAAGCATTATATTTTAAAATTCTTATTCTACCCCATTGCTGCGTCAGAATTTTTACTGATAGAAACTGCAGCCAGAGCAGAGTTTGGATACTTGATAAAAGATACAGAGAGTACTAAATAAATTTGCTTTCTTCTCTAAAGCCCACAAATAGGACTGTGTGTGTGTCCCACAAGTATTAAAGTCTGCGTTAATTTCAACTCTGAGATTGCATAACTATTGGAGTTAAATCATTAAACAGAGGCATTAGTAGGTTGTTACTTGTGTCATATGTGAGCATTCCACAAATACACTATTTGGAAGGATATTATTTCTATTGAGTGGCTTGTTTCTATGTTTGAGTTCTGAATCTCCAAAGGAAAGTAAAGATGGTTTGGATAAAATCCAGATATACAAATATAAAAGAGAAATTAAAAAACCCCATTTAGACATATTAGAATGCTGAATATTGGTGTCTGCTATTGATTTGAAGAAAACTATCACACAGCAAAACTGCTGAGAAGCAAGTTTAGTTGTTTATATTTTCTTTCTTATTTTCTTCTTTCTTTCTAGTAAATGGTTTTTAAAGGAGGAAAAAATGTCCTTATGTGTATTACACATTTTCTTTTATTAGAACTTGTTTGCAAGTTTAATAATTTTGAAGAATATAGAAAAACTATGGTGATATGTTTATTATTTACTGGGTAAAATATTTTTGAATTTACTGAGGAAGAAATTTTAATTATGTAAAATAAAATATTTCACATTTCCAAAGGAATTCTTAGAACAAAATTATAGGAATTATAACAGTTTTCTTTTCTTCATTTACTGTCCTATGAATTGGTAATGCTTGCTTTAGAGAATCTGCTTCCGGAAGACAGACATACGCTATATAAAATTTGACATACTTGATTAAATATTTAAGTTGGTTTAACATTTAATCAAGAGCTGTTCCCCCCAAAACAAATTGTAACATCAAATAGTTTTTTTTATTTTAACTTTATATTCTTATGAGCTTTCATTTAAAATCTAATATTAAAATAAGAGATATTAAACAGCTATTCAATTCTGACATCATAAAATAAACTGAATTTTATTTTAGAAGATGTGTTAACAGCCATGTAATTAGAAGGATTTTATTACACCAGCACTGATGTAGTAACAGTTTGCACAGCAAATATGTGTCTATTGCACAATAGGCTAGAACTCCAAATTTGCAGTGACGAAATAATATAGTTATACATTATTTTACTCAGTATAAGCCCAATAAAATGCGAAATCAAAAACGAGTTTTAACTTTTCAAGAAGCGTCTATTTCATTTTATAATAGATTGTTCCATACAGAATAGTACAAATAACATTTAGATGTTTGCACACGCTGCTTCCATTTCTGCATTCCTGATGACTTTACTCCCAGTCGCCTACTTTCTGGGATCTCTGCCACCTGAGTACCCATATTAACTCAGTAGGAAGATTTCAGAGGTCAACGTTTGGATATATTAACTAATATGACTCAAAAACCTCAGCTCCTTCCTCAAGCATAACTCAGTTTTGTTTTCAAAAGTGTAGACATTGGAAATTGGAGTTAGAATTAATACAAATCAACACAATCGCTCCTTATGTAAGGTCTTATTTTCATTTTAACATCCTTTAAAATTAATTATGTTTATTCTACTTAAAACGTTTCCTTTTATTAAATTTCAGTTGTTGGCAAAAATATAAAAATTATTTGATATTAAGCTGCCTAGGAGGACTTTTTTTTTTCACTGAAGTGTACAATTTCATATTTTCCTATAAAACTGCAAAAAGATACAGAAAACAGCCAACAGAATCGACAATCGGCTTCAAACAATGACTTCTCACTTCCTATAGAATGTAAGATAGCATCCCAGGATCTCTCAAAACAAAAATCGGGGAGCCTTTCAGGCGGAAAATTTGATGGGAGCTTTTAAATTCCACAGATTAGATGATCCTAAGAGCTTAATGTTTCCAGGATTTATCCAAACCCGCACCATCTGGCTTCTGTAACTAGCGTGCCGTTTCTGGCGGGCCAGCAGAGGGAGCTCTGGCCTTGCTGACACCAGATACCTCTTGGTTTCCTGCGCTAGCATCTTGTTCCCTGGAATGAAGAAGCTGTTTCCCAAGAGGGTTGTCCCTGAGCATCTCAACGGGTCAAGCTGTTCCTAAATTATTCCAAGAAGCTCTAATTTGAGAGCACTAGATGAAAGTTGCGATTGCCGAAGGACTCCCATGGTCCTCTGCTCCAGAGCTCTCTGATTGTCCACCTGGGTTGTTTTGCTGGAAAACTGCTGAGCACAGAATTTCACAGCAGGAAAATTTTGTAATGGACATTAAGCTGGATGATTATTTTTAAAAAAAATGAAAATAAATAGTTTTAAAAGTATACAAACACTGTGAATTAATAACCACACTGTACTTAATCTTGGTAACTAGGTGACTTAATCATGTATTTGTATCCTTACTTTTGTAATTCTCTCGTATGACATTCCCTTTCTATTTAGAAAATATATTTTTAACTGATTAATCTTTCTGAAATCAGAGTTTAGGACAATTGTAAACAGATAGGATTAGATGGGAGAGTATTATGTAATATGAACTACAGTAATGCAAACAGGACTGTCTTGAAGCTTTAGACCCCTTTTTGCTTTGTGAAGAACTCAAGGGACTGTGGGTAGGGGTCATCAATACAGCTGGATGAAGACGGGCAGGAAATGGGAGCCTTGGGACAACCTGCAATGCTTCAAACCCATTTCCGTTTCTGGTGACTGTTTTTTCATTGATACCAGAGGAACATCTTAAAGCCATCGTTTCTGTGTTTGAGATAGCTCTTTCCCCCGACACAGTCTGCAAACTCGGTCCCTTTGTATTGTGTGAGATCAAAGACAAACCTAAAATTTGTGCATATTAAACTGCTAATTTACAGGCTTTTAAAATCAGAAGACAAAGTCCACCTTTCAGGATGGAGTGGGGAGGAATCAGACGACCAAGAATATTGTTTCTGACCTCTTTTATTTCCTGAGACAGTAGATACATTTCTGTCATTCAGGTTTAAGAGAATAAATGTTATAAAAACGTATCTTTTAGACCATTGTACATACACAGTCCATTTCTACGCCTTCATGAAATCACTACCACTGTCTCTCTTTTATATGTGACCAATGTTTGACAGCATTTATGATGTGAATCTTTAAACAAACTCATACATTTTCTTTACTGGGCCTAGGCTGAGTACAAATCTATTTAGCGCCTATTTCTTATTTCACTGCAAATATGACTAACTATAGAAATTAATATTTTATTGCTTATATTCATATTCTTGATGTTTAAGTTAGAATGCTGAAATATGTTGAGCATTTTAAATATACAGAGTGCATTAATTCACACACATCTGACATACGAGTCCTAAGGCAAATATTAATTTTGTGGGATTTGGTAATCTGCCATGCCTCTGAAGGTCTGGCTCGGGGTAGCTATGAGAACTCTCCAGTTCTGCAATCCGATTTTCTCTGCAGTGCGGAATTCAGGCCTCTGGGCCTGCAGTGCCTCCTTGAGAGGTGGTACTCGGTGCCAGCCAGCTCCTGTACATCAGAGTCCTATCACTCTGTGGGTCTTAGTCTCAGAAATCACTTGGGAAAGCTGCGCTGCCCAGAGCCCTGCCGAGAGCCTAGACAGTGGTTGCTGGTTGTTTCACTCCTGCCTGCCCTGGTCACCTAATCAACCCAGTCTTATCCTCTTTAATACGTCTTGAGGCACACTCTGGGGGTCATTTGAGAGGTACCTTTGGTGACCACATCTACGCTAAGATCCTCAACTGCGGACCTTGTGTCTCTGTTTTTAGTGTTGTGATTTAAGAAACAAATAAAAACAAGATTTCTTTCTATTTCATGTCTTTCTTGCAGGTTTTGTACACTACTCAGATTCCGGTTTCACCCCAAACCAATTGATTGTCTTAACAGAGTGTAAGGTTTCAGTAAAATACAATTTAGTTGTTTACAGTCTTTCCATATTTCAATTTTTTATTTGTAAATTACCTAATATCCTAGGTGTTTTATGGTAGGGAAGAAGCGATTCTATTGCCTTGCTGGCGGGATTATGGATGGAGGAGGAAGAGGAGAAAGAGGAGGAAAAGAAGGAAGAGTATCCGGTCAGCACCACGGACAGCGCAAGGCTCGGAGGGCGCGGCCACTTTGGTGCATCCTTCCCCAGCTTTGCCTTTGTTCCCTGGCCAGGCAGGCCACTACAGAACAAAGACTCCGTCAAGGCTCTTTCTCAGTCCTGGTTTTCTTAAGCTTCAAGGTTGTGGAGTAGACCTACCTTAACTAAGTCTACGTTATGGTTTTCCAAATAAATTAAATTGCCAAGTCTCAGAGTTCCTGGCTTGGTCTTTCCGGTTATTCGACAACTTTGACTGATTTGAGTATTGCGACTTTGCCTTGGTCTTTTAAAGCTAGATAAGGCCGCAAGGAGACTGCGTAAAGATGGGAAAATACAAGGGCTATGGGGTACCGGATGTTCCTATTTCCACAGATGATTGAGTCATTTGAGGTTTCTTGTGCAGTGAGGTCTGAGCGCTACACCCCCCTCACCCGTTATGTTTCCCCAATTCGGTCCAGGATTGAGGACAATCTCAATCTGTTTTAAAAAGGCCAGCGCTTTCTGAATGCAGACTTTCTAGACCATTGGCACCAAAGGGAGTTACTACTCTCTTGACAGCTGTCAATGAAACCTCTAATATTCCCCTTGAGGATAGGCATGCGGGTTTCCGGATTCTCACTGAAAAACATATGACTCTCGCATTCTAAAGATTCTGCATCAATGCAAGCGGTCCTTATGCCGCACAGGATGGGTTCATTCTAGCTCCCTTCATGATGCCTGCAATTGTTTCTCCCCACCCTTTCTGACCCTGAGTCTCTGATGTCCTTCAAGTGCAGTCGTAGGCTCCGCTCTTGGCATTCACCGCGTGCCTTAATTGTATGACATTAAATCAAGGTCCGCTGTGAACACGGAGGGCAGAGTCTCTTATCTTGATCCAGAAGCAACTGACTCACTGCGACTATCACACTCTCCTCTCTGCCCTTCAGCTTCCCCTGGAGTTCCCAGCTTGGAGTCTCTACCCCCAGGGTCGTATCTCAGAAGCTGTGCTCCATCTCAGCCCTCCTCCTGCCACATCTGCTAGAGTTGCCATTAATTAGTCTGCCCGGTGGAAGAGTAGATGGTGCATGAGCCTGCCTATACTTACGCATACATCTGCATGCCATTTACAACGTACCTAAAATCCATATACATACGTCTATAAATCTAGTTTTTAAATGATGACATGGATCGAAGTTAATTACCCCTCTGGTACAGATCTAATTTCATAATCGTGTTATTTTACCGAAGGCAATTATCTGAGTCGGTTTGCCCCGAATCCCTTCCTAAGACATTTGCAAGGAAAGGCAAGTCTTTAAGGACCACGCCATGCATGTTCTGCTGAAGAAATCTTTGTCAGTCATCTCCTGCTGTCGGAGAAGAAATCTAGCAGATAAAAGCGAATATAATCATGCGTGTTTGTATGCCCGACAAACACACTGATATGCCTCTTATACCCCGATTTTGGTTGGGAAATTTTGGGAAAAGATCAGAATCCCAGGGCGGGCTAGGTCATTCTTCTTTGTATGGCGGAAAAATTAACTCAACAGCACCTGCCAAGTCCCGGGAGAGCTGGGGCGCATCTGGTCTGGCTATGGTTTTACTGCAGGGAGAAAAGGCTGCTTGCTCGGGCTTCCTCAGGCTCTGGAGAACAGAGATCGGGTCTGAGCCCGCTCCCGGCGTAGGTTAAGGGCAGTGCAGCAGATATGCACTCTGCGGCAAAAGTCTGGACGAGACCGAGTCTGGGCTCGGCGGAGGGATAGCGAGCTGGAAAGAGGAAGAGTGAGGGGAGTTGACCTCTATGGGCGGAGCCCTCTGGACAGCGGGCCTCAGACGGTGGGCAGCGGATCTTTTCACAGCATCCCTTGCGCGGCTGGGTGGGCCAGGGGGAAGGACGGGCTCCAGCTCGGTGGAAGCCAAAGAGCTCAAAAGCAGGTTTTGTGCAGAGACCCCAGAACGCTCCCCTGAAAAACAGAACCAAAGCGCAGAATTAGAGCAGGAGGCGGAGGGAGGAAGGAGAAACTCTAGAGGAGGGACGGGAGGCGGGAGGAAGCACTCAAGGGAACCGAGATGACCCGCTGACCGGACCTATGAGTTGAGCCGGGGGCTCCCCTCAATGGGCCGGGAGACCAGGGAGCTGAGAACTTAGCCCCAGCTTCGAAAGCTGAGAGGATGCAGACAGGACCAAAAATGTGGTTTCCGGAGATGGAGTCGTGAAAGCGAATCCTCAGATTGTCCTCTGTGCAGTCCCAGTGATTCGCGCATTCCGCGCGCCCTTACCGTCTAACCCCTCCCTCAGACCACACGCCCGCAACTCCAATCTCCACCCCTTCTTGGTTTAAGATCGTGCAAACTGCAAGACTGGAGAGTACCAGCAAGAAAATCGAAAGGATCGATGAAATAAAGAATTACATATACACATTGCCCTAGAAATCCGAAGGAGAAAGAGCTGCTAGCTCTGCTCAAACCTGTAGAGGACCAAAGCCTTTTCAGGCGCTGCTCGATGTGTTCTCGGAGGAAAGAAGAGGCTGAGCGGCTTCCACGGTATAAGGTGCTTTAGGGTGGGCGGTGGGGGCAGGGAGGGGGTGGATCGTAGCGGTCCGGTCTTTCCCCCTCGCTTGCTGATCCAGAATTAGGGATTAATGGCTCGCTCCAGCCAAACAAATAAGGCATCTGCCTTCAGCACAAGAGGATTACACGGGCTGCTGACGTCACCAGTCAGACAGATGTTGGCTCCCAAAGTCCTGAACAGCTCACTGTGTCCTTGAAACCAAAGAGCCGCAGAAGGCGCGCAGCCCCCAGGAGCCGCGCCTGGGCAAAGCAAAGGGCAACCGCCTTGCCTTTGACTACACAGTCCTGGGCTTCAAAACACTGGCTCCAAGACAGCTCCCCAAGATGTAGCTCCTCAGTCTCTCTAGCGCTTGCATAGCACATCCCAGACCCCTGTCAAGGTCTAGGCTGCCTCAAAGGAAATCCAAATCAGCACACTTAGTTTCCTTTCCTTAAAATACGTTCACATCCCTCATCTAGGATCGGGCATCCAATAAGCACCTCAGGCTGGACACAGCTATGCTTCAGATGAGGGACCACCTCTTAATTCTGTGGCCAAGGCTTATCTGTACCTTCTCAATCCCACGACCGTCCTTTCCGCAGGCCAAGGTCTAAATTTATGCTTAATCTTATGAATACAGCCCCGATAGAGTGCCGTCCTAAACAATGACTCCTTTCTGAACTATCTCTGCTTTCCCCTGGACCACAGTTACAAGAACCACAAAATCCCATCATGGAGCCCATCAGGATACCATCAAATGCCATTGAATATTCTCTTCAAATGCTTTGAAGATGGTGCTTTGTTTGTTTGTTTTTAAATTCGGGTTTCTAAAATATATCCATCATCTATGCTAAGAAATGAGGACATTTCAAGGAACTGCAGTTTCATTCTATGCTCAAGAGTGATGGCTAAGATCAATAATTCATTTTCTCGCAAATGTCAGCATCACTTTAATTTTATTTTAATTTAAATATAAATTGTTGTTATTTTGTGACTTGTGTATTATTTATGATCTATATGATCTTTCAGGTCTTTGCTGATCACAAAGAAGACCCGTTACAAAATAAGTCAGATGTCAGAGGGTTGAAGGTAGAAATTTAAATAAGCAGTTTTCAGTGCATTATATAATCCGAAGCAAAATAATTTTGATGAAGTTCATTTCTTAAAAGGTTAAGTTAATGAATGAAACCTATTTACAAAACAACATGGTTGTTTGACACAGAGCCAAAGAAAACCAGTCCTGTGCCCTACACTGGATCAGTATGCATGAGAAAGTCTGTTACTTTCTTGAGGAAAAAATAAATGTTTGTCTAACTATTGTGCTTTAGTGATGGGCTACCTCGCCTATCCAGGAGCAAGCGGTAGTTGCATTGCATCTCCATTCATATTAGCCCTGTCCATCAAAGTGGCATTTAATTTTTCCAATTCTGTGCATTTAGAAACCCAGTCACTGATAAAAATCTATTTAATTTGCTACAGTGTCATTCGGCTAATCCCAAGCAAAATAGAAAATTTTCTTTTTCTTTTTACTCCCTTTGAATCTTATAAGGAACAGCCCATAACAAAATCCGTGCATTTAAAATTGTTAGGTATGAGTAGCAAAAGGTAGAAATGACCTTTAGTGGGATAAAGAAGTTATACCTCTAAGAAAGGGCAAAAAAAAAAAAAGAACATAGAAGAGATTTAAAACTTGGTAGAATGTGTATACATTATGATTTAAATTCAAAATCTAATTTTAGTTTAAATTCAAATTTTAATCCAAATTGTTATTAAATATAATGATTGTTTCGCCTCCAACAGATATGATTAAGGTAAACTTGCCTTCCACACTCACACAATTTTGCTGGAGTCTGTTTGTTAAATAATTAGTTCGCTGTCCATGGTTTTGATTCACGTAAAGGAACAAGCTCGGGTGCTTTGGGAAATTTTAAAGTAAAGATGTTTCTGCAGTAACTTGGCTTCTTAACAGTTTAAGATTATATAAAAGGAGGAGAAAGGTATATAGGCCTTAAGTTTTCCTCATTCCAGTTTCTTTTCTTTTCTTCTGTATTTGTCACAAAAGAGTACCAGAAAAAGTGGGGGGAAGGGGGTACATTTCATTATTTCTGAACTAACAAATGATTGCTCTATGTATAGGTCCAAAGGGCTGTAATAAATAGGATATAATATTTGTCAATCTGCCGTCTTTCTCTCTCTCCCTCTTCAGCTAAGAAAAGTAACAAACGTTCTTAGTTTTGTATCAACATTGTCTGTTTTTGAATATGCTTAACTAGAGCAAGAAATTTAATAAAAATTATACACAAGGAAGAAAGAGAGGGAGAGGGGGGGGAAGAGAGAGAGAGAGAGAGAGAGAGAGAGAGAGAGAGAGAGAGAGAGGAACAATACTATGGGAAGTCTCCTTGTCTTTACTATATGTCCATACAGAGGTGGGCAGCGTAAATAGTTATCTCACATCTACAATGAGCCAATTAAAAAGAATCTCTCCTGCAAACCCATACTTTCTAAGGTAGCAAGGATGGCTGATGATGTAGTAGCTAAGTAGTTTCTCTGTCCCAATAGCAAATAGCACTCTGTATTAGAGTCTAAAACAGACTGACAGAGTAACAATAACCTCGTCCTGGAGTTCCTCCGGAATATGAAAGGAGAAAGGAAAACTAAAACCCCTCTGCTCCTCTCCAAATAGTTGGGCTTTATTTTTTTTCTTTTTCCTTTTCCCTTTCAAGTTTATCCGGACTGACAAGCACAAATTGTTCCCATACAAGTATCTATTTGAACAGCAAGGAAAGAGACTCTTGGTTTCTAAGCAAGGTCCATATCCACCAGGCCAAAGGACCCTGCCTTGGCCCTTAGAGCTTCTCGGGGTATGGAAGGGCTGCTCCTTGCTCCCACTCCTCAAAGTATTGAAAACTTGGGAAATCCTTGTACCGGAAGAAAATGGCCTAAACACAATAGGACTCGCCATTTTCTACTTGCGAAGCACAAAGCGCTTGGCGCTGCCCGCCACACAAAGAAAGCGTGGGCCGCAGAATTCTTGCACATTTTCGAGAGGCTAGAAAATATCTTTCTCGAATGGCAATTTATATTGTCTGGGCATTATCAGGCACACACACACACACACACACACACACACACACACACACACACACAC
>JABTXL010000001.1:7742345-7759517 GCA_025134845.1 Neodon shergylaensis
ACACACACACACACACACACACACACACACACACACACACACACACAGAGGTATCCTCCCTTAGCCATGGTCTCGAGAAGATCCAAGCTTTGAGGTTTAGATAAAAGACGCACCAAAGGGCTCAGGGCTAGCAGGGCGCTGGGCACAGCCAGTCTAAGTCTCCCCAGACAAGGGGTCCTAGCAGTGGGCTGTGGAGGACTCCATGCCACGCATGCTGCTGGAGGGTGGAAGTCCTTTTCCAGTCCAAGGTCCCTCCATCTGATTTCATCGCTCCTTGAGCGAGCCTGGTAGCCCAGAGCTCAGAAATCTCCCTGACCCATTTACTGGGAGCGCCAGACACCAACCTTGCAGCCAGGATACTGGATACTGAGCGGGCGGCAGCTCTGTGGATGTTCAGTGCGCGGGAAGCCCTGGTCTGCGCGCCTCCCCTGTCCCCAGACCGCCGCTCCAAGCTACCGCATGCCAGCCAAACCTTATCACCAGCCTAGTGAAATGCTGCTGCTCAGGTGCAGAAACAATCCGGGGAGTCCCTATTAATAAAAACATCCAGGCACAGGCAGCAGCGCTGCTCACAAAGGGAGCACTCTCGGTTCACCGCGCGACACAGAGCTCAAAAGCCCAGGAAAAGAGGGTACTTACAGCAGGTGCGCGTTTGGATAATCCGCAGTCAGCTCGTTTGGTTTGTTAGGCTGTGCTTTAAAAAATGAATGCGCGTATCTGTATATTTGATTCTACATAGCTTCCATCGTTGAGAAGGAAAGAAACAAAAATCTTGTAGACTAGCGAGCATGGGGGAGGGGGAAGGAGATTTTCATTGTCTACGCTCTGCACACACGCAGCCCAAGAAAAGACGAATATTGCTGTGTGGGGCTCCTTCTACTTTCTGCTTGAAATTCAGAAGCTTTCAAAGCTGCAAAGAGGGGGTTTGGTCTCCCTCCCTCTGTGTGTTCCTCTTCTCTCCTCTCCTCTCCTCTCCTCTCCTCTCCTCTCCTCTCCTCTCCTCTCCTCTCCTCTCCTCTCCTCTCCTCTCCTCTCCTCTCCTCTCCTCTCCTCTCCACTCCTCTCCTCTCCTCTGTCACTCACCCTTTAGCTCTTCTATAGCTAATGTTCTCTCTCTCTCTCTCTCTCTCTCTCTCTCTCTCTCTCTCACTTTTTTTCAAAAGAGGGCAGGTCGCTTCCTGCATCCCAATGAGTTAAATCAGTCACTTCTTCTCATGCATCAGCAGCCTCTTTAACAATCCGAGGGCTGCAGGCACAAAAGAGCATTTAGCTGCCTCCAATTTGTGTAGAAGGCCTGCCCTTAATTTGTTTTAGGAGTATAATTAAATCAGGAATTTCACGAAATATAAAAATATCAAATTTCCAACTTCAGCGAGTGAACCTCTGATAGTAACCTTTGAAAATAAATCCTTTCTCTTCTTGGTGTTCTTACCCAGGGCCTAGAATGTCTCAGATTCTTAGAGGACAAGGGTTTGGACCCAAACCTACATGCCCTTCCCCCATTCATATGTCAAGGTCACACTTATAACATCCCTCTTTGCTCTAAATCAGAACCTTTTTTAAATTTTTTTCTTTTAATTTTTTTTAAAACTTAAACCTTTGCCTTGGAAGGAAATTAAGCTGTCTGGGAAGAGTCTGAAGGACTGCATAAATAAACACATTCTTAATAAGAAATAGAATCAGAATGTATTGTTATTAGACATTAGGCTGATGGAGTGGGGGGACCCCACAGGCCTTGCTTGTTGGAGTGGTTTCACCTCTTCCTTGCTCTGCCCTGAGCGAAATCTGGGGTTACTGGGTTTTAATCAGGTTTCTTCCAGCCACAGAGTGGGGCCTTATGGGATGGGGGCAAGTGCCTATCTTGCTTGCAGAGTCTCAGAGGGGTCCTCGTATGGTGGAGACTGCCCAGTGCTGTGGGGGTGAGGGTTTAGTTCCCCCTTCTCTGAGTAGGTCAAGGCACAAAGAGCAACTCTGCATTCCTGCAGTTTCTTTTTCAGAAAGGACCCAGGCCGAGCCATTGTTCTTCTTCAATGAAAGTGGCTGAGGGTGGTAAAGCCAAGACCTCCTCTTCCTCACATACTCACTCTCACTCCCCCACTCCACACAGGGACACTGCTAGGAACATATTTAGGAGCTTTCTGGCAAATTGTAGAATTCAATACAGCTAGCATCTTTGTATTTTCAGCAATTTGCTGTTAAGTCTACTGTCAGCTCCTACCCCATTTTCTAGTTTTAAGAACGCTAGTTAAGAAGCATTGCCTGGTAACATCAGAGAGGTTAGGACAGCAGAGAACCACCACATCCAGTTCCACCTAATGGGGAAAAAAAAAAAAAAACAAACAGAACAATCACCTCTTCCTGACTGTGAATTCTCATTTAGATACCTTAAGTCACCCTGGGCTTTTGAGTTAGGCCACATTTCACATTGAGCATAGAGCAGAGAAAACTGGGCTACAACTACTACCTCCGGAAGACGCACAGCCTGACGTGCTTGAAATATTTGACAAATCTTTCTACGAAGTCATCTGGAAAAGTAAAAAACAAAATAAGAGAGAAAATTTCTTTAAAAAAAATGATAGTGTGTTTGTGTAACATAGTTAAAAAGTGCTTTGGGGGCTCGAATTACCTAAAATAAAATACGGTTTCTGTGACAGAGCCGGGACTGGAAGGGAGGCCTCAAGGCCGATGTTTTTATGGGAGCAAAGGACAGTGGTTTGGGGAGGCACCAAGTACATCGTCCACCGACTCTGTATCTTTTCACTGATGATGTTCATTCTATCCATTGTCTCTTTATTGACCTGGGACGTGGGATTGTTAAAGATCCTTAAGGACCTGCATAGCCTGTGAAGGGGCAAGGTCACAGGGTAGGCAGTGCTTCCCGCTGCGGGGAAGACAAGGCGCTTAGGTCTGGTTAGCCATCAGGGTTGGCTCGGTGGCTTTAGACCACCCAGGGTGGGCATTTTACCCAGCGTCCTTTCTCCATCTCTGGCTCCCGAAATACTAGCTTTGCCTCATTTTTCAGAGTTCTGGGGGAGGCCTTGGGGGGGGTACACAAGCAGGCTAGCAGTGCGGTTTCCTAGGTACGGGCCTTGCCTGCATACTTCGGTCTTAAACTGAGACCTCCAAGAAAAATTCAAGAATCAGAGGCCAGCGTTGGAACATTCGCTTAAGGTTTTCAGTCCTCATGCACCCAAGTAAGATGGACAGGCCGACGACAGCCATCGCCTCCGGGTAGCCCAGTGGATGGAAAACAGTCGGATCCAGCCAAATCATTTTTCCAAAAGAACCTGTATTTTCTGAACACTCTCTCTTAATTCTTGGTCCGGGTCTCCCACCTAGTTCAGCCCAGCAAGCTGGGCGAATGATTGTATTCTAGTCCCCGATTTGGAGGCTTCTCTGCACGCGAACCTCATACTGCCCTGCACACCTCATAGCCAGAGCTAGTTTATGAAACCGTTACCCAACTCATTGCCAGAAGTTGTTGCTAATTAGTGGATAATAAACTTCTGTAGCCAGGGCACAAAAGTCTTTTAAAAGTGCAAAGGTGTTCTTTGTGTCGCCTCAGAAAAGAGATTAGCATATCAATTGGACTGAAGGGACCTGACAATGAGCCCTCCTCCCACTGCGCTGCCCTAGGTTCGCAGCCGGTCCTCTCCTTTGCTATTTTCTAACCTTCTTCTTTTTCCTCCTCTTCCTCTTCCTCCTCCACGCCCCTCTCCCAGCTAGGCCGAGGAACCCTTGGGGTGCCCTGAGCGCCTGGCAGCGACCCAGAAAGCAGTATTAGTGCGCACCAGGCCGCGGGGGTCGCGCAACGCCCAGGCTTTAGCTATGCTCAACGGAAAGGTGTAAGCGCCGAGGTGCGGCGAAGTAGGAGCGGTCACAGGGTGCGAGCAGAAGGGACAGGCCTGGGAGGGGGGGCGCCTTGCACAGTCCCATCGGACACCCCTCTTGGGGAGTCAAGGCCTGGTCTCTACCTTGCGCGCTAGGCCTCCCCAGGGTGGGCAAGCTCCCAGAGGAGGGTCCATAGTGTGGGCCTCGGGCCATTGCTAGCTCCCTAAGCCCCTGCGGCCTCCGCGCTCGGCCTGAACAGCAGTCCTGCTTCGCTTGCACGTGCAGGAAGGCCGGGAGCCTTTGGAAGAAGCCGAAGACACCATGCTGGAGGTTGCCAGGTCCTCTCAGACCTCGGGTCCCCTTGGCTAGTCCCGGGCCGAGATGCCTGCCTACTGCCCGGCCGGGGGACATCGGACGCCAGGCGTGTGGAGTAGCTGAGGCCCCGCTGCAGGCCTGGCCCATTCTCCATGATACCTGGCCTCGCCCCGCTGCCCCCAGCCGAGTCCCCTGTCCCACCACAGAAGTCAAAGGCTTGCCTGGGCCAGCAGCGAGAGAGCACAGTAGAAGGAAGTCTCAGGCGGAGCCGCCCTGGCCTCCGGGCGTCAGCTTTCTGTCGTCGCCACCACCACCCCCCGCCCCCCGCCCACTAGGACCCCGAGGTTGTGCCGCCCCGGAGCGCACCCGGCCGGGGGTTGCGGGACCTGAGGGACCAGGGGAGCAGTGGAGTTGGCCACAGATCTGGGAACCGAGCTGGAAAGCGAGGCAAGGAAAACTGGTAGCGACTTGGCGGTGCCTTCTGCTGCTGAGTTGGACCCGTCACTTCACGGTCCGCGATGAGGGGCCCGCGCCTGGCCTCGGCCTCGGCCGCGGAGCCCCCGCCCGGCAACCGTGCCAAGAAAATGCTTTCTTCTCCCTTCCCCTCCCCCTTCTCCCCAGAGGCAGCTTCCGTTCTCTAAATGCATTAAGAAAAAGAAAAAAAAAAAGGAAATCTCTTGGGCACTAGTCTAGTCTCCGCTAGACGCTGGTGTTCCGCAAACAAGCGCCAAACTCAACACAAGTTATCCCTGAAAATCATCCACTTTAACTGCGGTGATATAAAATGTCGAGAGAAAAAGTGAAGGTCGGTGTTTCCCTAAATGCAAAACATCAGAGAGGGGTTTGAAAAGAGCTTTGCGTTCCTTGCGAAATCTCCATTGTTACTTGGCAAACAATGGGAGCCTGGGCGACTGAAGGGCTGTGAGAATGAATAGGCAATCCGCGGGATGTGTGCGGGTCAGTGCTTGCGGTCCTGGGCCTAAAGCCCCTTTCTCAGCTTGCCACAATAAACCAGCGCAAGGTTCAGTCTTTACTGGGTCACCGGCCATCCTCTATTATTCAACACTTCACAACAAAAAACACTTATTAATCAGCGCTGACCAGAGGCCCCTTTGAAACAAGAGAGGAGAGAGAGAGGGAGAGTGGGAGAGGTGAAAAGAAGATTGAGAAGCCTGGGACAGATCTTTCTAAAGGCAGAGCAACCATAGGGTCCTTTCCTCCGGTGGCCAAAGTTTATTTGACACAACAAAGTTTTTAATCAGGCCACAGAGACTTGCAGTTCTCATTTGCCTTGTTCCCCGTCTCTTCCTCTGAAGAAGACTTTGTTGCAAGGAAGGATGGCTTTAGGTCAAATTGCTAAGGCCTGATCTTAAAGATCTAATTGCTATTGGAAGAGAAGGCTGTTCCCCAACTGGGCCTCCACTCTGGAGATGGTGCAAGGAAGACTGTCCACTCTGCTGTGGGCACCCTGCTGATGGATGGGGTGTCAGGCCAGTCGTCATGTGAGCACTGGTTTCCAAATGGTATGGGCAATCGTCAAATGTGCTGCTTATTGCTGATACTGAATGCAGTGTGTAGATTTTTCTACTTCAGGGTGTTTCATGATGGCGATAGAAGAAGACAGAATTTGCTTGTCAGGGTAGAGAGAACTGTTAACGCCTGTGCTTGAAGTGAGAGGAGGCGATGGATAGAAATGGTTCAGAATGTTCCATCGCTCCAGAGCCAGTGGGTTCTTTGCTCAGGGGTTGGTGATTGTTTTTTGTTTTAAACAGAGCTTATTTAATGCTTGTAATCTGGTTGCGTGTTTTTCACTTATTCTGTTACGTGGTGATTATAAACACAGGCTCAGATATGTATGGATAGTCAAATACATCAGAGCAAAGTGCTGCATATGTCAACTTTAGGGATAAATTTAATCGATCCAGAACTTACCTAGACATTTGCTGATTGTAAAATTTTGCCACTTTTTGATTGATTGAAACCAGTTGATTGGGAATAGGAAACCAGCCTCTCTCTCTCTCTTCTCTCTCTCTCTCTCTCTCTCTCTCTCTCTCTCTCTCTCTCTTGCTTTTGTTTTTCCTGTCTGCTTCATATTGCTGTTACTCAGGTTGTAATTTAGTCAAGTGAGCCAAGCCCTTTTGTAATGGCTGATGCTTGCAAGTGAACAGAGGCCGTAGATGCTGAATCTTGGCTGTTAAAAGACATAAAACAATTATTTACTAAAGGAATAGAAGTAAATGTGAAATTCTTTTAAGCTTAAATTTTTGTTTATGTGCACTTTTGGAGTATTGAGTAACATAACTAACCATCTCACTTGTTATGATTCAAAAAGATTTTGGATCTAGAAAATAGATGGATGAGGGATTGTAAATTGACCAAATTAAGCTGTAGTACTAGATGGTGTGATAATGAAAGCAAGCATGCAGAATTGCTGGGCAGTAAAGCACATTGGTGTTTGCCAGAGTTTATATATAGAAATGTAAAACTAGGTTGCATGGTATGGTCTCGAGAAGTGTATTTTAGTGAGATGCCTATTACTTGAGACTGTCTCTCTTATGGAGGAAATATTATGTTACTCAGATTTTGCAGAGCTCAACAATTCTTGCAGTGGAGTAATCAACTGTTGTCTGAATTATTTAAATGGGATTAAATAAAGGCCTTAGAGTTGAATGCTGGCATGCTCTTACACGTAGGCAGGAGAAAGTTTAGTGGTCTCTCCTCCCTGTATAGACTTTGAAAATCATTTTCACCAAGTGTAGCGAATGATTTCTAAAATTTATGCATATATAGGAACAATGAATAATTCTTTTAGAAATTGTTTCTCAGATGAGCAAATAAGATTATTCAGTGAAGCACTAGGCAACTGTTTAATACATAGCAGTGTGCCACCTAAAATACATCAAAAGACTGTTCTTCACACACACATACTCACACACGCACACACACACACACACTCACACTTGCTGTAGAAAGCTACACTGGTTCAGAGGAAATATTTTGGACATAAAATACATTCATTCCAAATGTTAATATGTAGGATATGACAATTTCATGTCATATTTTTAACTTTTGGTAATTGGTCTGCCTTCCTAAGTCTCTCAGAGGAGTTTGTGTTCCATTTGTACAGATATTTCTATTTGTAGACTGGAGAGACATACTAAATGCAGCTGGCTTTTCACACACTATTTTCTAAGTCCCATGGAATAATAAGCAACTAAAGAACGCTTTAATCTGAGTGTATAATACATTGAATGGGTTTGTATATCATCACATAGCACAATTATTTTAGCAGGTATTTACAGATTTTTAATACCTTTTCTTCGTTCCTTCATTCTTCCTCCTCCTTTTTCTTTTTCTTTTAAGCCAAGAAATTAAGTAAATGGTATTGTAATGACAGCCTCTTAAATATACCACTGAATTTGTATGGAAATTAGACTAGCTTCTACATTTGTCAAAGGAGAAAGAAATAATACACAAATACATTTGGAAAAAAATGTATAAAACAGAAAAACGTTATTTGTTGATATTCACCATAAATGCGATATTTATTAAATTTGGTGCATCTTTATGATATCACTATTATTATTTCTAGGTACATTAATCCTGGGCTAGTACATCCACGTGGTTGAGTTTTTAAAATAAAGAAACATATCAGGTCGAACCCTAACAGTGATGTGACAGATGCAGAGCATGCTAAAAATCACATCGTAGGGATCCAAGTCATCTCCTTACAAGAACTATATATTTCTAAAAGGCACCTGCGTTGTTTCCTTCTTTTAAAAATGATATTTAAATACGTCTCAACTACAAAAGGAAACAACTATGTTGGTAGAATTTGACTATGTTTATACCAGTAAAGAATTGCTGGATGGCAGAAGGGATGGCTGAAAAAGAAAAAAAAACAAACAAACAAACTCGGTCTGGTTGTTTATTTGGAGTCATATTTCAATTTTTTCTTTGATTATCATTCACAGCAATTGCATATGATCCCATTCTTTTTTTCCTTTTTTCATCTTAAACAGACTTTGTCATGTTCAGTTTAAATCTCTATCAACATGATCTGACAAAGTGGTACCACTAGGTTATCATTAAGTAAAATGTAAACTACAGCAAAATGTTGCCTTTGTTCTTCTTATGTCTTTTATCTAAAAATAAATCAATTTTGTTTTTCATGATAGAGAGGAGGTAGAAAGGAGCTAGCAGAAATTTTAGTTGCCCCTTATGATTTGCCTCCTTGCTAGAGAATTCTGGTTAGCTGCATTCATCTAAGGCTTCTGTGGAGCTACTCAGCCTGCTCTTCATTTATTCATGAGCTTCCAGCTCACTAGAGGTTCAAAGTTATATTTAGGAGAGTAGAACCCCACATGGCATTTATTCATTTGATTTTTCACTCTAAATACGTCATGAGTATACGAACAGTTATTTTAAAGAGAAATTTTCATTAGGTTTACGTGTTGTGCACTTAAACATCTGTGCTGTGCTTCTGTGTGTGCTAGGATATGACACCTCGTCCTTTTCTGAATAAAAAAAAATCAAGCTTCTGACCGAAACTTCTCCCTGAAACTGCTCTGCTCCTTCTTAGTGTAGTGTCTTCCTCAGCTAATCGCATTTTGTGCAATATGCTGTGGAAGACATCTTGACTTTGACATCAGTTTCTCACCCCGAAATCTATTTGCTTATTTAATCGTTTAGGACAAAGTAAAATATTCTAGCAAATTTTGCCAAGTGATCTAAAGATATATTGCATACGTATAAGCTATTTTAAATTCTAATGGTTTACTGCTATTATATCTTTAAAGGTAAGAATTTACTACTCCTTTTAATTAGAGTAACTTTTTAAAAAGATAAAAGCCAAGCTTTAGAATGTTTTATGGAATAAAAAGTGTACAATGTAACACTTCCCCTTTCTGCATTTAATCCTTTGACTTTTTCGTCTCTTCTATTTTTTTCTCCTTCTTCCTCCTACTCTTCTTCCTCTTGGCTTGACAGTGTTTCAGTCCCTCTGGTAGGTTCATTAATCAATGATCACCCTGAAGGTTCAAACTGTCTGATCTTTAGGTTAAAGAATATATTTGGAGTCGACCTAAGAAACTAAACTATGCTGCTGGGATTTATTTTGTCCTTGGGTTTTTGTGGATTGATTCTCTTGAATTCTTATAATGCCCAGTGTGTTTGATTTCTTTGGGGAGGGATATTAATAGCACAAGGATGTGAAGGGGGTGTTGGGCAATAGCATCTATGAATCAAATAGGGCTTTGGTGGCACTGTTAATAGCACTGAACGAATCTCTTTGTGCCAGTAAAGGACCCAGTTTTTAAGCTTTCCTTTTCTCTTATCATTCTGTTTTCTACTCAAAGTGCCAAGAAATCCCTTGAAAATGAAGTTCTGGCAAAAAACATTTGTTCTTTACCCGATGACAAAGGTATCAAGAGGAAGAAAGACAACTCTGGTCTCACATCACGACGGGCACTTTGGAGTTCATGCAAGTCTGCAGCAGTATAAGGTGATGTTTTATGGATGTGCACAATGTTTTATTTCCCAGTAGTTACATGTACACTGCAGATGCCTGAAGACCATATTTAAAATTAAAACCCTCAAAATGGAAACATTTATTTTAACACATTTTAAAAGAAAAAAAAAACATTAAGGGGGAAAGGTCTTTGTTATGGGAAAAGAAAAAGACTCTTATTTATGAAAATACACAATGACAATGCATAGCTTTAATTGTATCCTGGTTTTCAGAAGCTGGCAGTTAATAGACTGGGTTTTTCTGGGAGGTTCAGCTTCTTGTGAAGGACAGCTTTTAGAAAACCACTCACCGGAGGCTCCAGTCTGTCTCAACAGCTTTCCTTTCCAAAGTGGTTCACGGATCCTGTGAGACCCAATGACAAACAGCATTGTTTGTACACACACATTACCAGAGATCTGGGAGGACTAATTCCAGGGTCACCTTGAGGGATTTGAGATTGGGGATCTGGGCTTGACTGGAAATTCGCCAAGTCAATGACAGTGGCCTGCTGAAGCCACCACATCTCATTTGATCTGGGAAGCTAAGTAGGCTTGAACTTTGGTCAGTTCTTGGATGGGAGAAAGTCAACATGCTTTGACCTGACAGATTTCCTGGGTTTCTGTGGCAACTGTTGCCCCAGGAGCAGATTCACAATTTCTTTATCGTGGTCAAAAAATAATTTCATGGTATAGTGCAGACCTACGTGTGTTCACTAGCGTCAGTCCTGATGATGATCCTTCAGCTATAAAGAGAATGTGCTCCTGGATTTAGCCGCCCTTTCTGCTCTGAGTTTTCTTTTCTCATGCTTCCTCCTTGTTTCTCTTGCCCTTTTCCCTCTCTTCTCGGTTTGACATTGTATGGGTTCCACTAGTGGATGTTAACTTCATTATGGCTGTTTTGCATTATTGGAGATGCTTTAAAAATCAGTTGGGTATCACTCTTCAAAGAAACAACATCTTTAGTGAATGTCTCACTTTGCAACATATAGAGGTCAGACTGGGGGAATTCCAAGGTCAAATTGAAAATGTGATTTTCTTCTAGTATAGGCCCAGACAGCCCAAAGTTTATTGGGTTAATTGCATCCCTGGGACTTCCTAGGCATAATCTCAATGCTCTCCCTTGGAGTTAGAAGTTCTGAATCTCAAAGGGATGAGGGCTGTTCTTCCTGGAGAGTTCCAGTTTGGTCATGACCTCATTCTCTTTCTGTCTCTCTCTGCCCTCTCCCACCACGTGCAAAGGTAGGAGCTGGTGATAGCAAGAATGGTTGTTAAAATAAGAGAATAGCTTGAACAGTGGAGCATAGACATGCTTCTAAAAAACATGTTCAATGATGTAAATGCATATCAAAATAAGTCAGACAAATGACAAAGTCAGACAGATTGCCATGAAGTGTTCCTATGCTTTGCTTGTGAACATGTGGCTGTACAGGTGGATCTAGGGATTGCATGAAGTGAAAAACTACTAACGGCATGAGAGACAGTATAGATGCTGCATAGTAAGAAAAGTTTCAGGTGTGTCCTCTAACTCAATGTATGACTCGGGGGGAAATGGGAGGAAAAGATTGATATTCTGTTGAGTGCCACGTCAAAGCTTTCCCAGGTTCTTCCACAAACACGTTATTTCATATACTCTCATGAGGACATGTCAAAGTACTATTGCTTTTTCATTTCTGAGAAGGGGAAGTGAAAGCTGGTGTTGGGGTTAGGGCTTCTGGTCAAGGTCACACAGCCAATGACTTTTGGAATCCAGATAAGAATTTAACTGAGTTTGTCTCCAGAATTTGTGTGCTGTTTCATTAATTCAGAAATATCTCACATGATTTATTTTCCTCATAATCACTCAGGAAAAAAATAAGCATTTAATTACCACATGTGTTTTCAGCCTCTCCTTACTCCACACTCTCCTCTGGCCTGTGGTGAATTCACACCTTTTCTTTGAGTAGACACCCAGTATTTCCAGACCCCGCCTCCCCCAAACCTCTTCTGATTCTCTGGCTCCAACTTAGGTTCCTTGTGGGTCTTTCTCTAGGACGCAGGCTTGAGTTGCTTTTTCTTTGCATGGCTATGTGAACTGATGGGCTGGAGGCCAAACCTTTTTATAGCACGCCTATGAGTCAGAATGTTCTGTTGCACTAAACTGTGAAACAAAGGAAGCGAGAAAGGGCAGCAGCAATTTTGCTTTCAGAGATTTAATTTTGGAATATGATGATTCTTTTTCTTCTTTTTTAGTTCTTTAATATTTATATTAAGAACTCTTTCATTTGCTATCCGATTTCACGTCCCAACTCACAATCTAGCCAAGTAAATCAGGAATTTGAGCATTTGAGGTCTTTAGCTAGCTAGTTCTTTACTGAATTTATTAGTTAGCCGGCAGAGTTAACACTTTCAAGTCTTTGGTTCATTATACTGCATTTAGTGTACCTCTGGTATCTAGCACTTAATTCTCAAGGAAAATAGAAAGTTTTTCCCCAGATATGAGTACATAAGCATCTATATGAATTCAATATAATTCTTTCTTTCAGTTTCCTTGTCTTGAAAGGAATGACCAATTACCAAAGAAGCGAATATTTGCCAATGCAGGTAGATGGCCTAGGTAATATCAAATAAAAAAGTCTAATTATGAACACTAGAATAAAACATTCAAACTAAAATTTGGGTTTGCTACTTAGCTTTGAATATTGGAAGAACATTTCTTTGTTATTTCTTAGAGTTACTCATTGAAACGTTAACTGCTTTGAAGACTCCTATAATAAAATTTGTAAACGTGTGTTACAGACTGCTACTACAAAAATAAAGACCTTGATGCAGATAATCTAAGACCTGCGTTTATTGAATTAAAAATCTCAGAGGTGTCGGGTGGTGGTGGTACATGCCTTTAATCCCAGAACTCAGAGGCAGCAGATCTCTGTGAGTCTGAGGTCAGCCTGATCTACAAGAGCTAGTTCAGGACAGGCACCAAAACTACACAGAGAAACCCTGTCTTGAAAACAAGACAAAACTAAACAAAAAAAAAGTCTCAGAAGTAATGTGGAGTTAAAAAATACAGAGCAGTAAGTTAATAATATAGTATTTGGGTGATCGCAATTTTGTAACTAAGTTGAAAATCTGGAAGATATAGAATTTTAAATCTTAAGACAGTACTCCAGGAACAAGAATTCAGCCTTGGGAATTCTATGAAGTATTTGTTTTTATGACTAAAACCAACCTCAGATGTTATACTTTGGGGCTGAAGTTACTTTCTCCAGCTGTGCTTCAGATGAAGGATTAAATATTCAAATAGAGTGAATGAAAAAAAAATAACAAGAGCAATAATCATTTAAATTCCTAAGACAGAACACTGTAATACCAATGGCCAAACAACTACATCAAGAATCAGAGGGTTATTTGGAGTCAAATCCCAGGCATATGTTTGTTTGACTTTGCCTTGATTTCTTCATTCCTATACGGAAGTAGAACTTCTTACTTCTAAAAACACTCACTCATCAACAGGCTTGACAATGCAAGTAATTTCCATTTCTGTAAAAAATATATCCATTTTCAAGTCCATAAAATCAGACATGATCAAAATATGATTCTATGTCAACATGAATTGGATTTCAACATTTGATAGTCTAAACATGTACTCAGCAGCCTGAAGCATAGGTGAGTTTCCTGGACAGGATACTACTGGTTCTAAGTACACCAGGTCACAATAGACTTTTGGTAGAGAATATTGAATTCTATTGGTTTTACCTAAAGATTTATATGTGTCTTAAGTATGTGAGTGTGTCTTTTTTGTGTTTATGTTTGACTTTTCTTTTGCATTTTAAGCAAATATATATATAGGCACCCATACCCTCAAATTGGAATGAATTGAACTTAGTGTTAATCTCTAGTTTCTAAAATTGGTACTTTGTCTAGAAGTATAGCAACACCTGTCAGGGATTCAGCAGGATGGTGTGAATTGGAATTGGTGTCTCTGACCTGTTAGTGTAGTTTTAAGTAATTGTGGCTTCGGGTTTACAGGTATTCATGTAGTAGAATCATTTGTGCAGGAAGTTAAGTTTGTTCATGTGGTCACCTTCCAGTGTGAGTCTGTCTCACGTGTATGTACTGTCCCAATAAAGGAACGAGGTGAGGAGTCAGGAGCTTTCATGTCCAGGCCTCGTTCCATCTCCACCAAAGTGAATTAGGTCCTGATCAATGCTGGTTTCCTCAAATAACCCCCCCCCCCAAAGACTGAAAAACACACTATGTGCCCCTTTTGTGGAGGTCAAAACATCTGAATTTTTAGGTTGAAGGCCTCCCTAAGACTATCTCATCCTCTAAAAGGGTGCATCCCTGGTTCCAGTATCAATTCTGTACAACATAGCAGGCAGCATTGCCTGCAGAGAGCTTTGCACATATTCAATAAATACATGTTGTTTGAAATTCTTAATGATTAATTAACCATCTAGAAAAAGCCTGTGATCAATGTTGATGACTAAGCCTCAATGGCAAAATAGTTAAAATTTATTGAGTGCCTCTAATGTGCCAGGCACTCTATTTGCAGTTTGCATATGATATCTTATTTAAGAAAGCATACAGGAAACATACCTAAGTTTTCCTGGAAAACTTTGACATTCTGGTTATTATATGCCATTCTTCTTAAAAAAATTTTTTCAGCTAGGTTTGTATAGAACCTCCCTCAAGATATATCCTGAAAAAATTCAATAAACGTAAATGGATTTGTGTTGGAAAAAGAGTGGAGTTAAGTATCTGGAAAGAACTGTAAAGCACCAAATGTACAAATTATAGCTTGAAAAACTACAGCTAAGATGTTCAATTGAGAATCTTCATCATGCATGGAGTCCTCTGTTTATCTGAATATTTAAATAGACACAAAGCAGTTTTTTTTATTCCTTTTAAGTAGTCTTCTAAGAAACCATCTTCTCGTCTCTGTCCTTTCTAACTATTTCGTTAGGATGTTCATCCTATCTCATGCAACATGTTCTAACAGCTCCCTCAGTGTTCTCTTTCCATTCTCCCTAGCCTTCCTTCTTACTAACAGAGTGAGTTTCCTAACACTTCTTGATATCCTGAATCTTCTTCTCTGTAGCCTTTCTATCCAGAAGGAACTAATCCATTGTCAAGTTTAGATGCACTGTGACCCTATGTCTCCTTTAGCAAGTATATTTCATGTACTTAGCTCATATTTGTTTATTGTTTGCCATAATATATTTAAGTCACCAGTGGCTGATACTTTGTTAATAACTGTTGAAGGAATAATAATCTCAGGGCGCCTAGGTGATGTGGGATTCTCCTCTCTATGCTGTGAATACCATTGGTTAGTCTTGAGCCTGTGATAGGGCAGAAAAGAACTAGGCTGGAAAAACTAAACTGAATGTTGGGAGTTTAGAGAAGCCATGGAGCTGCCTCTGGAGAAAAACTCTGGATACTTTAGCAGGTAAGCCACAGCCATGTGGCGGTACACAGATTACTAGAAATGGGTTAAATTACTATGTAAGAGTTAGCCAATAAGAAACTAGAGCTACTGGGCCAAGCAGTGATTTAATTAATACAGTTTCTGTCTGATTATTTAGGGGCTAAGCAGCTGGAAACCAACAAGCAGCTTCCTTACTATACCTAGGCTATGTCATGGGATCTGTATAAAAGATAGAAGACTCTTTTTTTCTTTTTGAACCTGGCATCTTTCCCAGTTACAAAGTAATATATATAATTTTCATTTCTTCTGTTTTAAGAATATCTATTTTTGAGAAAGGACAAGGCCTATGTTGTAATATCAGAGTCCTAGTTCAAAATTTCAATAGCTTTGAGCTTTGTGCCTTTGTAGATTTGAAGCTAGGCTTTCCTCTCTCAGGTTGCCATTTTGAAGTAGGCTTGAGTATTCATTCAGCAGCTCAAATCAGAGAGTCAGAAAGATCTGGCTTCCAATTCCTCTGCTAACGGTTCATTTTCTGAGTATGAGTGAATTTTTGCAGACAGTCTGATCTGAATTCCCTTTCCTATACTGTGACGAGAATGTCTATATTATAGAGCTATTTGCAAGCAGATGACATAGAATACCCAGAGCAATGGCTGTTGTAAAGCACGCTCACAATGGTACCATCATTGGCTTTGCCATATTAACATTTAAACAGCTCATTAAAATAGGTACCTTTCATTCTTATAACAAAAATTAAAATGACTTGTTTCGCTGCTTTACAACTTCTGATAGGTAACCTCTTTGGCCACTTGACATTAGAAAGGGGCCAGGGGTTTCCATTTCAGATTATCCCTCACAGGTCTTTACCAGTTTGCTTGCTTATCTTGAAAATAATTTGGATAGTACCCTTTACTCCTTTTGTTCTTACTTCCCCTTTATAATTAATTTCTCATTGCTCATGCTCTCCTTCCTTCTTGTTCTTGTTTTTTTTTTTTCTCTTTACTTTCTGCAAACTCAAACAGCTCCACCTTCAAAAACATCCCCTTCTGACCAGCTTCCTGTTATTTGGTGCCACTGTCTTGGCGTGAGCCACCAACATCTCTCTTCTGATCTTCTGGAGTAGTCTCCAGATTGATCTCCTAAGTTCTGGTTCTTCCCCATCTATAGCCTGTCTTCCCCAGAACTTCCAGAATGAGCGGTCAGATGTCCTGATGTCTGATTTGCACATCACATCACTCTGCTGTACAGAGACACAAAGGTTTCTGCTACACTCAGAGTGCATCCAAGAACCTTTGCAGCCACCTGCAAAGCCTTACCTGTTGTGTCTTTAGAGTTCCCTTCTTTCCTTTTATTCCCATTTACAATCATCCAGTTACTACTCTGGTCTTCCTATTTATAATTCCTGTGTACAATGACACTGTGATTTTCTGCTTTCAATTGGTTTAGAGCTAATTTAACAGCTATTTCTGATAACACTATAGTACTATGTGTTTTAAACGTATCAGCCTTATTCTGTCTTACCTTCTTTGTTATTTGGTTTCCTTTGCCCTTCTTCAATTAAAAACTAAAATGCAAATCTAATTGTCATCCTTATCAGAGAACCAATATTTGCCTGTGACAGGAAAACTAGAACGTGTAGACAGTCAAAAGCAGACAATATTTTCATCACATGCCCTCCAACCTCCAGCTGTGGTAAAGTTTAAATATATTGACATCAACTGAGAATATTTGTTTCTGCTTATGTCAAGTTTGCTTTTTATCCTGTTCACTTAACTTAGTGACCCAATGGTGATCTTCTGTCACTTCACAATGGGGTACTAGAAGGTTTTCTTAGGTATCTTACCTGTGAGATTTTGGTCAGGTGGTATTTATAGTCTTTTTGTAGGAGAGGTACAGAATCTTTCTTATTTTTGTATTGCTTCCATCACTTTAGCATAGTATCTAGATTATAGTATATTGTCACTAATGCTGGTGAATGAAGGAACACTTGAATGAAGGAGTCATGAGGCAAGGATTTCAATAAATATCTGCCAAAAGTTTTGTGTATATGTAACATACATGCATATATATATATATATATATATATATATATATATATATATATATATATATAT
>JABTXL010000001.1:7759527-7782721 GCA_025134845.1 Neodon shergylaensis
TATATATATATATATATATATATATATATATATATATATATATATATGAGAGAAGACAGCCAGCAGGTATCAACTATAAAGTTTAGTATCAGGTACATATCTTAGGATAGCTGTATGGAAACTTTGATTCTTACTGTCCACCAAACAATTCTCAAGATTGCTAAAACCCTCTTTTCAGGAGGAAATCTATTTACTATCTTCACCTTAGTGCTAGTAAGTACTCATGGGAGTAATTCAAAGTTGAGAGCTTGAACTTAGTAGAATCAAACAAGATTGTCAGAGAAGTTGAATATGTTTGTCTTGTTCTGTTTTTTTTTTTTTTTGATTCACAGCATTCATCTTATTCAAAAATGAAACCAGTGGCACTCTCTGGGGTAGCAAGTGCTGGAGCATGGCAGCATATCTACAGTTACCTTTGTAAGCTCAGTGTCTCATCAGCATGGCAAGAATTTTGTCTAAAAGTAATCTATTTCTGAATTAATGACCTAGCTCTCAGTTGGCCCTGGAATCTTTATGGAGGAGCTATGTCTTTGCTCTATGCAGAATGATGGTAGCATCATGTTTACAGAGACAGAGGATGTTTAGGAGGGGAGACAAAGATAATCACAGGGAATAGTACTTTCTGTATTTCCTCATCTTTTAGAAAACAATCCTCCTTGCCTCTCCATGTACAGATAGATGTGTTTTATGAGAGTGAGTAAGAAAGCAGATCACATTTTGAGTAAAGTGTTTGTGTCTCAGGCCAATATAATGAAATCATTTTAAATTCTTGTTATTTTTTTCCCAGCTGGACTTCCTGTGGATGCATATTGAATACCCTTGTTTAAGAAATAGTTTTTCTTTAACAAAAATAGTTATCATTTTTTTCTAGTGCCTACCATGTGTCATATAATCTTGAACAAACACTTGATGTTTAGGGTATATAATTTCACCAAGATCATGAAACCGGCATCTAACCAAAAATTTAAAAATTGTTTTGTTTGGGGGCTGGAGAGATGGCTCAGTGGTTAAGAGCATTGCCTGCTCTTCCAAAGGTCCTGAGTTCAATTCCCAGCAACCACATGGTGGCTCATAACCATCTGTAATGAGATCTGGTGCCCTCTTCTGGCCTGCAGGCAGACACACAGACAGAATATTGTATACATAATAAATAAATAAAATATAAAAAAATTGTTTTGTTTTATATATTACAAAGTATATTTTCCAAAGTCTCTGATTCTGAAAAGGACCTAGGAAGAATGGATGAAATTTCAGTGTGGGACCTAAAAAGTTGTCAAATTCTTGAAGTGAAAAAGCTGGGCAATGTTTCTTGCAGGTACAGTTTAAATTATAAACTCCAGAGTGGGGCCACTGTGAAAGTAGAAAGTTGTGGAAGATGCCTGCAGAAGAGGACAAAGTTGGGGAAGAGTGCCAAGGCTCTTTGACTTGTAGGTCTGAAGAAGGATTTGTAAGATTAATAAAATTGAAGGTTAAAGAAAGGAAATGAAGGTCAACCTATAGTTTAAGAATACAAGAGAAGTTAAGAAGTGAAAGATCTCAGAAGCAGTCTTTGAAGCAGCTCCAAGTTAAACAGGCAAGCTATTAAGGAAACAAGACAGAGAAGAAACAAAGTACTTCTGGTGGCTTCATCAGGAGGGTGTGACTCAAATCAGGAAACACAGAATGTGTGCCAAGTACAAATCTTCAGGAGCTCTGAAGGCCAGGCTTGGTAAGGGACTTTTAGATTGTTCCCCTGAAGCCCACTGCTCCCTGAGCCCAGAGAATGCAGCTACAAAGGCATGGACACTGAAGTTTGATCTAGGTCTGTCTTGCTAGCAGACTTCAGGTGGACTAGACAGAGTTCAGGGCTCTACCGACAGGCTGGGAGACCTAAAGACAGTGGAAGCATTTAATCTTTTAGAAGGCTTGCTGACTAAGAGACACACTTGAAGATAAGTAGGGCAGAATTGCTGTCTTGTTCTTAAACAGAGAACCTCGAGGACGGAGCTGGGGGAGAGTGGGAAAGAGACATGTGTTAGGCAGATGAATCGGACAATAGAGCAAGAATACAGAGACGTAGAAGACAGTTTAGACTCAGAAAAACAGTCATGTGTAACTGAATAGAAACACTAAAACTCTAACTCAAGTCATAAATATCTTAGGATAGCGAGCAAGTTCTATATAATTACCAGCATGATAGAATTAATGCTTGGTGGCTTTGAAAAGATTCCATTGATCGCCATTTGAAACCTTGAGGGATGAGCTTTCTTAAGGACACAGCAGTGAAATTGACCACTAAGAGCATGAAGGTCTTAAACCTTTGTTCCCTCTAAGGATATTGTCTATTCACTCAGTCAGTAAGAGGCACTCTGCCACCATGCTCTTCAGTTTCAAGTATTACAAAAATGACCCAGATGCCAGAAGTTGTCCAGCACCTGTGATGCTTAGATTTAAACCATGGGTTTTTTGGGTTATGCCGTCTGTTGTCTGTGTCTTATAGAAAAGCCATGGAGGAAGGTCTGGAAGCTGTAACTTGTGTAGTGATTACTGTAGAGAATTTTGTGAAGGTCAGATTTTTGGCATTTGATGTGTGCCTGTAATGGTGAGAGGAACACAGTAGGTAGAGGCAGGGCAAGTGCTTCTACTTTTAAGGGCAGCCACTTCTATATCTGCCTCTGGCCCACATTTGCCACCTCCTGCTCAGGGCCCTGTAGGAAGACTGCTTTCTTGCATTTAGCATATGGCCTTTGTAGCTATTTGGCCTTAGCTATATCTACTACCCATCCACAAGATAAATATAGCTTTTTCTTCTCATGCAAAAATCTAGATTAAAAAATAAATGTATTTCTATAACATGAAAATAGAAAGAAAATGATATAGATCCGAGTGGGTAGAATAAGGGAAGGACTAAGTAACAGAAAAAAGAGGAGGAAGAGGATGAAGATAGGGCAATGGAGCAAATATGAGCAAAATATGATGAAATATATGGTTAAAAATGTCAGCATAAAACATGTGATTTTTGTACCCTAACTAAAAAAAGCAATAAAAAATAAATTTCTGACCATGTGTGGGTCCTGTGTAAGGAGAAGTGAGAGTTTTCAGAGATCAACTTTAAGTCTTAAATTATTTCTTCCTGATATGGTGTATAGTATAAAATATGTCAGGTAGTTTACCATTACTCTTCAACAGCTGCCCCATGGTGGAGAAAGTCAGGCACAGTATGTACTTGAAACTATAGAAATGTCAGCATGTGCTATGCCTAGATATTAATTCCAATAGTGATGATTCAGAAACACGTACTGCATATACACCATATGGGCCTTAAATATTTATGAAACCTAAAAGTCATAAAAACAATTCTGTAAAGTAAAATTTAATACATTAGTATAATTTTTCTACAAAGTAAGTTTTAAACTTTTAATTTTAACTTACAGATTACTTTTTTATTGAAAGTAAATTTATAATTGAGAAACTTTTTATTCAGTACCTATTCTGCAAAAACAAAACAAAACAACAACAATTAAAACAATAAAACCATTGCATTAGGAACAGCAGAGAAATGGAAAGAATGTCCAGAATTGGTCATATTCTTAAATTGCTATTTATGTATACATTCACTATCCACTGAGTAGTAATTTCTCATTATATGATAGGAATGGAAGATGATTAAAAAAAAGCAATGTGAAATCAGTCCATTCTTCGCCTAAGAGAACCAGCTTAGAGAAAAAGCCGAGCTCGGAAGGCAATTGTTTAGCAAGAGTTGTGGAGGAGATTTCCCAGAATTGGGAGGCACAATACACCCACTCCCTCCCCCGCTCTTGCCATCCCCTCTAAGTTCAGCCTGGTGATACAGTGACATGGCATAATTTAATCTAAAAGTTCTGGGCTACTAGCCCAGAAACCTGGCCTCTAGCTGGGGCTTTGACTCTAATTAGTTATGTCTTTGTTTCCTAATTTATAATTGAGAGGCCGATTAGTTCATCTTTAAATGTGATGTTATAAAGATTATCTAGCCTTTTATACATTCACAAAAAAAGACTTTGGGTGACTGTGAACCACAGAACTGAATAGAGTGTTCCTAGTGTCTTCACACATGCTGCTGGCATAAGTGTCCAAGAGCTGTTTAGAATGAATGAAAGAATAAGGAGACACCAAAAGACTCTAGGAACCATCTCTTCCTCTCTGGGCACCAAGTACACATTGTGGATCTGGCAAAGTCACTGTGTGCCCTGCGCTAAGGCCGCCCCTCTCTTTTGCTAGGTTTGAATCAAAATTTGGTATCTGCTGATACCCTCTTGTCTTTCTGGGAGACAGAACTCACCTCCCTCCTACTGGCATAGGAGGAGACACCACCAGGAGGTTTTCTTGGCTCCTGGTTGTTCATTTGCATTGCTGTCTTCTGAAGGTTGGAAGTTTTCCTCTGCTGTCTCTCTTCTTTCTCTCCTCTCTCTCCTCAGTGTTAATCACAGACCCATTTTCATGAAATGATTTAATCCATATCACTAATTTGAGACTTGACTTATAATTTTTTAAAACATTTTTCCTCAATTTACATACCTATCCCAGTTCCCACTCCCTCCCCTCCTCCTGCTCCCACCACTTGCTCTACCACCTCACCCCTATACACTCCTCTCAGAGAGGGTGAGGCTTCTCATGAGGGCAACAAAGTCTGGCACATCACTTTGAGGCAGGACCAAGGCCCTCATCCTTCTATTTAGGCTGAACAAGGTATTTCTCCAAAAAGAAGGGGTTCCAAAAGGCCAGTTCAAGCACTAGGGAGAAATTCTGGCCCCACTGCCAGTGGCCCCACAGATTGCCCAAGCCATACAACTCTCATCCATATTCAAACGGTCTAATGTGGTTCTATGCAGGTTCCCCTGTTATCAGTGAACTCTCACTATCTCAGGTCAGCTGCTTCTCTGGGTATCCCCATCATCATCTTGACCACTTTGCTCATATTATTGCTCCTTCCTCTCTTTAACTGCTCTCTGGAAGCTTGGTCCAGTGCTTAGCTGGGGGCCTCTGCACCTGCTTCCATCCCTTGCTGGATGAAGGTTCTATGAAGACAATTAATGTAGTCAACAATCTGATTACAGGGCAAGGCCAGTTCAGGGATCCCCTACTGCTTAGGGTCTTTGCTGGGGTCATCTTCGTGGATTCTGGGGAATTTCCCTGGTTCCAGGTTTCACAATAGCCCCATAATGTTTCCCACAATAAAGATATCTGTCTCACTACATCACCGCTTCCAAATATAATTAAGAGTGTTGACTTGCGTTTTTCCTACTTCCTGTTTGCTTTAATGTCTGTTTTCCCACTTTGATTGGCCAGTAGGATTATTCCTGAGGGATCTCATTGCCATCTGTAGTGATTTGTCCAGTGTCTTAAGACCACTTGTATTAATAGTGCTAATCATTAGTACCAGGACTTCCTCTTTTTTTCTCATTGTCTTTGTTGTTTATATGTTTATCTGCCCTTATCCCAAAGAAATTTAGCTTTAGAACACTAACTCTCTATAGATACCCATTTCCTTTTTTTGAGTTTAATAGCATTTTTTAGAAATTTATTTGTTTTTTATTGAAAATTTCCACCTCCTTCCCTCCTCCCACTTCCCTCCCCTCCCCTCCCCCTTTCCCTCCCTCTCCAGTCCAAGGAGCAGTCAGGGTTCCCTACCCTATAGGAAGTCCAAGATCCTCCCTGTTTCCCCCAGGTCCAGGAAGGTGAGCATCCAAACAGACTAGGCTCCCACAGAGCCTGTCCATGCAGTAGAATCAAAATCCAGAGCCATTGTCCTTAGCTTCTTGAATTAGCATAGGCTCTAGAGTGCTGATCCTGGAATTTAGTGCTGCCCAATGAGCTGCCTTCCCAGAATTGATCCTGGCAGTCTGTGGCACTCATAAAAGCATGCTACTTGGGTCAAATGGACATTTGTGCTGTTTTCTTTATGTAGTCTTTCCTATTCTTTGTGCTTTACATCATGTTTAGATGCAGACATTCTGGACAATTCTTATGGCTTCAGTCTTGTTCTTCATGTATACTGGACAATGGGAAAGCTTTCGTGATATATTGAGGGTTTTGGGACAGTTGCAGCAATAGTCCCACTAACTTCTTTCTTTAAATCGTAAAATTTCTTGTGCTTCTATTCATTCAGTAGGTTGCTATTCTAGTTTCCACAGTCAATTTCAACAATTCATGTTATTCTTATGGCCAAGCAACTTCCCTAAGAATTGTTTATTTCTTGTGTACTTTATTTTTCATGCCTACTACTTTATTTGCTGTGTGAATTTCCTGTAAGCCTTTGACCTTTAGTGTTTCATTTCTCTATCTGTAAAGTGGAAAACTAATACACATTGTCTTAGTGTGTGCTTCGATTGCTGCACTGAAACACCATGACCAAAAAGCAAATAGGGGAGGAAAGGATTAGAACCCAGGACCACCATTCAAGGGATGGCACCATCCACAATGAGGTGGACTTGCCTCCATTTATCATTAATTAAGAACATGCCTTACCGCTGGATCTCATGGGGGAATTTCTTCAACGGAGGCTTCTTTTTCTCTGATGACTCTAGCTTGTATCAAGTTGACATAGAAACAGCCAGTACAACTGACTCCTTGTCAACTTGACACATAAACACATCAGTTTTAAGCTACAACCCTTCCTTTCTTGTTCATCCTCTAGAGCTTACATGAAAAACATAAATAACTTAAGTCCAAGTCTTTACAAATTGAAACATATTAAACTTTCAGTCTCTTTAAAATAGGCAATTTATTTTCAAATAATAAAAAGTCTTAAAATTCAAAGAGTCTCAATTGTGAGCTCACGTAAAATAAAAACTAAACCAAGTATGTTCTTACTTCAAGAGGGAAAAATCAGGGCATAGACACAGTCAAATCAAAGTCAAACAAAACTCCAACCTTCCAATGTCTGGGATCTTCTGGAAAGTGCTTAGGTCACTTCTCTGACTTTGTCCTCTGTAGTGTTCACAGCTTGTCGCCTAGGCTCCAGCTGGCTCCACTCCATTGCTGCTGCTGTTCTTGGTGGTCATCCCATGATACTGGCATCTCCAAAACTCTGGGTCTTCTGCTACAACTGGGCTCTGCTTTCACCAAGAACTTCTCATAGACTTTCCCCTTGGTGCCAAGCCTCAATTTATTTGAATGACCCCTTCAGTCCTGGGCCTTCAACAGTTACTGAGGTTCATATTCACCAAAGACCTCTCCTGATCTCTCACAGTGCCAAGCCTTAGTTGCTTTCCATAGCCCCTTCATACCTCCAAAACCAGTATCACCTGGGTGACTCTAACACTACCAAATATGGCTGCCAACATGAGCTGCAGCTGTGGTCACCTCTGGAACACAGCTCCTCTGTGCTCCTAGGAAGTACTTTCTAGAAGATTTCATGTCAGTGATGCTGGTCCCTTCTTAGTGACAGCTAATTTCCTTAGCTCCAGCGGACCAGCATCAATTGTCCCAGAAATAAAAGGCTTCATTTTAATGGTGCTGGTCTCTTGTTAATTGTGGCTGGAGATGAAGACCTTTAGCTGACCAGAATGGCAGAATCTCAATTTAAAATAACAAATGGTTCTAACAGAGGTTTTAAACTTCCCTCTGAAATGTTACAAGCCAGGCCTCCATCTTCTGCACTGTCTTTAACATTTTTATCTTTCAAGCTCCTCAAGAACTCTCCCCCAACAATTCTCCTCAAAACATGGTCAGGTCTGTCACAGCAAACCTCCATTTTTGGTACTACCTTCTTGTCTTAGTTAGGGGTTCTAGTGCTGTGAAGAGACACCATGGTCACAGCAACTCTTATGAAGAAAATTCAAACCGGGGCGGGCATAAAGTTTCAGAAGGTTAGTCCTGGCAGGAAACATGGTGGCATGGAAGGAGACACCGTGCTGGAGAAGGAGCGGAGAGTTCTATATCTAGATCAACAGGCAGGAGGAAAAAAATGCCATAGCAGTTGTGGATTGAGTTTTTGAGACTTCAAAGCCCACCTGCTAGTGACATGCTTCCTCCATCAAAGCCACAACTACTCCAACAAGACGACATCTCCTAATATTGTCACTCTTTATGACCAAGCATTCAAGCACATGAGTCTATGGGGACGATTCCTATTCAAACTACCACACCCATCTAATTGAATATCTGAAGCAGTGATGAGATAATGGCACTTGTGTATATCCAACTAAGTTCTTTGTGGTGATACAGGTTTGGCTATGGGATGTAGAAGTGTGTATTCCCTCACACATCATTAAACTTTGCTTTCTCAAAGACTAGTATCACACTGAGCACCGCATCCTAACTAAAGAATATATAAGCACATGTATGATCTAGAAATCAGGCCAGAACTAAAGAGATGCTGCTACCTAACATGTTTTTTTCCCCTCTAAAACTGTGGAGTCTTTCTTCTTTAAAAAAAAATATCAACCAAATTTAAAAAGAAAAATAGTGTTCAGATTGAGTCTTAATGATTTTTAAGAGCTCAGGCACTTTACCTACAAAATAGTAGGATCACACCCAATGCTCTCTAATATTCATTACAGCTTCAAGAATTTCTGATGCTATTGTTTCAAACCTGAGATCCTTTTCTGGCATTAATCTGTAGACTGAACTGAATCTTTCGATCTCCTGAAATATAAGGCAGAAGCTCTGAGAGGACAGTATTTCATCAGACAAATAAGAATTTCTTGTTGCAAATGATGGTACTACTAGTTTTTGAGAGAAAATTCCATGATCTGCTCAGTGTACAAAGAGCAATGTTGAGAGTTTTCTCACAGATAGAGAGCTGGCAGGCTTAAAATGAGTGTTGATGTGTTTGTGTGGAGATAAAGATACAGCCTAGCTTATCTCGGAATTCCATTTTCAATTAGTCTTGAACTAGTTTGAAAATTTATTGTCTTCATGCTAAATGTCTTCTGGTGTGCCACATGTGCTGAGTATTACACTCTACCATCTTCAAAGGGTTTGCACAAGTACATTCAGGGAAAACTAAGCAGAATTAGGGAGTGCAAGCCTGAGGTACTACCCTGGCAGTCTGGGGGGTGGTAAGAATTCTTCTTGTGTTTGTCTTTTTCTGTTTTGGTTTTCATTCCTTCTCTCCCTCCTCACCTTGTCTCACTTACCTTTCTTTCTTTTTATGTAGCATTTTTCCTATTATAGAAATGAAGAACAAATGCAAGGCAAAAGCCCTTTTATCATAAGCTTGGTAAAAGCTCAGAGAAGCTCACAGAGACACAAGACTGGACCGTCTACTGTAGCTGCTCCTTGTAGACTTGAGTGACCATATGTACACAAGCACTTTCTATTTTTTCTTTGGGCCACCAGCTCACAAATAATGACATGGAGGCTTTTTTATTAATTACGAAAGCTCAGTCTATAGCTTAGGCTTTTCCCCAACTAGCTCTTATAACTTAAATTAGCCCATTTATATTAATCTACATTCTATCATGTAGTACTACCTGTCTTCCATCTTACACATTCTCTTTCTTTTCTGTGTCTCCTTGCAATCTTGTACACCTACATTCCACTTCCTACATTCCCTCTCTGCCCAGAAGTCCCACATATACTTCCTGTCTAGCTATTGGCTGGTCAGCTTTTTACTACACCAATCACAGTAATACAACTCCAAACAGTGTACAAATACGCTACAACATTTCACCCTTTTTGTCTAAATAAAAGGAAAGGTTTAGCTTTAACATAGTAAAACTATATGTAATAAGAACAATAATCAAGTAAGAATTACATTTACAATGTCCAGGCTATCTGTATTTGGCAAATTAGAGAATATTTTATTATCTATCTTAGCTTGGTGAGTTAAAAGTGTTATAGCTAAACCATTTTCTATCTTCACTTATATTATCAACCCGAAACTATTGTTTTAGACCTCCAAATTATTTCCTTAAATACACAATTTAAGCTTGTGCAGAGCAAGGAACTTCTAAAACTATAGAAATAACAGAAACATCTGGCTGCCTGGACAGACACCCAAGTTTCCTCTGCAACATTGGGGGATCCACTTTTGACCTACATGCCTAGAATATCTGAAAGACTTTTTTGTGAAGGAAAAATTTTGAAAAACTGTCTTACCTTACCTTTACAAAGTTCAGCAGTCATATTTTTGTGTTTCTTTTGTGTTTCCTGATTGCCCATTGAACACAATACTGTCATCAGTGGAGACAAAAGAACATTTTTGCCCAAATTGTTAGCTTTCCACAATAAAAGAAAACTCCAGTATGCAATGCCCATATTATTTTTGAAGTAAATTGGTGCTTCCAAGAGCAGACGTGTCTCACTGTCATAAAAAGCCTTATATAATTAAAACATTTCAAATGTTTTAATTTGTAGGTCTCTGAAGTGTTCAAAGACCATCTGTCTATTTAAGATACATCTCTAATCTTCAAAAAGTACTTAAATGGCTTTAAGTTTGGTTGTTATAGATGACTAAGAACTAACCTTTCTTTTTATTATAATAAATAGCTTTTAAGGACTAAAACTTTACATTTTTAAATAAACAGCATATGTACAATATTTTACAAGAATAGAAACACTTGTACAGTATAACAAAATAACCTTAAATTTGTATCAAGATAAAAAAAATGTAAAGTATTTGAAACTAGTAGACTCAACAATCTACCCTTTTATCCCCTCATTTCTATGCTTTTTCATTCAGAAATAGATTCCTGAATTTAATATCCTTTGTTGTGCTTTTTTCCTGACCATGACCAATAGCAACTTTTAACCAAACCCCCTAAATGATGAAAAACATACATAAGTTACCAAATGACCAAAAGCCACCCAAACACCTCTTGGGGATGTGGGTGTCATGTTATTTAGGTTGCTTCCTGCTGTCTGAAAGTGATGGCCACTTTAAATGACCCTGAATGATTTGAAGTAATGTTCAAGTCCTGGGAGATCTAGATGTTATCCAGTCTTGGTGTGATGGAAAAATATAAGGCTTATCTGAAGTTCTGGCCAGATAGTCTGTGAAGCTGTACCATCTCAGCTAGCAACTTTGAAGTTGTTTTGGATACAGAATTTTGAGGAAACTGCAATGAAGACATAATGAGAAAGCCTGGATCACCTGGGATACTTGTCTTTATTGGTATCTGGTCCTTTTTTTCTGAAAACACAAACTTTTAAAAGATATATATATATATATATATATATACAAATATGGAATGTGTAGTGTGTGTAAGTTAAATATTATTTTTTATTTAATGTTTAGAATGTAAAAGGGATCTTTTAACTTTATAAGTCCATTTGGATTGTATAACCAAACTAAAATATAAATCTCTATCTGTCTATATGAAAGTCATGTTATTCCAAAGTCATGAGGACTTTGTAGCCAATAAGATTTATCATGTTTCATGAAGTCTCAGAACTGTTTCCATATCTAGGAATCAGCTTATACATTGCTTGTCTTGTAGTCTTTTTTGGGTTTTTCCTTCTTGTCTGTAGCCAAGATGCTCATGATATCTCCCCCAGTCAAATCTGATCTCCATTAACATTGAAGTAATCCATAGCTTTGTGTTTCCTGTGGATACAATAGCATAACCTCTTCTGCAATGTTAAATGTTTTCTGGTTTCCATTTTGAACTTAAGACATTCTTAAATTATACAGGTTGGCTTAATTTAGCAGTTTTTATTATGAAAATTTTCTTAGTAACTATTGTTTTTGAATTAAAAAACTCAAAGACAACAAAGCAGCATACAAAATCCAGATACCCTGTATATTTCCCATCTTTATGTGGCTTTTTAAAATATGTTACTTTGTTCTTTGTTTAAAGACTTAGCTATTTTTAAGCTATATTTTTTCAATGGCAGTCTATGCCCAATTTTTATAGCATTTGTTTAAAGGTTTTCTTGGGTTGGACCACTTTACTGAGTGCTTTCAGCAGTGAGCTCCTGCTCCATCTGTGCTAGGGTTTTGGCTGGCTTGATCTTGTATAATCTGTGTATATAGTCACATATCTCTGAGTACTTTTTCCTAGGACATGACTATTATCCCAATTGTCTCAGAGTCCTTTAAAGAGGCCATCACCTTCACACAGCAGGAAGCAACTGAAATAACATGACTCCCACATCTCCAAGAGGTGGGTAGGTGGCTTTTGATCATTTGGTGAGTTATGGACTTTTTTTTTATCATTTAGGGGCTTGGTTACAAGTTGTTATTGATCGTGGTCATGAAAAACGTGAAACAAAAAAATATTTACAGGTTAGATTCGGCCAGTGCCTTCTCTGACCATGTAAGCCAAGCCTTAAACCCATAAATTGCTCTGTTGGGGGTTGGCTCAGTTCTGCAGAGGTCTGTGAGAGCCTAGCCTTCCAGAATCAGCATTTGCTTGCTCCAGTTCTGGGAATTTGCTGAACCTGTGTTGTTTGTACATAGCATTTTCTTATATCAATCACAGTGATACACCTATACACAGTGCACAAGTATTCTACAACTGTACTGTTCAGTTGCTTTTGGACAAATAGAGTTTGATTGACAGTGAGATCATGGAACTTTGAAATAATTTTAAGGGATAGTCACCAGAGAAGATTGCTGACACAAGAGTTTGAGCCAATATTAAGTCTTTATTAGCTGATCAGTGATGACACTGGGTATTTAGGATGCCAGTATAGCAATGAACCTTTCTTGGAATGAGGTTTTAAGCACAAAAATCATGTTCTGGATGAACATACTTCAGTTAACAAGAACAGTTAGCCAGAATCTGATCAGAAGCCAAGAAACAAGGTTAGATTGTTAAGACACTTCCCCAGAACTGTGGACTTTGATGGATTAGACCTTTCCTTTAGTTTTGACTGATGATGCTTTCTCTGTGCTGAGTTTTACAGCCTGAATGGCTCTTACACCATAGAGTCAGTTGTGATAAGGTCTTGGAGTTTGCTAAAGGTCTGGGGCCTTGTTACACTATAATATGGTAACAAGGTTGGTACTGCTCCTCTGAGTTCACTCATTACTGCCACTGTATGTGTGGGTATAAGGGCATCCACTGGACCCTCTCAACAAGACAGAGTTGTTATATGGGCCAAGAACCCATTCCTGGACGATTCACAGCCTTAGGGAGATCTAACTGCTTTTATTCTACTAAATTGACATATTATTAAACTATACTTTAAGTATTTATCATTATAATATAGATTAGCAAATTTCTCAATCCTAATAAGAGATTTTTGTAATAGGTAGTGATTAATTAAAAGATTCACAGCTGAGCAAATTTTCAGAAAATAAGAGAATGCAGAGAGTTAGACTTAAATAGATGTCTACGTCACACCCTCTGCCTTCAAGTCTCAGGGATTATCCTGGACGAGGGGCAGAAATATTTAAGACCCAGATGATACCAGGACTGATACAAAGAAGTGTATTCCAGAAAAGATAAGGTTGTACCAGGACTGATACAAAGAAGTGTATTCCAGAAAAGATAGGGTGGTTGTACAAAAGTCTTCACGGAGGTGTGACTATATGCACAAGATTATACAGGGCCAAATCAGCCCAAATCCTAGTATGAGTGGGGAAAGGGATCACTGTCAATGACTTACAGTGCTATAAGGAAGAATCCAAGAAAAGTGCAGTTAAGATGTGTTTATGGAATTTTAAATTCGGCATGACAAGTTTTGTTTATTTATTATTTTATGTACAGATGAACATACAGTGGTTATAATTTTCTCCTGAAGGGAGATCAGTAGGACCTTGTTTCTTTTAAAGACATCTTTCTTTTGAGTTTGGATGACTAGAGGAAATAGAAAGAATGTTAAATGTTAAGAGGAAAATATGAGGAACGTTAAAACCAATAAGGTTGTGAACAAAGAAATTTAACAGACCATCTGTTTAAGTTTGTGCACATTGTATATGTTGATAGGCTATGTTTGAAAATCTGTTTTTAGGTATGAGGATATATACCTAAAAATAGAATTATTTACATATATGTCACAGTTTCTCTGTGTATTCCTAGCTGTCCTGGAATCTGCACTATAGACCAACTTGTCCTTGAACTCAGAGATCTATCTGCCTCAGTCTTCCAAGTTCTGGAATTAAAGGTGTGGACCACAATGCCCAACATGGTACTATTATTTAAGAACCATAGTTGGATACGTTGCATGCATATCTTTCAGCAAAATACTGACAGGGAAATGGCAACAAGAATTTGCTTATCTTCAGCAAATCAACATAGCTCTGGATTAAAGTATAACCCCCATAGCCTGGCAAAACTGAGAGTCATAATTGGCCTTGCCAACCCTATCCCTACTTTTCTTTCTGTTTCAGTTTGGTGCCAACCACCAAGACTGTGTGTGTTCTTACTAGGAAAACATATTTAGGTGGTTTCTGATTTTACTTTTCTCATGATTACTAGATGAAATATTATTACTGTCAACAGAATTGAAAATTCAGCAGGCTTTGGATATTTCAACATAGCTAAAGCACAAGGGAAAATAAAAACAAACTTAAAACAACCTGTGTAAAGAAGATACAGGTCCTTAACTAGGAAATCAATAAATCTCTCAAAACAATCAAGGAACACAAGACAGTGGGAAAAAAATGAATAAAACCCTTAAAGAAATCCTGAAAAACATTAAAAAAAAACAGTTAAAGCAAGCAAATAAACCTTTTTAAGGCTTGAAAATGAAAATAAAATCAATAAAGAAAACTAACTGAGAGAATTCTGGGAATAAAAAATGTAGGAATTTGAACAGGAATCACAGTAGAGGCAAACTTCACTGACAGAATACAAGAGAAGAAAAAAATCTCAAGCATTGGTTATATAATAGAGAATTAGATATAGTGATCAAAGAAAATGTTAAATCTGAAAATATTCTGACACAAAACATCCAGAAAATCTGCAACACAATGAAAAAACTGAATCTGAAAATAATAAGAGTAGAGAAAAAAAGAAGAAACCATCTCAAAAGCTTAGTAAATATTTTCAACAAAAAACAGAAAACATTCCTAATGTGAAGAAAAGGTGCCTATAAAGGTACCAGAAACATGCAGAGCACCAAACGGGTTGGACCAGAAAAGAAAGTTTCCATAGGCTCATAGAGATGGTCACTATTGAGTGGTATGGCCTTGTTAGAGTAGGTGAGGTCTTTTTGGAGGTCAGGTGACTGGCAGCAGGCTCTGAGAATTCAGATACAAAAGCCTGCCTAGTGGATCACAGACTTTACTTCCTGCTGCCTGTTGACCCAGATGTAGAACTTTCAGCTGCCTTTCTACCACCATGTTTGCCTTCATGCTGCCATGCTTTCTGACATGAAAATAATGGACTAAATCTCTAAACTGTAAACCACGCCCAGTCAATTGTCTTCTTATATAAGAGTGGTTGTGCCATGGAGTCTCTTCATAGGAATAAAATCCTAATTAAAACATCACAAAATAATCTAAACACCAAACATTTAAAACAACAAATGACTATTAAAAGCTACAAGGGAAAAAGACCAAGTTACATATAAAGGCAGACCTATTTGAATTACACCCAACTTCTGTAATTCTGACTTAAAAGCCAGAAGGGCCTGGACATATATGCTAAATACTATAAGAGATCACAAATGCCAGTCTCGATTACTATACTCAGCTAAACTTTCAGTCATCATAGGTGGAAAAAGTAAGAAATTTTATGATAAAGCCAAATTTAAACAATATTTATCTACAAATCCAGATATACAGAAGGTACTAGAAAGAAAACTTCAACTTAAGTAGGTTAACTATCACCATAAAAACACAGGAAATAAATAATTTCAAAACTCAAAGAAGAAAAACACCCCTTCTTCCTCACCTCTCTTATACACACCATTGCCACCACCACCACCACCAACAACAAAAGAATAGAAATGATCGATCATTGTTCACTGATATATATTAAAATCAGTGGTCTCAGTAACTCGATAACAAGACACTGATTAACAGAATAGATTCAAAAATAGGATCTATTCTTCTGTTGCATCTAAGAAACACCTCAGCATCAAAGATAGACATTACCTCAGAACAAAGGTTTGGAAAAAGTTATTCCAAACAAATGGACTTAAGAAGCAACTTGGCCCAAAACAGACAGCTCATTTTGGAAAGGATGTAGAATAAAGGCAACAAGACACGGAATAAAGGAAACACTCAGCCATTGCTGGTGGGAGTGAAAACTTATATAGCCACTATAGAAATCAGTATGGCTATTCCCCAGAAAACTGAGAACCAATCTACCTCAACATCTATCTATTGCACCCCTGAGAAGAACAGTAGAGTGTTGTGGGATCTGCGGGTTGCTTTTTGTCCCGCCCGACTCCCGCCCGGCTAGCTTTACACCAGAAATAACAACACACAAATTGTATTATTTTAAACACTGCTTGGCCCATTAACTCTAGCCCTTACAGGCTAATTCTCATATCCGATCAACCCATCTCTAATACTGTGAGCATCAGTCTTACTGGGAAAGATTCAGCATGTCTGACCTGGTAGCTTGCTTCATGGCGTCTTCCCAGGAGAGGGGAGCATGGCTTCTGAGCTCACTTCCTCTTCCTCCCAGCATTCTGTTCTGTTTACTCCTTCCACCTATGTTTTAACCTATGAGGGCCAAGCAGTTTCTTTATTATAATTAACCAATGACCTTCCTCCATCAGTAGAGCAAACCCCGTTGATTGGGGTACAGGTGAACGAGCCCCAGGAATGTGAGATTGGGAGATTTAGTCTCACTCCTCATTGCTGTATGGTGGTATGGATGAGAAAACAATGCCTTATAACCTCAATGCTTGCCATCTGTGGCAGTTGGGAGAACTGGTCATGAGGTCATAAGAGCAAAAGACTAGATATCCCAGAGACTTAAAGCAACCAAATATTACTTCTCTATCATCATCAGAGAATCTTCCTACTATAGTAGATGGGAACAAATATAGAACCAGATCCAGATATTAGGCAGAGAGAGAGAGAGAGAGAGAGATCTTGGAATGCACAGCTGCAAATGGGATGTCCCCATCATGCTCCTCTCAGACATCAGAAACACCATTCCACAACCTCTAGAAGAGGGAGAGGTAAGAGTGTAAGAACTAGAGGGAATGGAGGACAGAAGTAGAACAAGGCCCTTTGACTCAACTGAACAAAGCTTTAGTTCCAGAGATTGAAGCACCAAGCACAGAGCCAACATGAATCTGCACCAGGTCATCTGTTTATACATTACAGCTTTCAGTTTATTTATTTTTGTTTGTTTATTCATTGCATTTATTTATTTATTCATTTATTTATTCCTTTCTCATATATTACCTCCCAACCATAGTTTTCCCTCCCTTCACTCCTTCACCCCCTCCCCCACCCAGATCCACTCCTCCTTCATTTTCTTCAGAAAAGAGTAGGCTTTACAGTGATATCAACTGAACATGGCATAACAAGTGAACAACTGGGTCTTTGATTCTTGTGCCTTCTCTTAGGGTTTTTTATTTCTGTTGGTTTGCTTTGTACAACTTTGATGCTATGGTTTTTGTTTTATCTTACATTTTATTGTGTTAAAATTGTATTTTGATGAAACCATCAAAGTTAGAAGAAAAATTGGTGGCATGGGGGGTGGAATCCATTGTGGATAGGGTTACCACTAGGCTGGTGGTCCTGGGTACTACAAGAAATTACATGAAGAAAGCTATAAGGAGTAAGTCAATAAGGTGCACTCCATGTCTCCTGCATCTGCTCTTGCCTCTGTATTTTACTCTTTCCTGGTCTGAGTTCCTGCTTTGGTTTCCATCGGTGGACTGTGATTGAGGATATGTATGCCAAATAAGCCCTTCCCTCCTTCTAAAAAATGAAAAATCAAGAAAACAAATAAAAACAAAAAAGAGAAAGAAAGAAAAAAGATGAAGGAAGTAAAAACAAAAGAAAGAAAGAAAGAAAGAAAGAAAGGAAGAAAGGAAGAAAGAGAAGCATAAACTTTCCTCAAAGGTTAATTCTTTTAAAAATACACCAAGTGGAAAGGTTTGTTTCCTTTATCCTTTCAGTTCAGGTGACATTTTTCTCCTCATACATGGGTCTGCCCCTCCTGTTCATTAGTGAAGATAACCAGAGGAACTCTCGGTTAAGGTAATATGTTTCAGGTTTTATTGGCCAGTTTCTTTGCCTATATTCTGTCTTCCAACAAAAGATTTTTTAAACATGACAGCTGATAATTTAAATAATATTTAATATCTAGTGTTTACTTTTATTTTTGCATTAGAATTTGGGAAGAAATTAACCACTCCATAGTTCATAAATAAATAAATAAACACATCTCTGGACTTACAATGTACACTAGTATAAGTAGCAATATTTATAGATTTATGAATTATCAATGCATAGGAGTTTATCAGTTGAATAAACATAGAACAACCAGAACTGTACCTTAGCACACAGCCATATATTTCACTATGCTAGAGATAGTTTGGGGATTTGAAACTGACAAGTATTAAGTGCTTGATTTAAAAGTCAGATTAATATAGGTTTTTTAAAAGTTATTTTTCATATTATCCCATTTGTTTCTAGTAGATAACAGAATTCCATTGGGCAAGATAGATGGCTACTGGGTACAGAAGACTAAATGGGGAAAAAAGGGTTGAAAGCTGCTCCGGGACTCTCTGAAGCATTTGGGGACCAGCAAAGCCCATCCATTTTTCTTCTCATTCAGTCACCATACATATCCACCACAAATATTTGTCATGAAATGTGACTGTCAAATGTTTTTCTTGTTTTAATTTGTTATTCTGATATACTAGTGTATTTTCTTAAAAACTGAACTGCGCTTAAGATTTCTAGGATTCTTGGTGGTTAAGGTACCTGCATTTGCTTCGGCTTTCTCATGTTTTAGTTTGGACTTGTGCATTTTTACTTATGAATGAATAAATGTAAGGAAAAGCTATTTCACTAATTTTGGAATCAAAATCTGCCAATTTCAGAGCATGTATTGAAAAGATTTTCTCACCTATCCTGTTTTCTAGAAGTTTACATATTAACATGCACATATGTATGTATGTATGTATCTATCTATCCATATGTGTGTGTGAGTGTGTGTAAATATATATGTATGTATATATGGATTGTATATTGAGATGATGTTATTTTGAAATGTTGGCAAAAATTGTCTGTAAAACAATTTATATCATGTATAGAATTCCTAAATTTATAGTTTATAGTGAATAATATATATAAAATACCTTTTCCTTTTAGAATTGATTCTTCCCTCCTTGGAAGGACAAAGGAAGGCATTCCAAGCCTCACCAATTTCTCAGATTTTCTGTTACATCTTTTGTTGAAGGACAAAGTGGTAGCATATGATCCAATTGCTTCTCTGCATTCATTTATCAATAAAGCCTACCATAACTGCTTGATTAAAATTTCAACCCCCCAGCTCTGCTCACCTTTATCCTAGTGCATGTTTATCTCTGGCCTTTGCCACATATTCAGCTGTGTTACATGACATGTGTTTGCTCTGCCTGTGTGATACCAACTCCTGGAATCTGGATACTCTTGTGAAGACCCTCTTTGTTCACTTGTGTGCTCCTAGCACCCAGAGCAGCACTAGAGAAGAGAAGACACTCATGATCTTTGTTTAACAAATGAGCAATTCCTGTACAATATTCTATCTTTCTTTCTGTATTCAAGCACATACTATCATTTTGGCTTAACATTGTTTTAGAAAGAATTATTACTAAAATTCAATTTTATATTTCCCCATGTAATTCATTTTTTTCTCATAAAGACTGTGCTCAAAGCTCAGAAATATTACATATTTTGAATTTCTTTACATATTAGTGTGAGTGTGTGTATGCCCAACTTTAAAACATCTGTCAGTATTGTAATCTATTATGATACATCAAAGCCCTACATAGATGAAGGAAAAGGATTTGTGCCTTATATGCGTTGCCTAAGTGGCTCATCAGGCATCTAAGTAGCTTTTGGTGACTGCTTTGATTCAACAACTTCAGCTATTCAAAGTGGAGTTGTTGCCTCAGGCAGAAACCAGCATGGCACTCTCTTGGTCCCCTTTTTACTTTTTGCTGTTTGTTTCTCCAAACATGTGTTCCCTTCATGGGCACACATGGAGATGTTTTCACCTTCGTCAGGGAGCGGGGTGTTGACATTCTGGATGCTGAGATGATGGCCCCATACACTGTTGTTCTTTGAGCAAAAGGAACAAGCGGCTGGATATGAGTTTCTTTCATGTCCCTTCACAGTGGTCCGGCATGGAGTGCTAATGTCAGCCTTTTCATTTCTTTATATTGACTTTGTATTAATAGTCCATCCACTGGCCCTAGTAGTCAGAATTGTACTCATTTTGATCTGTTAGGTACATGAAAATGATCTTTCTGAAATGCAAACCTGGCTTTTTTTTTTTTACTCTCTTGTTTTAAGACCTTCAGTTCTCTAAAGATTTGATGTAGGTGGGTCTTCTATCTATCTGTTGCTTTCATTGGTTAATTAATAAAGAAACTGCTTGGCCTGATAGGTCAGAAAATTAGGTGGGTGGAGTAGACAGAACAGAATGCTGGGAAGAAGGGAAGTGAGGCAGACACCATGCCTCTCCTCTCAAGGCAGACGCCACAGAGCCAGCCACCAGGTCAGACATGCTGAATCTTTCCCAGTAAGCCACCACTTCATGGTGTTACACAGATTATTAGAAATGGGTTAAGCAAGATTTGAGAATTAGCCTATAAGAGGCTGAAACTAATGAGCCAGGCAGTGTTTAAATGAATACAGTCTCCGTGTAGTTATTTTGGGTGTAAAACTAACCATGTGGGAGCCAGGCAAGACGAAAAGCAGGCATGCTGGCCACCTCATCACTACAAAGATTAGTAAAAAAGATTAGACTTATTCATAAGTTATTAAAGCCTCAGCCTCAAGTGCTTTCTTCATGTCTAGAAAGTTTTTTCTCCTTCCACATGGCCCAGAGCATTCTTCACTACAACCTGCCCCAACTTTTCCATTAAAGTTTTACCTCCCATTTGTAGAAGACACTATTTCCTTTATTTGTTTCCTCACTGAAGGCAAGTTTTTAGGTCTATTCACTAATCTCTAAGTATGGCTATCTAAATTTCTTCAAGATCTTTATTAGTATATTATAGCATGTATTCTACTAGCAATAAGGAAGAAGAAAATTACAGGGTTGTTTCTAGTTTTCCCTATCAATCATATTATTATAGAGCACCCTCATGTTCTTTCAAACTTCCTTTAGAACTAACTTCTTTAGTAGTTGGTGTGCTGGCTGGTTTTGTGGGCCAAGTTGGCAGGAAGGAGCCTCAGCTGAGGAAATGCCTCAATGAGATCCAACTGTAAGGCATTTTCTCAATTAGTGATCAATGGTGGGTGGTGCCATCCTGGGCTCTTGGTTTTGTAGGAAGGTGGGTTCTGAGCAAGCTATGGGAAGCAAGCCAGTAAGCATCTTTCTTTCATGGCCTCTGCATCAGCTCCTGCCTCCAGGATCAGGCCTTGTTTGAGTTCCTATCCTGACTTCCTCCAGTAAGGAACAACAGTGCTGAAGTGTAAGCCTAATAAACTTTTTCCTCCGTAGCTTGCTTTTTGGTCATGTTATCTCATCACAGCAATAGAACTCCTGACTAAGACAGTTGACCAATGCACAAAGATTAGTATTAATTTTTGTGTTTTCTTAGTGCCATTTTCACTGTTAAATATGCTTATTTTCTTAGGTCCATCCTAATAAGATTTTGGAGAAATATTAGTAGTAAGGTAGTCAAGATGTTCTGTGCACTGATACTGTAGAACATTTACTTATAGAGAACTTTTCAAGAAATGTCATATAAATTGTAATCTAGGATGTAGTAGTTCCCATGAGTTTCCACTGTAGCTCAGACAAGCATAGAGGTTAAATACTATTGCTGTCATCAGGGTTACAGTTACCCTTTACATCTTTCATCTCTAAGTACTATCATTTTATAAAGCACGAGACTTTTGAAATACCTGAAAGCATTAGTTTAAATTAGAATAGGGTAGGAGACCCCATGACTTCTTCCAAAAATCTTTCATAGAAAATTATGTTTGCAATAACAAGGCAGAGTATAGAATCATGTTGAGAAACAGAAGGAGTGTCTCTCAATAAATTTTATTTCAAATGATTAGGAACACAAGAATGGGTAATATGTTCACATTGTAAATAAGCTTCAAAAATCCATTAATTTTATTGTCAATATTTATTGGAGATTACTGTAAAATTTACTCATGAAATGTTCTAGGACTTTAAAACCAACCTCAGTTTCTAGACTCCCTGGAGGGCTTGCCTGGCAGAGGAAACTAGAATTTAGATTTACCCACCAAAAGATTTATCATTTAAGTTGAATTTCAGAGAAATTGTTATTGTGTGTGTGTGTGTATTCTTAAATATAACCTTTTCAGGGTGTATAATTTTACTTGTATGTATGGTTATGGGGATGATTATTTGGTATTAGTTAACAAATTCATGTGCTCTTCTCTAGAGAAGATCACTTCTCCCACTCTTAGCATTCCTTATTTATCTGCAGTTTTGTTTTGTTGTTGTTGTTTGTTTTGAATTTTTGTAGATAAATTTACTTGGATTGGGCTCTACTATTCTGGAGCTTATTTTGATTGGTTGTGGTTATTCAAATATATTTTTTGCACGATTATCATCTGTATAAAGGAGGGCTACTGATTTTTTAAATTAATCTTGTATCCTGCTACATTACTGAAGGTGTTTATGTTGTACCAGTTTTTGAATTTTGGGGATCACTTAGATATACCTTCATATCATCAGCAAATAGTGAGAACTTGACTTCTTTTTTTCCAATCTGTATCCTCTTGATCTATCTTTGTTGTCTTATTACTCTAGCTAGAGCAAGTACTGTTGAAGATATATATAGAGAGTGAATAACCTTGTGTTGTTCCTGATTTCAGTGGGATCACTTGAATTTCTCTCCATTTAGTTTGATGTTGGCTGTTGGCTTGCTGTATATTGCCTTTTTTATGTTTAGGTACATTCCTTTATTTCTGCTCTCCCCAAGACTTTTATCATGAAAGAGGTGTTGAATTTTGTAGAAGGCTTTTTCAGTATCTAATGAAATGATCATGTGTTTTTTTCTCTCAATTTGTTTATATGTGGATTATATTGACAGATTTCAATATGTTGAACCTTCCCTGTGTCTCTGGGATGAAGAAGCCTCCTTGGTCATGGTGGACAATTTTTCTTTTTCTTTCTTTCTTTCTTTCTTTCTTTCTTTCTTTCTTTCTTTCTTTCTTTCTTTCTTT
>JABTXL010000001.1:7782731-7795731 GCA_025134845.1 Neodon shergylaensis
TTTCTTTCTTTCTTTCTTTCTTTCTTTCTTTCTTTCTTTCTTTCTTTTTGGTTTTTCGAGACAGGGTTTCTCTGTGTTTTTGGAGCCTGTCCTGGAACTAGCTCTTGTAGACCAGGCTGGTCTCGAACTCACAGAGATCCGCCTGCCTCTGCCTCCTGAGTGCTGGGATTAAAGGCGTGCGCCACCACCGCCCAGCTGGAATAACCTTCTATAATTTGAAAGGCACCAGGATAGAAGCGCAAGTGTAAAAGACAGCCACCACCGCCCGGTTGGACAATTTTTCTGATGTGTTCTTGGACTCAGGTTTCCAGTAATTTATTGAGTAGTTTTTGCATCAATGTTCATGAGTGAGATTGGTCTGTAATTTTCTTTCTTAGTTGCATTTTTGTGTGGTTTATATATCATGGTAATTGTAGCCTTGTGAAAAGAGTTTGGCAATATTTCTTCTGTTTCTATTGTGTGGAACAATTTGAGGAGTATTGGTATTAGTTTTTCTTTGAAAATCTCGTAGAATTTTGAGCTGAAACCATCTGGTCCTGGGATTTTTTTTTTGGTTGGAAAACTTTTGATGACTACTTCTATTTTCTAGCAGTTATAGATCTATTTAATTTGCTTATCTGGTAATGATTTAAAGAAAACATTGTTAAGAAATTTAAGATCAGAACTGGACCGGTGATTTACAGATCTAAGATGCTAGATAACTTCTAGATGAAATTATTTTCTCTGAAAAACATAAGAGATTATTGGTAATTTCATTTCCATTTAGTTGACACCTGAAGGTTAAAGGCATGGGCATCCTTAGGGGCTTCTATCTGCATCCTTCTGTTGATTTTCTGTTGATTTCTATTCTATTTTCAGGAAGCTTTTAAAATAAGTTTATATACAACACATACTATTAAATCATAATGTTGATGATATGGTCAGCTCTATCCATATCAACTACTTGTTTTTTTTTGTTTTTAAATAAAACAACTCAAATCTATGAAGTCTTACAATAAATGCTAAAAATTAAAAAAATGTAGCTTTTGAAGTTAAAAAAATGTTGATTGAATACCTAAGCATGGATTAAAAAGTACATAGAGATGAGTAGAATGAGATTGGAGTAAGGGAAAGACAGAAGGTGGAATAATTCTAGAGAAGGGAAGAGAGATAATGATAGAGTGTCTTAAGCTGGAAGAATTCACATGGGTGTTTCTAGGATGGGGGAGGTTAGACAAAGTGCAGGTGAGCATGATGTAGAGAGCCTTTAATTTGCATCTTCAGTGAAAGAACAATTCCATTAGCCTGGCGTGCTGAGGATTGAAGATCAAGATGACTAAAAAGTATTTAATACTGATGCAGTGTAACATTAGACAAGGAAAATAATAACAGTGTTCCAATGATTTCTAGGCATTGTGTAGGGGTTAGAGGGAGGACAGAAATGGAGAAATCATGCAATTATATTATATGTTATATATTAATTATAAGAATGATTTTCTCTGTATCCAAATTGACTCTTCTTTTTCTTATTCTCATATAGGCTTGTCATTTTCATTTGTCTCTTGAGGTGAACACTGTATAGAAGTGCAATGGTTCATCATGTATTCATGGTTTTGTAAGGAGTTCCTTAATATGACTATTTCAATCAAAATCAATTTACTAAGGATTTATTAAGTGTTGATGAGTGTGGAGCTGGAGGGATGGTTTAGTTGTTTAGAGATCTTTCTGCTCTTGCAGAAGACTGCTAGCATCCAAATGATGGCTCCCAGTCCAGTTCCAGAGTACACTCTTCTGACCTCCATGGGCCCAGGACATGTGTGCAATCCACAGACATAACATCCAGCCTAATCATCCACACATGCAAAATAAGATAAATAAAAAGTGAGTGTTAGTGAATTCCCATATTGTGCAGCAGTGACTGTTTCCTGTTTATACTAAAGCTACTAAGACAGCACCATCCTGTTCTGACTCCATTTGGTGTCTATGTAGACACTTCTTAGCCCTCTACCTTCCCCTTCCACACATCCACATCTGCCCTGGCAACACATTAGGGATTTTCATGACCTTGACCATGGTCCATATGTATTGACCATATTAATGTTTATACAAACAACATAAATTAAAATAAATGAAGAAAGTATAAATCAAAATTAATTGCCATTTTGCATCTGAAATAATACTATGTTCTGCTTAAACAACTGTTACAAGATTGCTCTGACACTTGTCTAATATTGATGTAATTGTGGTGGGTTTTTCCTTTAAAACTCCTGTACCATTGAACTTTGACAGTAACAAACTCTGAGACATAACCCTGCTCTCTTTACTGGCCAAAATTAAAGAAATGATATAATCTTAATTGCCTTAATTGGCAGTCTGTATCTTTCTCAAGTGGTTTATTACAAGACCATCTTTGATTTTTTTTCTACACCCATAGACACTGCTTTTATGTCACAATATGTCATTTTAAAAGTTTTTTTCATCTTCAAGGAGAGTGCTATTGAAAGATAAATGTTATTGTCACAATGTTAAGGGATATGCCTTGGGTATTATTGACCAGGTTTATAGCTTTGGAGTTGACCAAATGATTATCTAGTGCCATTATTTTTATTAGCTAGCATTACCTTTGTAGTGATGAAGCACCATGACCAAAGCAACTTGGGGAGAACACATTTATTTGGCTTATGCTTCCACATCTTAGTTTATTATAAAAGGAAGTCAGGACAAATGTGGCAGGAACCTAGAGTCAGGAGCTGATGTAGAGGTCTTGGAGGAGAAGTGTTGCTTACTGCTTTCTCTCCCAGGTTTTCTCAGTCCACCCCCAATCTTCTCTATCTCTCTCTCCCCTCCCTTCCTCCCTCTCTCTCCCTCCCCTTCAATCTCTTAATTTCTTTTTGAAAAGTTTATTGATTTATCTTTAAAGTAAATTTGTTTTACATCCCAACTGAACACTCTTCCCTCCCCTGGTAAATCCACCTCTTCTCTGCATTTGATCAGAAAGGGGCAGGCGCTCATGGGCATCAGCAAAGCATTGCATATCAAGCTGCCTTAAGACCGAGCATTTCCCCCTGGATTCAGGCTAAGCAAGGTGATGCAGCCTGAGGAAGAGTTTCCCAAGTGTCAGCCAAAGCACCAGGGACAGTCCCTTCTCCCATTCTCAGGCATCTCACAAATAAATCAAGCTACACAGCTGTCACATATGTAGAGGGCCTAGAGAGATACCATGCAGGCTCCCTGGTTGTTGGTTTAGACTCTGTTAATTCTCAAGAGCCAGGCTAACTGTTTCTATGGGTTTTCCTGTTATGTCCTCAACTTACCCCCTCAGGTTCCTACAATGGGTTACCTCAATTAGGATTATTAATTTTTAAAAGATTTGTTTACTAATTATGCATACAGTGTTCTGCCTGCATATATCCCTGCAGGTGAGAAGAGGGTACCAGGTCTTATTATAGTTGATTGTGAGCTAACATGTGGTTGCTGGGAATTGAACTCAGGACCTCTGGAAGAGCAGAGCTGAGCCATCTCTCCAGCCTCCAGGATTACCTTTTCTAGTTCTATCCATTTACCTTCAAATTTCCTAATGTCATTGTTTTTAACAGCTGAGTATTTCTCCACTGAGTAAATGTACCATGTTTTCTTTATCCATTCTTCCATTAAGGGGCATCTAGGTTCTTTCCAGATTCTGGCTATTACAAATAATGCTACTGTGAACATAGTCGAGCAAATGTCCTTGTGGTATGATTGAGCATCCTTTGGGTATATGCCCAAGAGTGGTATTGCTGGCTCTTGAAGTATATTGATTCCCATTTTTCTAAGAAACTGCCATACTGATTATCAAAGTGGCTGTACAAGTTTGTACTCCCACCAGCAATGGGGCAGGTTCACTTTGCTCCATATTTTCTCCAGCAAAAAAATTTCATTTGTGTTTTTAATCCTAGCCATTCTGGCAGGTATAAGATGGAATCTCAGAGTCATTTCGCTCTGCATTTTCCTGATGGCTAAGGAAGATGAACATTTACTTAAGTGTTTGTCTGCCACTTGAGTTTCTTCTGTTGAGAAGTACCTGTTTAGATCAGTACCCCATTTTTAAAATTGGATTATTTGGCTTTTTGATGTTTAGTTTCTTGGTTTTCTAAATATATATTTTGGAGATCACTTATTTGTCAGTTGTGGGGTTGGTGACGATGTCTTCTCATTTTTTTGCTCGACCTTCCTTTTTGTAGAACCCAGGAACACCAGTGCAGGGGTGCTCACACCCACAGTTGACTGGGTCCTCCCACATCAATCACTAGTTAAGAAAGCATACTACATCCTACATGCCAGCCCAGTCTTATGGAGGCATTTCTCAGTTGAGACTCCCTCCTCTCCAATTACCCTAACTCTCCACACAAAACTAAGTGGCATATCTTGTTCTTGGTCTCATGTTTAGCTGAAGTAAGCAGAAGTCTTTCTTATTTCCAACAGTGATGTATTGAAAGATCTTATGTACATTTATTGTCCTTTGCTTTTTGCAAAGGCCAGAGATGGTTTTATGTCATTGGTCACTTTCCCTATTGGCTTTCCCCTATTACTTTGTAAAGAATCAATATACCTTGTGCTTGAAAGCAACATCATCAGCCATGTTAGGGTGAAATCCAGTTATTTGAGAATGATTTCTTCTTTAAAATACATAATTGTATATGGTCTAAATAAAAGGAAATTATTCTGCATGGTACTGTAATGGTGGATGCACGCTATTATGTGTTTGTCAAATCTCATGGAGCATTAAACATTAATAGTGATCTTAAAGTAAACCCTGGAATTTTGTTTGTGCCAGTTTAACAAAATTGGCTCATTGTTTGCAATAAATAACCATCAGGGTAAGGTGTTCGTAGTGGAATCTTGTATGTGTTTTAGGAGATGAAGTGTGAAGGGATGCATAGGAACTCCCTGAAGTTTCTTTTCATACGCTTGCTTTGAGCAAGTACTGTATTATTGATCTATATCCCCAGCCAAACTTTCTGCTATTTTTGCAAACCTAAATATACTATAAAAAGAAAATTAATTAAGACAATATTTAATCTATCAAAGAAAGCAAAAAGATTCATAACTAAGTGGAGTAATAGACATTCTAAAGAAGTCTATATTAGGATATACATAAATGAGTACATTTCAAATAATATATGCACATAAGCTTAACCAGTCATCAGATATATAACTGTACACATAAAGACTATTGCCCATGTGTGCATACATATTCAAAAATATATGAACTGTTGTACTAGCCAAGCATGTTCACTTACCTTTTGAGCAATTACATGAAGTGTGATTTTGTAGGAAGACACATCTGTCCTTCACATTCATAATCTTTTCAACTTTTCTCTATTCTAATGTGTAATTATCATTGTCATTATCAGAGATCTTTCAGGGGTTATCTATATTTCATTCTTCTCCCTACATGCAATGAGTTTCAGATACTTACACTGTCTAAAATAACTTCATGTCTTAAAACTCTCTCTTTGAAATGTTCCCAAGGGTGAATTCTTATTCTAGTATTCTGGAAATTTGGTATTTTCCCTTTGTTCAATTCCTTTCTTCCTTCTTAATTAAAAAAATTAAAGCAATGTATCTTAATTCACATTTTTATCACAGTGTTCTAGTTAATTTTTCATTCTTTGAAAAGGCAAAAGGTGGCCTGAGAGACAACTTACCTGGTAAGAGAATAGAGTGCTCTTCTAGAGGACACAGGTTCAGTTTTCAGGACCCACATGGTAGCTCACACCCAACTGTAACTCCAGGTCCTGGAGACCTGATGTGTTCTTCTGATCTCCAATGTCACTAAGCATGCATTTGTTACAAAGACATGCATGCAAGTCAATCTCCCATGTAGATAAAATAGAATAGAATAAAATAAAATAAACAAGAAAAGACAGATGTGATGCCACACATTATTCTAATTCTGGGTATCTTGTCAATCTTAGTGATGTGACCTGTAGAAGCTCTAAGAACACTTTTTCCCCTCTAGAATCTTGCTCAGTAAGTAATTTTTCAGCAAAATATCATTGTTTATTTCTAATTTTTCCAATGTAATTGTTAAGCACTGTTAAAATTTAACTACTGCTATAGTAAAGAAAAAGCATCCCCTAAAGGCTGTCTTTTCAGTGCATGGCCACCAGCCTGTGGCACCACCAGAGAATGATAGAACCTTTAGGATATGGGATGGAGTGAAGGAAAGCTAGGTTTCTGAGTGTCCTCTCCAAAGGGAGGCTGTAATCAAGGCCCTCCTCTTCCTTTTGTTTTGGGCTCACCAAGAGGTGAACAGCTTTTTTCCACATGTGACCTTCCATGTGGTCCCTTGCTATTTGGTCAACTGCTACAGAGCCAACCCACCAGAGACAGACATGGCTAAGACCTTGAGACAAAATTAGCCTTTACTCCGAGTAAGCTGATTGCCCTGGGTTTTGTTGTAGCAATGGAAATCGGAGTAACATCTTAGTCAGAGGGAGGAACATATAAACTGAAGAAGCAGGGGACAAAGAAATAGACACACTCATACGTTGTGCCTAACAGAGAAATATTGGAGTGGTTTGTATCAGCGTACACTGTGTATCAGGGAGCCAGGGTCTCTCACTTCCAGGCATTGGGGAAGTTGGCTTTAACGACATATTTCATTCCTCTGCAAATTGGTTTCAGTGTCTTTGTAAACACTTGCTGGGTTGTAATTGTTTGGTCTAGTGACTGACTTTGAAATGTTTCTCTTTCATTTTATGTTTTCCTTTATAAATTATGTCACTGCCACAGTCAGTCTATTATGAAGCAAAAATAAGAAAGGGAGACTGTTACAAATTTAATTCTATGTGTGACTTTAAGACTTTTTTTTTCTTTTTTTTTATATTTATTTTTTTTATTGAGAAAAAGAAAAAAAAAGTTTCCGCCTCCTCCCGGCCTCCCATTTCCCTCCCCCTCGTCCCACCCTTCTCCCCCTCCCCCCGCTCCTCTCCCCCTCCCTCTCCAGTCCAAAGAGCAGTCAGGGTTCCCTGTCCTGTGGAAAGTCCAAGGCCCTCCCCCCTCTGTCCATGTCTAGGAAGGTGAACATCCAAGGTGGCTAGGCTCCCACAAAGCCCGAACTTGAAGTAGGATCAAAACCCCGGGCCATTATCCCCGGCTTCTCATCAGCCCCCATTGTTCGCCATGTTCAGAGAGTCTGGTTTTATCCCATGCTTCTTCTGTCACAGTCCAGCTGGCCTTGGTGAGCTCCCAATAGATCAGTCACACTGTCTCAGTGGTTGGGTGCACCCCTTGTGGTCGTGACTTCCTTGCTCATGTTCTCCCTCCTTCCGCTCCTCATTAGGAACTTGGGAGCTCAGTCCGGTGCTCCAGTGTGGGTCTCGGTGACTATCTCCATCCATCACCAGCTGAAGGTTCTATGGTGATATGCAAGATATTCGTCAGCATTGCTGTAGGATAGGGTCATTTCAGGTTCCCTATCCTCAGCTGCCCAAGGAACTAACTGGGGACCTCGCCTTGGGCTCCTGGGAGCCACTCTAGGTTCAAGTCTCTTGCCAATCCTAAGGTGGCTCCCTTAACTAAGAATTGAGCTTCCGTGCTCCCCTATCCAACCTTCCTTTATCCCAATCATCCTGTTTCCCCAAGTTTCCCTCATCCTCCCCTTCTCACTTTTCTCTCCCCATCCCCCGATACTCCCATCCCACCCCACCCCCAAGGTCCCAAATTTTCTCCCCTCATTTTTGTCTACTTCCCGTATCCAAGAGGATAGTTATATGTTTTTCTTTGGGTTCACCTTCTTATTTAGCTTCTTTAGGTTCACCACTATATACTCCGTGACCGTTATTTATGGCTAGAAACCAATTATGAGTGAGTACATCCCATGTTCCTCTCTTTGGGTCTGGGATACTTCACTCAGGATAGTGTTTTCTATTTCCATCCATTTGCATGCAAAATTCGAGAAGTCATTGTTTTTTACCGCAGCGTAGTACTCTAATGTGTATATATTCCACACTTTCTTCATCCATTCTTCCATTGAAGGGCATCTAGGTTGTTTCCAGGTTCTGGCTATTACAAATAATACTGCTATGAACATAGTTGAACAAATGCTTTTGTCATGTGATAGGGCATCTCTTGGGTATATTCCCAAGAGTGGTATTGCTGGGTCCAGGGGTAGGTTGATCCCGAATTTCCTGAGAAACCGAAACACTGATTTCCAAAGTGGTTGCACGAGATTGCATTCCCACCAGCAATGGATGAGGGTACCCCTTCCACCACAGCCTCTCCAGCAAAGGCTATCATTTGTGTTGTTGATTTTAGCCATTCTGACAGGTGTAAGATGATATCTCAAAGTTGATTTGATTTGCATCTCCCTAATCGCTAAGGAGGTTGAGCATGACCTTAAGTGTCTTTTGGCCATTTGAACTTCTTCTGTTGAGAATTCTCTGTTCAGTTCAGTGCCCCATTTTTTAATTGGGTTAATTAGCATTTTGAAGTCTAGTTTCTTGAGTTCTCTATAAATTTTGGAGATCAGACCTTTGTCTGTTGCGGGGTTGGTGAAGATCTTCTCCCAGTCAGTGGGTTGCCTTTTTGTCTTAGTGACAGTGTCCTTTGCTTTACAGAAGCTTCTCAGTTTTAGTAGGTCCCATTTATTCAATGTTGCCCTTAATGTCTGTGCTGCTGGGGTTATGCTTAGAAAGCGATCTCCGGTGCCCATTTCTTGTAGGGTGCTTCCCACTTTCTCTTCTATCAGGTTCAGTGTGCTCGGACTAATATTGAGGTCCTTGATCCATTTGGACTTGAGTTTTGTGCAAGGTGATAGATATGGGTCTATTTTCATTCTTCTACAGGTTGATATCCAGTTGTGCCAGCACCATTTGTTGAAGATGCTTTCTTTCCTCCATTGTATACTTTTAGCTCCTTTATCAAAAATGAGGTGATCATAGGTTTGTGGGTTAAAATTTGGGTCTTCTATGCGATTCCATTGATCGACTTCTCTGTTTTTATGCCAGTACCACACTGTTTTCATTACTGTAGCTCTGTAATAGAGTTTGAAGTTGGGGATGGTAATGACACCAGAAGATCCTTTATTGTATAGGATTGTTTTGGCTATCCTGGGTTTTTTGTTTTTCCATATAAAGTTGATTATTGTCCTTTCAAGATCTGTGAAGAATTTTGCTGGGATCTTGATGGGGATTGCATTGAATCTATAAATTGCCTTTGGTAGGATTGCCATTTTTACTATGTTGATCCTCCCAATCCAAGAGCAAGGGACGTCCTTCCATTTTCTGGTATTCTCTTCAATTTCTTTCTTCAATGCCTTAAAGTTCTTGTCAAATAGGTCTTTTACTTCCTTGGTTAGAGTTACCCCAAGATATTTTATGCTGTTTGTGGCTATCGTGAAAGGTGAAGTTTCTCTGATTTCCCTCTCTGCTTTCATATCCTTTGTGTATAAGAGGGCGACTGATTTTTTGGAGTTGATCTTGTATCCTGCCACATTACTAAAGGTGTTTATCAGCTGTAGGAGTTCTTTGGTGGAGTTTTGGGGGTCGCTTATGTACACTATCATATCATCTGCAAATAACGAAAGTTTAACTTCTTCTTTTCCATTTCGAATCCCCTTGATCCCCTTATGTTGTCTTATTGCTATTGCTAGAACTTCAAGCACTATATTGAAGAGATATGGCGAGAGTGGACAGCCTTGTCGTGTTCCTGAGTTTAGTGGGATGGCTTTGAGTTTCTCTCCGTTTAATTTGATGTTAGCTGTCGGCTTGCTGTATATAGCTTTTATTATATTTAGGTATGACCCTTGTATCCCTAATCTCTCCAAGACTTTTATCATAAAGTGATGTTGAATTTTGTCAAATGCTTTTTCAGCATCTAATGAAATGATCATATGGTTTTTTTCTTTCAGTTTATTTATATGATGAATTACATTGATAGATTTTCATATGTTGAACCAGCCCTGCATCTCTGGGATAAAGCCTACTTGATCATAATGGATAATTTTTCTAATGTGTTCTTGGATTCAGTTTGCCAGTATTTTGTTGAGGATTTTTGCGTCAATGTTCATGAGTGAGATTGGCCTGTAATTCTCTTTCCTGGTAGAGTCTTTGTGTGGTTTTGGTATCAGAGTAACTGTAGCTTCATAAAAGGAATTTGGTAATGACTCTTCTGTTTCTATATTGTGAAATACATTAAGGAGTATAGGTATTAGGTCTTCTTGGAAGTTCTGGTAGAATTCCGCATTGAAACCATCTGGGCCTGGGCTCTTTTTGGTAGGGAGGTTTTTGATAACAAATTCTAATTCTTCACGACTAACAGGTCTATTTAGATTGTTCAGCTGGTCCTGATTTAACTTTGGTAAATGGTATTTATCTAAAAAAGTGTCCATTTCTTTTACATTTTCTAGTTTTGTGGCATACAGGCTTTTGTAGTAAGATCTAATGATTCTCTGAATTTCCTCTGTGTCTGTGGTTATGTCCCCCTTTTCATTTCTGATCTTATTAATTTGCATATTCTTTCTCTGCCGTTTAATTAGTTTGGATAGAGGTTTATCAATCTTGTTGATTTTCTCTAGGAACCAGCTTTTTGTTTCATTGATTCTTTGGATTGTTTTCTGCGTTTCTATTTTGTTGATTTCGGCCCTCAGTTTGATTATTTCCAGTCTTCTACTCCTCCTAGGTGAGTCTGCTTCTTTTTTTTCTAGAGCTTTCAGGTGGGCTGTTAAGTCTCCAATGTGTGCTTTCTTTGTTTTCTTTAAGTGGGCACTTAGTGCTATGAACTTTCCTCTTAGGACTGCTTTCATTGTGTCCCATAAGTTTGAATATGTTGTTTCTTTATTTTCATTGAATTCCAGGAAGACTTTAATTTCTTTCTTTATTTCTTCCTTAATCCAGGTGTGGTTCAGTAGTTGACTGTTCAGTTTCCATGCATTTGTAGGCTTTCTGGAAGTAGCCTTGTTGTTGAATTCTAACTTTAGTCCATGGTGATCTGATAAGACACAGGTGGTTACTAATATTTTTTTGTAATTGTGGATGTTTGCTTTGTTACCGACTATGTGGTCAATTTTCGAGAAGGTTCCATGAGCTGCAGAGAAGAAGGTATATTCTTTCCTATTTGGGTGGAATGTTCTATAGATGTCTGTTAAGTCCATTTGCTTCATTACCTCCATTAATTCTCTTGTTTCTCTGTTAGGTTTCTGTCTGATTGACCTGTCCATTGGTGAGAGAGGAGTGTTGAAGTCTCCTACTATTAGTGTGTGTGGTTTGATGGCTGCCTTGAGTTTTAGCAATGTCTCTTTTATGTATGTGGGTGCTTTTATATTAGGGGCATAGATATTCAGGATTGAGACTTCATCCTGATGAACTGTCCCTGTTATGAGTATAAAATGCCCTTCTCCATCTCTTTTGATTGATTTAAGTTTGAAGTCCACTTTGTTAGAGATTAGTATGGCCACACCTGCTTGTTTCTTAGGTCCATTTGCTTGATAAGCCTTTTCCCAGCCCTTTACTCTGAGTAGGTGCCTGTCTTTGTGGTTGAGGTGTGTTTCTTGTAAACAGCAGAATATTGGATCCTGTTTTCTTATCCAATCTTTTAGCCTGTGCCTTTTTATAGGTGAGTTGAGTCCATTGATATTAAGTGATATTAATGACCAGTGGTTGTTAACTCCAGTCATTTTTTTAGTCGTAGAGTTTGTGTGTTTCCCTACCTTGAGTTGTGTTGGTGAAAGGTCTCTAGATGTCTGAGTTATTGTGGTCATTGCTGGACTCCTTTGTTAGTGCTTTTCCTTCTATTACTTTCTGTAAGGCTGGATTTGTGGCTACATATTGTTTAAATTTGTTTTTATCCTGGAAAGTTTTATTTTCTCCATTTATAGTGAACGAAAGCTTGGCTGGGTATAGTAGTCTGGGCTTGCATCCATAGTTTCTTAGTTTTTGCAATACATCTATCCAGGACCTTCTGGCTTTCATGGTTTCCATAGAGAAGTCAGGTGTAAGTCTGATAGGTTTACCTTTATAAGTAACTTGGCCTTTTTCCTTTGCAGCTCTTAATATTCTTTCTTTATTCTGTATGCTTAGTGTTTTGATTATTATATGGCGAGGGGATGTTTCTTTTTGATCCAGCCTATTTGGTGTTCTGTATGCTTCTTGAACCTTCATAGGTATATCTTTCTTTAGGTTGGGAAAGTTTTCTTCTATAATTTTATTAAATATATTTTCTGGACCGTTGAGCTGCACTTCCTCCCCTTCTTCTACACCTATTATTCTTAGGTTTGGTCTTTTTATTGTGTCCCAGATTTCCTGAATGTTTTGTGATGAAAGTTTGTTGGACTTGCTGTTTTCTTTGATCAGTGTGTTTATTTTCTCTATGGTATCTTCAGAATCTGAGATTCTTTCTTCTATCTCTTGTAATCTGTTGGTTATGCTTGTTTCTGTAGCCTCTGTTTGTTTACTTAAATTTTCCATGTCCAGCCGAACCTCTGTTTGTGTTTTCTTCTTTGCCTCCAATTCAGTTTTCAAGTCTTGAACTGTTTCCATTATCTGTTTGATTGTTTTTCCTTGGTTTTCTAGGGTGTCATTCACTGATTTATTCAATTCTTCAAACTTTCTGTTATATTTCTCATCCATTTCTATAAGGGTGTTCTTTACATGCTGTTTAAGGGCGTCTATCACTTTCATAAAGTCGATTTTTTCTACTTCTTCTTGGTTAAGGTGTTCATGTCCTCCTGTTGTGAGGTCGCTGGTTTCTGGTGGATTCATGTTGCTTTTCAGATTGTTGGGTGAATTCTTGTATTGGCGCCTGCCCATCTCTTCCTCCGAATGCTCCCCTATGGATCTTCTTTAACAGGATCAGGTTTTCTTGCCTACTGATGTATCTTCCCAGTGATGGCTCTCCCCAGTGATAGCTCTCCTGGTGCCGATATCAGATCTCCGTGCCCAATGATGGCTCTCCCTAATGCTGGCTCTCCTGTCGCTGAGATCAGGTCTTGGTGCTGGTTGGGTAGCTCGAAAACAGAGCGCCTACCTTCTTTGGTGCA
>JABTXL010000001.1:7801731-7852808 GCA_025134845.1 Neodon shergylaensis
GAGAGCCCAGGAAGGATAGGGGGTTGAGGAACTTCCGAGTTCCCAGTCCCGGGCTGAAGCCACTACTTTAAGACTTTTGATTATTTTTTGGAGACATTTGAAGAACAGAACTTGAGCTCAAAGTAGATTATTTTTTGTTTGTATTTTAGGTAAGGTATCCACTTAAAAGAGCATAGCTTTAAAGTCTGCTTTATAGGCAACCAATATGTGGTAAGCACCATTGTTAGACCAAGGCTAACTGGCCGTACTTTCAAGATCTTCATTTATTCATCCTAATATGCTAAAGGAACATTAGGAGAAACTGAGTTTCTTCAAGTCACACAAAAAGCTCTCTCTCTATATTTTACATTAGATAGTTTACAATCACGGGGCAACAAACATTAGAAAGAACTCATAGGGAAGCTATTTTCAATGCTTTATATGCACGTGTGCGCACATGCGCGCACTCCCCCACCCCACACGCATGCACAGATACTAACCTCACACCAGACCTTGATAGAATCAGTGCTTGATCCTGGGCTTGTGAGCTCCTCAGCACTTATCCCGTCCATACAGTAAAAATAAGCATGACCTTCTCTTACTTAAACACAAAGATAGCAGTCAATGTGAAAACGAGACAAGGCACACAGCTTTTAAAAATACTTTTTTTTGCAAATGGCAATATTTCTTACCAGTTCCTGTCTACATAGCATATTGTACAGAATGGTCGTAACTTACAGGTCTAGTTCACAATTGCTCCCAATCTCTTTGCAAATACTTTCCCATATTGTTACATCATTTCCCCCATGTGTACGTGGTGTGATTATGTGTATACATATCTGCAAGTATGAATGTGTATGCACATGTGAGGGTCCATGTAGAGACCAGAGGTTGACATAGGGTATCTTCTCAACGGCTCCCCATTTTATATATTGAGGTAGGATTTCTCACTTGGACCTAGAACTCGTGATTTGATTTGTTAGGTCTAGCCAGCCTGATTATCCCTTTGAAGTGCTTCCAAGTGCTGTGATTACAGGACTCTCATACTTGTCTTTCATTTAAATGGATGCTGGGGTCAGAGCACCGGCCCTCACTCTCCTGCAGGGAGTGCTTTCCCTACTCAGCCATCTCCTGGTCATGTATAATATTTTCCATTATAATTTTAATGACTATTTAATATTAAATCAAACAAAAACAATATGTGAAAATATTTGGCTATAAACTAGAACTTTTAGTTTTTACATAATACTACAGTAAATGTTAATGAAAGTAGACTTTTCCTTTTCATTTCCCTAGGATACACATTGATAACTGGAATTCCCTAGTTTCAAGAAAAAAGAACATTTACTAGATCACAATATGCATAGACCAAATGACCTCCTGAAAATGCTGCTAATATATAACACCATAGCTATGTGCACTAGGTTTACTTGTAGAAGCATTAGCACTCACCATATTTTCCTTGAAAACATTCTTTTTGCTGAATTTATTATGCATGAAATGGTATTTCATTGTTGTAACCCACATTTATATTATAACTAGCAAGGTTGAATATGTCTTTTTGTATTTCTTCCATGTCACATAGTTTCTCCTGTGAATTAAATGTTCTTGCCTTCATTTACTTATCAGATCCTTGAAACAGTTACTTAAGAAGTACTTTTTACAATTCTTATAAATAAATTTTATATTTCATTTGAAAAAGGTTTTTTTTTCAAGTTTCTGACAATGAACTCATCATAAAATTGTAGGACAATTGTCATTTTTAAATGCTCTCAATCAACTGTTAAATTAAAATAGATTTTCATGAATCCCCTTCTGTGTCCAAGTGTTTATGTACACTGTGTTTCACTGGGGTGTACACATTACTTCATTATGATCCCATAGATACGATGTGCAAGGAGCAGAATGAGAGGCATTGTTTCACTATAGATACTGGCTCCCTAACATTCCACTCTCATATTATTAAAAAACAATGATTCCCATGGGGCAGGACTTCCATATACTTCCTAAAAAAATTTGACAAAATTATTAAAATGAATAGTCAAAGAAAATACTGTTACTTTTATATGTATATTTATTGAGTTTATATTCAAAGATAACACTATTTACACAATAAATTAACTTTTTAAAAGAACTAGTACCTCCACTACTTAGCCCGTGCTTCTAATTTTTATAACATCATTTTTAAATGAATCATTTTCACATCTATGTTGGGAATTGAGAGGTAGTAGCTCCTAAGATCAGCTAGATTGATTTTCTAAGCAGATTCACCATAGTGATACATGGCAAGATAATATTTAAGTTAGGGTTCTAAAGTGCCATTAGAAAAGTAAAATTAAAAGAAATAAGCACCTTGGGAAGATAGTATTATTGATCATATGGTCAAATTCATCATCTTTTCTACTGCCTTTCCTAAAAGTGGTATTTACACCTCTGCTTGGGCATTAATTAGCACCATAGGCAGGTGCTACTTTCAGAGGCACTCCAGTGCCTGTACAATCCTGTCAGAAAAGTGTTCTCTGCATTTGGCTAAATCTGGCCTTTATACTTTTCACTCACGAGTCCTACTTCTACTCTAGAGGTTTTCAGGAAGTTTGATTTGTCTAAATCTCAAGACTTTCAAACATCTGAGGATAGATCATTAGCAGAAAAGTACATTGTAAAACACACACAACAACTGTTAGCATGATGAGGCTTTAGAGGAGGTGAAGCAGATAAGTTTAGGAGACCAGGGAAAGGATTGAGATAGATTTGAATGAATAGGTAAACTGTGAACAGAGGAAGTGAGGGACAGAAGCGAGTATGAACACTGGCTATGTTCTATCAGTTGGTCCACAAGAGAAATGTGAACACTCAGGAAGGTTTAAGCAATGCCTTAAAAGGCTTGAGATGTAGGCTGGCCCAATATATTTGGAAAGGAGCTTTGCATAGGCTTGTTGAAAGTGGAACTAAGGCAGAGACTGAAATGTTGAGAAACAGGAGGGGAGGGAGCAATTAATGCTGTCTTGCAGAAGAGTGTATGGGAAAATGGAGAATTTGAATAGGAACAAGGAGATGGATATGCGGAACTAATTTAATGGTGGAGAGAGGAGAGAAGGAATATAAGGCTACGTTAAGGTTTTATTTTGTTTCCTGAGACAATGTTGGTGATGGAGACAGAAAGAGGAAAAGGAGTAATTTGTTGCACTAGAAATAACAGCAGCAGCAGTAGTGAGTTGCCTTTGATTAGGAATCATAGTTTGTGTAGGTTATCAGCAAAATACATCTACAAACTTAACCTTTGCTCTGCTTGGCTTTTTGAAAGCTAGAATTAGACCTGTGCTATTTAGGAAGCTACAAGATGATACCTATGTAAAAGACAATTGCAGGGTCTAGGAAGAGAAACTGAGATGGAAGACAATAGAAAGATCTATGAATGTTAAGTCACTTCACCTGTTGCAGGAGAGGTCTAAGAAGTAAGCAGACACATGCAAAACAAACACTAAACCTCTTGGGGCAGGATTTAAGTTCAGACAGATTAAGGAGAATTGTGCCAAATTAAAAGAGTTGATATAAAAGTTGATTCAGAAATCATGGAGAGTTGAGAAGGTCTTGGGTAGGGAAGAACAAGGTCCTGGGCTTGTGATTTGATTATCTTTAAAGGAAGGATAGAAATATACTTAATCTAGTTGGCTGGGAAGAAAAAGGGAATATGTGAAATAATTATCATATCTCCTGAAAGGTAGTAAGCTTCAGAAATACTTCTTAATATTAATGTTGTATGTTGGTATCAGCTTAGTGATAGGCTCATCATAATATAACAATAGCATTTTAAATAATTCAAAATTAAAATGTCCATCACTTTTCTTGTTAAAATCGTAGCCTTTAAAAGCCATAATATTATGTGAACAAGGAGCATTGAACCAAAGATGCATCCATTGGGCTCCTATATCAACTGCCTTGTGTCTAGTTTGTGACCATGGTAATGTTTCTCATTGCCTTTGGCTTCTTTATTATTTTTTAATTAAAGGGTTAGGAAGAATTCAATGAGGTCTAGAATAACATTTTATTTTTTTACTTTGTTTGCTGGGAATCTGCTGTTTATAACATTATGCCAATCTCCTGCCTCGGCTTCACATGTGGGATTGTGGATATCACCACTACTCTAGAAAGAAATGTAGTAAACTGGAAATATAGACGTTATGCGACGGAGAAGAGAAGACTTGACTTTTTCATGGCACTTTTCTTAAATCATTGTAACACAATGTCTCTCATATTGAGTGTCCACAGTTTAATCCAGTGGAGTTGAAAATAAAGTTGTTGTCTAAAGCTATCATTATAGGATTCGACAGTCCATTTGAGGCCAGTATTTCTTCATGAAATACTAAATACAACCTTGAAACTGATTACCAGATTATTCTAGTGTCTAAAATGCTCAGTTGTCACCATCCTAGTAGTTGGGCATTTCCTTCATCACAGCACTGGAGAACTACATTTTTTTTAACTCATTAACATATCTGTGTTTTTATTAGCATACATTAGCTATACACAACTATGTGTAAATTTTCAACATACGTGCAATCTATTTTGGTCAGAGTAACCCACTGTTATTCTTTCTTATCCCCAGTCCCATTTCACTTAGCCTCCTTTCTCTCTGCAGCTAACTAACCTTCTGTTTAGCCACAGGGAAGGAGCATGTGATCTTGGAGATGTGTTTCAACCCATGGTCCTGTAAAAAGATGAGCGAAACCCATTGGATCATTAAAACTTTTAAAATGGATCTTGCCCTAGTGGTACACTCCCACAGTTCTTCAGGGGCCAGCAGCAGGTGGATGGAATGTTGAGGCCATAGCAAGAACTCGTGTCAAACAAACAATAACGACTAAACAAATCACAACCACCATAACATGAACTATTACAATTGGAAACACACAAGTTAAAAAGGTCACTTTAGTTTTATCCATTTAAAGGAATCCTATTCGTATGAAAGACAGAAGTATGACAATTTATGATTGGAAGTAGTCCCGTATGCCGAGTCTTCATACTAGCCTTCCTATGAACAAACATACAAAGGTTAAGGAAGAGAAAACACATGGCCAATGCTGTATCATAATCATTATTTACTGAAGTTAGCGTTTACTGAGAACCACCACGTTATAGGCTCTTGTGACACAGTCACAACGATGCAGGGACTCCTCACTACAGCTCACAAATGAACACAGGACTTGCACTTCTCTTTGTCGAGGCCCAGTGAATTTTGAGAACAAGTTTGAAAATGTAAATATCCAAAGGAAAGTCAAAACTAACAAGCATCTCTCAAGGGCAGTAGAATATAGATTTGATTCTTGGAAGCAAACGGTAAGAAAGGGATATAATTAGGATACACAGAGGGTCTACTTACTGTATGTAAGACTCTTAGAAATGCGGAAGATTGACAGAGATGCCTGCACAGCATAGTTCACCGCAACTCTATTCATAGTGCCTAAGTTTTGCAACCAACCCAGGTGTCTGTCATAGGAAGGATAAAGAATACATAGTGTGTATACAAAATGAATGTTTTAGATATAAATAAGAGTGAGGTTATGTTCTTTGCAGGAAAATGGGTATAATTGAAGACAGTAATGTTTAGCCAATTAAAATAAGCTCAAAGAAAAAAATGCTACATGTCTCCTCTCATTTGTGTATATTGGTTTTTAATAAAGGCACATCCTGGATGTGGGAGTAGAAGCAATCCACCTAGAGTAAAGTGGTGACCTTTTTTCGGGGTCAAATGACGTTTTCAAAGGGTTGCCTAAGACCACTTGATAACACAGATTGCAGTTCATAATAACAGCAAAATTACAGTTACTATGTAGCAACAAAAATAATTTTATGGTTGGGAGATCACCACAACCCGAGGAACTGTATTAAAGGGTTCCAGCCCCAGGAAAGTTGAGAACCACTGATCTAGAGGAAGGAAGACAACTGACTGATGGGGCAGGGAGATGTGCTGAGCAGGAGGGCAGCAAGGTGTGGTGGGGACAGCTCAAATTACATTGAGCGCATGAATATGGCCTATATAACCCAGAATAATAAAATAAAGTAACTGAAAAAGCAAAATAAGACAGATTCAGAATATGTAACATGAAAAATAAAATGGAAAATCCAGGCATCAATAGACCATACATACATAATGTAGATAAGCCTATTTGTTGTTTCTACAGCTCAATTTTTTTTTGTGGGATCTGCCTTCACTGACTTCGTGTATGACTAAAACAGTAATAGCAAGCACTTAAAAACTACTTGCAACCTAAATGCCCCTTGACTGAAGAATGGATAAGGAAAATGTGGTACGTTTACACAATGGAGTACTACACAGCAGAAAAAAATAACGACATCTTGAAATTTTAGGCAAATTGATGGAGCTAGAAAACATCATTTTGAGTGAGGTAACCCAGACCCAGAAAGACAATTATTATATGTACTCACTCATAAGTGGTTTTTAAGCATAAAACAAAGAAAACCAGCCTACAAATCACAATTACAGAGAACCTAAACAACAATGAGGACCCTAAAAGAGACATACAGAGATCTAATATACATGGGAAGTAGAAAAAGATCTCCTGAGTTAATTGGGATCATGGGGACCTTAGGAGAGGGTTGAAGGGGAGGGGAGAGGCAGGAAGGAGAGCAGAGAAAAATGTAGAGCTCAATAAAAATTAAAAAAAACTACTTGCTATGTGTATGTCAGACTTCAGTGTTCAAATACATTTAGCTCATCTACTGATCACAGCTTACATAGCAGAGTTTACAATTAATTTTTTCTTACCACTTTCAAACTGAGGAAACTGAGGTACATGGTAGTTAGATGGCTTATTTCTCTATAAATTGCTAGTCATTGAGATGATCTGACATAGTCTGGCTTCTCTAAGAGATATTATCTAAGGGTAAGTCCATAAGTACACAAACACACTTGCAGATACTTAAAATGTACAAATACATACACTAACATACGTATATTTCATGTGTTTTTTTATATTTACTAGTGCTTCTTAGATGTTGTTCCAAATAAGCTTGCTAATGGATTTCCTTTTAAGAAAATAGTTGCATAGTTCCCAATTGCATGATACACCATAATTTCTAATTTAATTCCCTACTGATGAATGTTTAGATTGTTGCTGATCTTTTATATCTACAAAACTCCTGTAACCGTACAACTTTGTCACATGTATAAGAGTTTCTGGAAGGAGTAATGTTCTATATAAATGTTTGAAAATTGTGCTATTTTCCTTATAAGCTAAAACACAGGAACTTAAAGTACTGCTCAGTGTTAGCACACGTCTGGCAGGTACCTGATGCAGGCTTTAATCCCTAGAAAAGCAGAAAAAACAAACTCAAATAGAAGCAAAGTCCATTGAGTACTAAAGAATTAAGTACTAAAGAATTAAGGCATTTGTTCAAAGTCTCAGAAAGGGTAAATGGTAATACTAGTAATCAATCCTGGCTATTCTGGGCTGAAAGAGGCTTTTTCCACTAGGCTACAAACCTGATATTCATCATAAGTAATAATTATGCAATTGGTAATAAAATAATTATGTAATTATGTAGTCTAGCTTTACTGTCTGATATGACTCTGTAGAAAAGTCCATGAATACACAAGCATACACATGAATGTCTGCAAATATATGAATGTATACATTACCATATACACATTATTTTATGTATTTCTAAACTACATAGCTGATAATTACAAGATTTATTAGAGGCATGGGATCAATAAGTTCTGGCATGGGATCAGCGGAATTAGACTCTGACGTTCCAGTTGCATAATGTGTGAAATGACTTTGTGAGCAGGAATTCAGCTAGGAGAGCAGATAGGACATAGGACTGTGGGAAAGCCTGAGCTGCAAAGCCCTGAGACAATCACTTCAATTTCTCTACCACTGTGTTGCCCTCAATCCTCCCTTCCAAGCTAATGTTCCCATACCCTCCTCCCATATCTCTCTTATTTTACTGACCACTTCTAATTTGACACTTTTAAAAAAAGAAAGAATTCAAATAAACAAAACACATAGGAAAAGATGTTCAACATTAGTAATAATCAGAAAAATGCAATTTAAAGGAACAATAAGATATTACATCCTACCCATTAACTTGGAACTATTAGTTTATTAATGATGAAAAACAAAGGTGAAAGATACAGTGTTATGGATGATGTGAACCAAAGGGAACGCTTGTACACTGTTATGAGTATTGTGAGTTGTAGAAAACAGCATGCAATTTCCCCAAGAGGTAAAAATAGAGTAGTTATAGGACACAGCAGTTCCGCTGCTGATCTAGCCCGCAGAAATGAATTCTGTGTAAAGACATATCTGTACCCCCATATTTAGTGCGGTGCATTTTCAGTAGTCAAGAATGGAAACAACCAAAGTGCCCATCAAGAGACAATGGGATTTTAAAAGCAGGATTCACATATAGGCGAGAATACCATTAACCCTAAAAAGCTGTTCCTTCTGTTACTTATCACATAGATGAAAGCAGAGGACATTATGCTAAGTGAAATAAAGTAAGTCCAGGGAGCAGAAATACTGCAGGTCTCTCATATGGAACCTAAGACAATTGAATAAGCAAGGAATGCTGATTATCAGGCCTTGGGAAGAAATTAATGGGAAAGGAAAAGACATTAATCAATGACACACAGTTCATTTCACAGGAAGAATAAGTTGTGATCATGCATTGCATGTGCAGTGATTATATTTACTAACAACAAATTGTATATTTCAAAATAGATGAAAGAGTGGATTAAAAATGTTCTCACCAAAACAGAAAGATAGTTCTTTGGGATGATGGATATAGCAATTAGCATGATTTGATTGTTTCACAATGTATTCATGGACTGAAACATGACCTTGAATCCTATAAATATGTACAAGTATTATTTATCAATCGAAGATTAGACAAAAATTACCAAAGAGGAAAAGGAGTCTTCCCCTATAATTGCCCCCACCTAGTTCTTTCGTCACCTACATTGTATTGATAAGACAGAAACTAGTTTCGTAGCCACCTCCAGTCTGTGATGAGCTTGGCTCTGAAGTCATCTCTCACCCCACACTCTTTCCTCTCACCCCACACCTCCCTCATTGAAACTGTGTGATTGGAACTCATAGTCAGTTATGGGTAACCCCTTTATGCATTCTTGCTTTTAATGAATCTGATTTCCCCTGAGGATGCTGTTTCTTCAGGAGCCTTCTCAGGTATTGGTTATTTTTCTTCCATAAAATTTTACTCCAAGGCATGGAGGTGGGAGGAGCGTTTTGTTTGCCCATCATGCCTCTTTCTACTTTTTGGCATTCCCCAACTTCCCAAATATTTTTGACTTAGAATCTGACATCATCGTACCATCCCTCATGCCTTCTGGATACTGTTATCAGAACACCCTCATCACTCTTCTCATTTCTAGCAGAAGAAACAAACTTCTTGTTTGTTGATAGAATTTGCAGTAAGTAGCACTCCAGCCCAAATCTTGTTCATTTTTGTAACCTTTGGTGATTTTTCTCCTGCCTTGTTTTTCATTTCTTTATATTCTAATGGCCTTATCTTCTACCCTGCCTTCATCAATTATTCTCATTCTCATGATGCATACCTTCAAACTACCAATGGTGCTGGTAATCTTAACCCAATTTGATACAAAAACTAGAGTTACCTTAAAGGAAGGAAACTTAATTGAGAAAATGTGTCCATGAGATTCAGCTGTAAGGCATTTTCTTAATTAGTTATTGATGGGGGAGATCCTACCCCGTTGTGGGCTATTCCATCCCTGGGCTTGTGATCTTGGGTTCTATAAGAGAGCAGACCAAGCAAGTCATGGAAAACAAGTCAGTAAGTAGCACCCCTACATGGCATCCACATCAGCTCCTGTCTCAAGCAGCCAGACCTGTTTGAGTTCCTGTCCTGACTTCCTTCAGTGATGAACAATATTGAACAGTGCTGTAAAAATGCAAGCACTTTTTGGTCACTGTCTTCCATCACAGCAATAGAAACCCTAGTTAACTAAGTGACATCTATTACCTTTTTTACTTTCAATGTCCATCAGGAATTCTTTTCAGATTTTAGTTCTTATCTTTATGCTTTCCTTCTTCTCACACTGAACCTCATTGATTCATTGGTACCCTATAATTCATTGATCCTGCCATGCTTCTTCTTCAACTCAGTCCTGTGGTTTCTTTTTCTGCCCAGAATAACAACTGAAATTGATGATTATAGCCATTTTTAAAATTCCCTTGGACTCCTTGCCACACCCCTATTTTGTGTGACTTACTGACCAACTCCTAATCCAATTATAATAAAAACACTTTTCATCACCTGGGTTACTACACTGAGCCTTTGACTCATCACTACCAACTGTGTGTTCTCCATCTAATGCCGTCTCTTCTACCAGAGTACAAGAGTTCTTACCTTCTCAATGAGTCCCTCCTGGAGAGACTTCGTTGGCATTTCTCTCCTTCTGGCAATCTTTGTTCTCTTTCTATTGTTAACTGTTTCTGTATCACTTGCCGTTATCTCATAGGGAAAGCATTCTAATTGTACTTATTTTTAAATTAATGATGAAGACATATTTTTAGCAATGTAGCATTTGATGTGTGATGATCAAAACATCAAAATAGGTCCTTGAAACCAGATAGCCTTCTGCACATCTAGGTTATGTGATAGGACCTATAGCTCCTAGGCACAAACAGAAAGATTGTGCTATTATATCAAGTACTGTAGGTAGTTAAAATACAACGGTGAAGTTTGGGCATCTAATCACAAGAAAGGGAGAGTAAAATAGAATATCTTCATAGGCAATGACCAATGAATGGAACTTACAAGACAGAAAGTTACTCCTGTGAGTTAGTGATGAATAATGACTGAATGTAAAGTTCTGAGATATTGGTATATATGTATATAAATTTTATAAATAGTGTAAATGTATTCTATACTTCATCTGTGTGAAAACACCTTTTATTTTCAATAATCATTTAATTTAGTTTGATAAAACTTATTTTAGAAAGTTTAATTTTCAGCTTTTAAATCCTTTAAAAATAACACAGTATTAGACAGCTGTACAAAATCTTTTCTTTCTTTCTATTCTTAACTCTGTTTTTTTTTAAATATGATTTTCAACTGTTAAAGTACTTTTACTGGGGCTGGGGCAGTGACTTAGTTGGTAAAGTGCCTGTCACTCAAGCATGGGGTCCACACTTCAGATCCTTGGTGTTCATATACAAAAGTAGGCATGGCTGCACATTTCTGCAACCCTAGCACTGGCGAGGAAGAGACAGGCAAGTCCTCAGAAATAATTGGCCAGTAAGTCTAGCCATTGTCGGGTTGTGGGATTTGTGAGATATTCTTTCCTCTCTCAAAAGTAAGAGAGAAAGCCTTAGTGGAAGATGGCTATTAATTTCTACAGATGAATGTGTATGCACATGCATACTTATATGTTACATATGTACACCAAATATTTTTACTTTTGAACTTTTTGTTAAACACAAAGACAACCTTGCACATTTCCCTGTACAGGGTCTGAAGCCTCAATATCACTGTCTTCTATGTCCATATCATGTCCCTGTTCAGGGAAGTAACACACACAGAGCTGTCACCTATGACAGCAGTATGCTCTGATGGTGTGTCCAAGGCTCTTGTGCAGGGAGAGTGACTCCTAAACAATTTGTCTGTGGTGGTCTGCTTGGTTTTTTCTATTTTGTTTATAGGTTTCTTTGTGTGCAGATAGTATAGCACCACTATCCCTCTCTATTAATGAAAATTTTCTGCATTAGAAAATCTGAAATCATTCAGATTTCGCTAAGGGCTTATTGAGGTTTAAAAAAACTTCTACTAAGTCTTTCACTGTGAATTCTCTTCAGAGTTTTTATGTTCTTTATCAGTAGACAAGAAAAGCTCTCTTAACTCTGTTCCTTCATTACATGCTCTCTCCACAAAAGTGTTTTCCGTTCTATTATCATCTTAAGGATCCACTACTCTATTTGTGGATTGTTGAATGAAGGCCTCTTGCACAGCTTGTGGTTGTATTTATCGTCATTGGCACCTCTCTTTCCCTCATTGTAATGAGAACTTTACAAAAATCCTAGACTTCTATTCATTAATATACTTCTAGTGCATAGAAAAGTTCCTAAAATATAATACCCACCTAGTAACTATTACTAAATGAAAGGAGGAAGGAGTAAGCTATATTTGAGTCACTGAGTTTGAGGCAACTATGTACAAACATCTGGGATTTTCCAGTAGGAAACTAAGAAGTGATCTTGGTGTAATATATAGACTTCGGATTTATTTAGAAAAAGTTGAACACAATGAATTAGGATGCAGAAAACAGTTTAGTGAGACCACACACATTCATTCAAATTTTCTGTAAGGATGAAGACGTTTGAGGTTTGAACAAGAGCTCTATTCTTATTATAGCATTCATGGCATTACATATGAATAATTTCAGTTGTTTACTATTTGTTTATGAATATTATTTTATTGAAAAAATTAACATGATCAACAAACATCTAAGCAAAGTCAACTAAAAGAAGAAAAAAGAGGAAGAAAATTAATACAATTAGAGATGAAAATGGAGACATTAAACAGACAAAGAAAAATCAGAGAATCATCAAAACATAGTTTTAATATTTATATTCTTCCAAACTAAAGTCAATGAATTTATATATATATAAATATATATATGTACACATACATAAGACTAGCTCATGCTGAAAAATAACTCAATTTATAATAAATAAATTATGTATATAAGAATAAATCATTTTAATTTTTAATTAAATAAACCCATGTCATCCAATGAGATATAAATAGAAGTTAAAAATTTCCTAATTAAAAACCACCCAAGACCAAATGAATTTTCCCACAGAAAGCTATTAGTTAAAAACTAATACCAATACAACTTAAATTATTCAGTAAAGTAAAAAATGAAGGACCATTTTCAAACTTTTTTATGAAGCTAGTGTTGTATTAACATGATATACAAACCAGATAAAGACAAATAAAACAATACAACAACAACAATAACAGCAATCCTAGGAAATAATAGGCTAATATCTCTGCTCAAAATTCTCAGTAAATATTTTCAGACTGAATTCAAGACCACATCTGAAGGATTATTCACCAGAACCAAGTAGGCTTCATCCAGATATGCAAGAATAGTTCAATGTATGTAAATCAATAAATATGATTCACCATATAAATAGACTCAAAAACAGAAATCACACTACCACTTCATAGATTTAGAAAAGACTTTGACAAAATCCAACATCCTTTCATGATACGGGTAACATGCTTTAACATGATAAAGACAATTTCAACAAGTTCGCAACACAGCATCATTCTAAATGGAAAGAAACACAAAGAATTTCCACTAAAATCAGGAACAAGACAAAGATGTCAACTCTTCCCTCTCCTGTTCAATATAGTACTTGAAGTCAGCTTGAGTGAAGAAAAGAAAAGAATACAAACAAGAAAGAATGTCAAAATATCTTTATTTTCAGATGATATGATTCTATACATAAAAGACAAAAGTCATGTGCGTGTGGTGACCTACCTGCAATCTCAGCTTATGGGGACCAAGACGGGCAAGGTTTTAAGCAAGCTAGTTAATCAGTCTGGCTGTAACAGAGAGCTCCAGGTTCAGTAAAAGAACATTCCTCAACATATAAAGTGGGAAGTGATTAAGGAAGACATATTACACCAACCTTGACCCTTCACATCCCCATGCACATAGGTGTGCATGCAACTCTCACGTGTCCCCACACATGTGAACATGTAATCACACATGAAACATACCAGACACATACACATGCAAAAAAGAAGCAAGTATTTGCTTATCCAAGATGTTTTATCCTTATGCATGTATGTGTATTTGCATAAATAGAAAATAATCATATATAGTTATATATAGCTATATATGTCTATATATTTGTATTTATAGGTATTCAGCTGATTTTTTGCCAACTTAACCTAGTGATATTTTGGTGAAAGATTTCAATCAAATCAGTGATACTCTTTTGCTTAGCTTATGGTTAATTTTTTAATATTTTTTATTACTTTATAAAAATACCAATCAAAATTCCCACTTCCTCCCCTCCTCCCACTTCCCTCCCACTCCCTTCCACACCATCCCTCCCACCCCCCTCCAATCCTAAGAGAGGGCAAGGCACCCTGCCTTGTGGGAAGTCCAAGGCCCTCCCCCCTACATCCAGGTTTAGAAAGGTATGCATCCAAAGAGAATAGGATCCCAAAGCTTTGGTTCATTTTTAAAGACTACTTTAAATATATTTTTTATAGTTTGTCTGACACTTACTAGGCTTTCATGTTGTCTTGGGGGTGTTTTCATATCTCATATGATCATCTTATATATCTTAGTAAAGGATTCCATGATACTTAGATGACAATTCTAAGTAAACTAGTCACACCTAGCCACAGCCTAAGCAGTCATTTCTGTTCCCTTCTGTATCTTTAAGTCAGATGAACCTTTGGGGTTCTTTGCTCTAGTTAATTTTGAATGTCTGAATCTGCATTATCATCTTATCACTCTTGATATTCCAGATTTTGCCCACACTTGCCATTATTTACTCCTTGTTTTGATCCCACACAATCTCATGTTAGGCTATGGAAGACAATGTTCACGGGAATATTTCAGGGCACATTTTAAGGTTTTAAAACTGTAGTTGCTCTAAATACTATAACGTCAGAAAGTAATTTTACCTTTCTAAATTCCATATAGATATTTGCCTGTAAAGATACATCCTAAAGTTTTAGTTTTGAATAACCTGATTACTAATGAAACATCTGATGAACTGCTAATTCTTTGTAATCGAGTTTGTTACTTTTTTCCTTAACAAAACACAGAAAAGATACTTTTCATGGAAACCCAACAGTTTGAGATTAAGAATGGTAGAAATCAAACTTGCTTCACCTGTAGGAGCTGAGGCTGCTTGGTGATAACCTCAAAAAATGAAGCAGAAGTTTAATTAGTATTATTGAAAACTTTGCCATTTGATGTTAAGAAATGTAAATATCAGTGAGTTAAATAAATTGAGATACTTAAAGCAAATGAGTGACGAGATTTTTTTTGTGTGTGTTAATAAAGCTAGAACAAAGGTCTTTTAGCAAAATCTTCTTAAAACTTTAGCATAAGTACAAATAACTTAGACATTTTTTAAATTGGAAATTATGATTTAAAATCTGGGGTGGATCTCGGAGTCTGCAAACTTTTGGTGGTGAAGATGCATGGGTATACTGCGAGCAGAAAGAATTCAGGGAATAAATAAGGAAATTTCCTTTAGCCTGTCTGTTTTTTGCTATCATCTTACTTAATCAAGTTACTTCATTATTTAACAACAAATGCCGTGTTTCTTTAGAAATAAATCACTCATTGCAGCGAGGTTATTGCCACATGCAGTGCCACATTATTAAGGATAATTTTTCAGTTATGTAACTTGCTTCATCCTTTTTACATGAGTGTAAATAATCTAAATAAATAATCTAAAGTAGATTATCATCTTTATACATTGGTTTCATCAATGTTTCAGAAGAAAAAAAAGCTTAATTTCTTTTGTAAGAAATGGAATTGACATTGTGCTTTTGTTGAGTCTATCAAAATTCGCTGCTACAAACATGAGTGTATATATCAATGCTACACATATTCAATCTTTTTGGTGGGATATCAGTGGGTCATGATAAGAACAAATAAAAAGGAATAAAAATAGAAAATATTTACTCTAAGACATTAGTGATTTGCATTATAGTTAATCAGAATCATCACTCCTTGCCATTAATTGTTTGATATGAAACTGAAGATTCCATGGAAATTTTACAGCCCCATGAGAATCCTCAAACACTGCTTACTGCTGTCCCACCTAAATGGACAGAAAGACTCCATTGCCTAATACAATACCTACACAACTCTCATCGGACGTGGAGAAGTCGAGCTAATGCCTGCGTAGAGCCTTCACTTCTGTGTTCTGGCATCTTTAGTACAGGAAGGTACTCTGCATGTTACCAAAAGAGAAACACAAACACCAGGTCAGCTGCAAACCCTATGAGCTAAAATGGTGTTCTGCCTGCAAGATATATGAGGGCAATGGTGACTCAAAATTGTAGGAATAATCAACCAATATGTGATTTGATTTAAAGACCGGTCCACAAGATGGAATCCATACTCAGCATTTCTTGGGTGACTAAGAGTCAGAGTCTAGATAGCCCATAGGACTAGGATAAAGCCAAATACTACTACTCTAAAAAAACTGTATCAATTAAATGACTCCTGATGATATTCAGCTCTGCTCATAGATCTATACCTTGTTCAACCATTATCAGAGGAGCTTTCTTCTGCAGCAGATGGAAACAAATCCCAAAACTCAAAGACAGACACAATGTAGAGAATGAGAGACCTTGGGATGTCTTCATCAAACCCCTCCTCTCAAAGCTTAGGGAACCCTTCCCAAGTGGAGGCAGAAAGAGTGTAAGAGACAGAGTGGGTGGAAGACACCAAGGAAACAATGCCCCCTATATCAGCATGAGCAAAGCTCATATGAACTCACAAGAGACTTGGGCAATATGCACAGGGCCAGCATGGTTCTGCACCGTGTTCTCTGTGTTCTTATATGTTATGGCCTCCCACTTAGTGTTTTTTATGAGATTTTTGAGAATGTAAAAGAGTGGGTATCTGATTCCTTCTCTTGGACACGTTTTCTTCTGTTTGTTTGTCTTGTACAACTTGAATGTAATATTTTTCATTTTATCTTAGTATATTTTATTTTGTTATATTTTATTATTATCCCTTGGAGTCTATTTTCTAATGAGAGACAGAAAGGAAATGGATCTGAATGGGAGGGGATGTGAGGAAGTACAGGGAGTAATAGGGGGAGGAACAACTATAATCAGGATATTATGTGAGAAAAAAATCTATTTTCAATAAAAAGAAAAGGTGAGTTTTTTTAAAAAAATTTACATTATAATACTCTTGCATCATACTTAAGAGTATTGTCTCTGCTTATTTATTCATTCAACTTTCTTTTTATTTATTCTTTGTGTTTTTCACATCTTGCATCTCCATTCCATTCATTTCCCTGTCCCCTTTTATCTGCCCTCTACCCTTGCAACAACCCCCAAATAAAATAAAATTTAAGAGAATAATAAGAAGATGAAAAAGAAAAGAAAACTCAATCTCCTCAAGGAAGCTGTAGTGTGACACACTGAGTCATGCAGTAAGCCCTTTTACTCATACATCTTTACTTGACAGTGACCATTGCAAAGAGTTATTGGTCTGGTTCAAGACCTCTGGCTTCAGCTACGCTGTTGATGTTGGGTCCTCAGTGTATTCCTTTTGTTTATCTTGCTGTTACCCTGTGGCATGGAAATCCTGTATTTTGGGTCTGCAGGAGGACCACTCACTTCGCATGCTCCATCAGATTACAGATGAATGGATATTGGGGTGGCCAGCTGATAACTCTGGTTGTGGGCTTGTGTAGTTGCAGGCTCTGCCTTGTCCCCACCACCAGGCTGAGCTTCAGCCGATGAGGGGTAGGAATAGCTCTCCCATTCTTATGACCACAGGGCCAGCTCTCCCATCTGCTTCAGGCATTGATGAACAGTGGCACAGGGAGGGTGTTTCTCCTCTCCTTGCTACCCTATGACAGATGAGGGATGGGACCAGGTCTCCCATGTTCACGTTCCGTGGCGGTAAACCCACTCCCCTACCAGTAGGGTCAGCTCTATTATGCTTCTTACGTGAGGTACATGGTTCACTTTCCTGAGTGCTGCAGCTGGCAAGGGGGAGGGTCAGTTCTGCCACCCGCCACAGGTGGCAGGTGTAAGGAAGGGAGGGCATCTTTCCCTCACCCTCACCATCACATGGCAGATGAGGGGTGTGTGGCCAGCAATTCTGCTCTCACATACTCAGGGATATCTCACCCATGCCTCTGCCAACACTATCAGCTCTACTGTGCTGTCCAGGAGAGGAACAGGGTCCACTTTCCTGTGTGCTACAGCTGGTAAGGGTTGTCTCTGATTTTTAATGTTTTTCATTCAATATGTTTTAATCACATCTCTTTAACCCCCCAGCACCTCCCATATCCTCCCACTTCCCTACCCACAAAACTTTATATTATTTATCGTGCCTCAAAAGCATAAAGCAAAAATGAAAACCAAAACAAATGAGCAAAGAACAGCCAAAACAAAAACCAATAAAACAACGAATACCAAATCAAACAAAGCCAGACAGCATATAAATAAACATGAAGTATATTTTGCATTGGTCAGCTATGCCTAGACATGGGGCCTACCCTGGAGTGAGGCTGATATACCCAGGCACACATTATTGGAAAAAAAATGTCTTTCCTTTCCCATCAGGTATCCATTGCAAATAGCTGCTTAGTTAGGAAAAGGATTTTGTGTCTACTTCCCCTTCTCTCAAAGTCTCTAAATTTGCTCATATTAGATTTTTCTTTTCTCAGTAGAATTTCAACTGTAATCTGTATTTACTCGTCTGTTACCAATTGCAAGCCAAGGTACTGACTCAAGAAATGCCTGGTTCTGACCATGGAGATATAGGAGGGTGTGGTTTGAGCTTACGCTTCAGCAGGATGTACATGTACAATGAAGCATTACAGATCTGAACACTGGTCAGACCCACACAACTTTTACTTTCTCATGGGAATGTCTTGTTTAATGAAGATAAGCTATGCTATAAGACATCAATGACTTGATTAAGAAGAAAAAGAATAGATTGTGAAGCTGGCAATACCTGTGATGAGCTGGAATGAAAACCCAGGGTAACATGTGTCAGCAAGAAAAGCAGTAGGGATGATGCCAAATGGCAAATAAAATACACAAACAAGTTGTGCTTCAAACGTTAGGAAAAGGCACTAAGGGTAAACACTAGAGAACATAAGAAAAATGTTCTGCTTATAATTCTTTAAAACTGTAAGTACAAAGTTGCTCACAAACATTCGTAGATCCCATAGAGTTTTCTCAGAGGTATCAGAGAAAAAGAAATCATGGACTCGTTTTTTTTTCCCCTCCAAGATAATAGGGAGCACAGAGACATGGTGAATGTGTGACTTCAATTCTTAGAATATTTAAAAAATATTTAAGAGAGTATATCGCATTTACACCATTTTTGCCTTTTCTTTCTTCCCTGCAGATCTTCTCCTGCCTTTTCAAATTCCTAGCCTCTTCTTTTTTTTTGTGACATGTAAATATGTATATATGTTCCTAAATATAACTTGCTCAGTCTGTTTAATGCTACTTGCATGTATGTTACATACATACCCATAATCATACATCTAAATAATTTATTATGTACTTCTTTGGCTATGTCGTGGCATAGAATAGGAGAGTAATAGTGGGTTATTTCAATCTTATCTCTATATAGTTATGAACTCACTAAAGTATTCTAGGTATCTCTTGATAAAATATCTTATGGGGCAGAAACTAAGTCACACCACTGACGGTAAAACTGTAACAATGAACATTCATGATGGTTTAATGTTAGTTTAAAATAGTGAAATACTGAAACACTGAGTACAGTTTTATCTTTAGTGCAAAGCATGCCGCAGCAGAGCAAATAATAATCCAATACAAACTGAGTATGATTCTGTTACTGTAATGACAGGTTTAAGTCATTTCCTATTATATTTTAGACATTACTAATTTCAGGAGTCTAATATAACTAAAATTGTAAGCATAATATGTGAAACTAAATCAGCATTTAGATCATAATTCACAAATTGTCATTATTTGCATTTTGTTGCATTGGCATTTTTTGCAATTCTAAAAATTCACCACTTATTTCATCTACTATTAAATAAAGTTTTGTTACATATACAATAGTATTTCTCAGAGAGCAAACATCTTCAAATATCACCCGAGAAATACAACTTGACTTTGTGAAAATTTTCCTGAAATATAGGTATTATATTAAACAAGGAATACATGTAAATCTTAGTTCTATGTGAGTCATAGAACTGAGAATAGACCTTAATTATATCAACTTCTCTCTATCAACAAATATTGTTCTAGTACAAGCTATCATTATTTCTAGCCAGAAGTATGAAAGTAATTCCCTAGCTTTCTTCAATCTTTCAATATTGGATTTCCAGAATCCATTGTTTTTAAGTCCTGTTAGGGATGTTTTAAGGCTAGAAAAAGATTGTACAACTTTTTTTAAAAATAATTCAATAATTTTTAACCTCATCACACACAGGACATTGTTCATTGTGTATAGTAGAGAAGTGTTTTATCTTTTTTTTTTAAAAAATGAGATTGTATTTATTGGACGGTGTACTTATTTTTCTTTTTTCCCTTCCCCATTTTTATTAAACATAATTCTTTTCTCATACCACACAATTTGAATTTCTCCTCCCTCTATTCTTCCTCCCTACTTCCTCCTCTATTCAGATTCTCTCATTAGAAAAGAATAGGCTTTTAAGGTATAACAACAAATAAAAACAAAATAAAACATAATAATATAAAATAAAAAACATCATATTGAATGTGGACAAGCCATGCCACCAGAAAAATAGAAGAAGGTAGGAGAAGGTACAAGAATCAGAAACTTTTTTCTTTCATTCACATATTCAGTGAATCCATAAAATGATTAAACTGAAAACTATAGTTTTCATGAAGAAGACCTGGTATAGACTCATGTAGGCACTGTGCTGATTCAGTCTCTGTGAGTTCATAAGCTCTTTGCTTACTTGTTTTAGAGGAACCTGTTCTCCTTGTAGTCTCTGTGCCCTCTGTCTCCGCAATGCCTTCTGCACTTCCATGGGGCTTTCTGAGCTCTGAGGGTAGGGATTTGATGGAGAAATCTCCTTTAGAGCTGTGAGTTCCAGGTCTTCTCTCTCTGCATATTATCTGACTGAGGGCCTCTATTTTTGTTCTCATCTGCTGAAGGAGGAAACCTCTCTGATGATGGCTGAAAAAAGCAGCAATCTATGAGTCTGGCAGAATATCATAAAGGTTCATTTATTATTATTATCGTTGTTGTTGCTGTTGTTATCTTTTTATACCAGTAGTATTTGTCTTTATAGTAGGTTTCTGTAATATCTAGTCTTTGCTTCTTGGTTATCCAAGCATAGCCACATATGGATTCTATCTCATGGATAGAATAGATAGGTCCTTATGTCAAATTGGACATCATTTGGTTGCTTTCACAAGTTTTGTGCCACCAATGCCCTACCACATTTGCAGGCAGCAACAGGTTGCATAACAAGGGTTTTTGTGGTTGGGTTGGTGTCTACTTTTCTCCTTTCATATCCTGTAGAGTACCTGTCTGAGTCATAGACACCAGAACATGAGGGTGAAGGTTCTTTCTAAGCACCAGCCCAACCTCTCCATATTCAGTGAGTTGTGTGGGGGTTGTCTTCAACAAAGGGAATTGGCTGCCAGTTTGTAGAGACTAATCTATTGTCTTGGCAATAGGTGGGTTGCTTGAGAATTTCCATTGAACCGTTGGCCAGCAACTTAATTGGATGAATCCCAGTCCCTTCCTTAGAGGCTTTGTTTGGTGACAAGAGATGACCGGTAGGGGATTCTGTCTCCATCAATTCTGGAGATGTTGTAAGGATCACATTCATATATTACAGCTTCCACTGTAGTAGGTTTATTTAATGTCCCTCAAGTGTTGTTCTTTAAGTTTAGTAGTCTTTCCCCTCATCCCCTCTCTAAAATCCTATCTCCCCTTCCACTTTCCTTCATTTTTTCCTTCTCATCCTCCCTCCCTCTAGCTCCTGTCTACTCACAAAATCTATTCTATTTCCCCTTAGCGGGGAGATTTGTGCATGCCCCCTAATCCCTTCTTCTATCCTTTACCTTTCTGGGTCTGAGGACATAACTTTATTATCATTTATTTAATGGCTAATATCTAGATATAAGTGAATACATACCATATTTATTATTCTCAGTGATAGTTACCTCACTTAGGATATTTTTTTTAGTTCCATCCATTTGCCTATAAATATGATAATGTCAGTTTAAAAATAGCTGAGGAATACTCCATTGTGCAATGTACCACATTTTCTTTTTCCACTCTTTTTTAATTGATTTTTGTTGAGCTCTACATTTTTCTCTGCTCCCCTCCCTGCCTCTCCTCTTGCCTTCAGTCCTCTCCCAAATTTCCCATTCTCCCAATTTACTCAGAAGATTTTGTCTTTTCTACTACCCATGCAGATTAGATCTATGTATGTCTCTCTTAGGGTCATCATTGTTGTATAGGTTCCCTGGGATTGTGATTTGTGGGCTGGTTTTCTTTGTTTTATGTTTAAAAACCACTTATGAGTGAGAGTACATGTGATAACTGTCTTTCTGTATCTGGGTTACCCCACTCAAAATGATGTTTTCTAGTTCCATCCATTTTCCTGCAAAATTCAAGATGTTGTTACTTTTTCCTGTTGTGTAGTACTCCATTGTATAAATGTACCACATTTTCCTTATCCATTCTTCAGTTGAAGGGCATTTAGGTTGTTTCCAGGTTCTGGCTATGACAAACAATGCTGCTATGAACACACGTCCTTGAGGCACAGTTGAGTATCCTTTGGATATATTCCCCAAAAGAGGTATTACTGGGTATTGAGAAAGGTTGTTTCCTAATTTTCTGAGACATCACCACACTGACATACAAAGGGGCTGTACCAGCTTGCATTCCTACCAGCAACCCCACAACCTCTCCATCATAAGTTGTCATCAGTGATTTTGATTTTGGCCATTCTTACAGGTGTAAGATGGAATCTCAGAGTTGTTTTGATTTGCATTTTTCTGATGACTAAGGATGTTGAATATTTCCTTAAATGTCTTTCTGCCATTTTAGATTCTTTTGTTGGGAGTTCTCTGTTTAGGTGTATACTCCATTTTTTATTGGATTATTTGTTCTTTTGATGACTAATTTCTTGAGTTCTTTGTATACTTTGGAGATCAGAGTTCTGTCTGATGTGGGGCTGATGAAGATATTTTCCCATTCTGTAGGCTGTATTTTTGTCTTGTTGATGTTGTCCTTTGCTTTACAGAATCTTTTCAGTTTTAGGAGGTCCCATTTATTAATTGTTTCTCTCAGTGTCTTGCTACTGGGGTTATATTTAGGAAGTGGCTTCCTGTGCAATACGTTCAAGTGTACTTCCCACTTTCCCTTCTATAAGGTTCAGTGTGGCTAGCTTTAAGTTGAGGTCTTTGATCCATTTGGACTTTAGTTTTGTACATTGTGATAGATATGGGTCTATTTTCATTCTTCTACATGTTAATATCCAGTTATGACAGCACCAATTGTTAAATATTCTTTCTTTTTTCCATTTGATATTTTTTGCTTCTTTGTCAAAAATCAGGCCTGGGTCTGAAAAAGCCTGGGATAAAACCGGTCTTGCTGAACATAGTGGACAAGGAGGACTACTGAGACCTCAAGAACAATGGCAATGGGTTTTTGTTCCTACTGCACCTATTGGCTTTGTGGGAGCCTAGGCAGTTTGGATGATCACCTTACTAGACCTGGATGGAGGTGGATGGACCTTGGACTTACCACAGGGCAGGCAACCCTGACTGCTCTTTGGGCTTACGAGGGACGGGGGACTTGATTGGGGGACGGGGAGGGAGGGGGGAGGCGGAGGTGGGGAAGAGACAGAAATCTTTAATAAAAATAAAAATTAAAAAAAAATCAGGTGTTCAAAGTGTGTGGATTAATATCTGGGTCTTTGCTTCGGTTCCATTGCCTTACAGAATCTTTCAGTTTCATGAGCTCCCATTTATTCTCTGTCTTACTGCCTGTCCTATCAATGTTCTGTTCATAGAGCTGTCTCCTGTGCCTATGCATTCAAGGCTAGTCCCCACTTGTCTTCTAAAAGGTTTGGGGTATCTGCTTTATTGTTGAGGTCTTTGATCCATTTGGAGTTGAGTTTTGGGCAGGGTAACATGTATGGATCTATTTGGATTCTTCTACATGCAGTCATCCAGTTTAAACAGTACCATTTGTTTAAGATGCTGTCTGTTTTTCCATTATGCCTTTCTGGCTTATCAAAAATCTCGTGTTCATATGTGTGTGGGTTTATACCTGGGTCTTTAATTCAACTCCATTAATCAAGGTGTCTGCTTTTATGGCAATACCATGATGATTTTATTACTATAGATTTGTAGTATAACTTGAGATCAGAAATGGTGAGACCTCCCACAGTTCTTTTATTGTTCAGGATGGTTCTATCTATCCTGGGTTCTTGTGTTTCCATATAAAGGTCAGAATTGTTCTTTCAAGATCTGTGAAGAATTGTGTTGTCACTTTGATGGGATTGCATTGAATCTGTACATTGGTTTTGTTAGAATGGCCATTTTTACTATATTGATCCTACCAAAACACAGGCTTGGGAGTTCTTTCCAGCTTGTGATATCTTCCTCAATTCTTTCTTCAATGTCTTAAGCTTTTTTTAGAGGCTGTTGTGAAAGGTGTTGTTTCCCTGATTTCTTTCTCAGTCTGTCATTTGTACAAAGGAGCGCTACTGATTTTTGTGAGTTAATGTTCTACTAAGCACTTTGCTGGAGGGATGATCTGTATGATCCAGAGGAAAGTTGCAGGGGCTGAAGGGGGCTGTGGTAGCTGTTATGCAGTGGTGGGGATGAGACTGGGGGCTTGGACTTGGAGGAAGGATCAGGTGAAGGTCTGTACTTAGCCTCCCTAGTTCCCTGGCAGGATTGACCTGTGGCTTTCTATGAATGTTACACCTTCATATTTATCTGATGTGATTCTATATTTTAATTGGATGTTTGGTTAGTAATGCAATTGTTGACATCAGGTGCAAGTTTCCTGTATCAATATTTGTCTTCATTGTTCCAGCTAATCTTCATTGCTACATCCTTCTATGTTTTTTAATTAAATGAAACTTTTAGTATTTGATTTTACCACTATTATTGGCTACATTTTATTATGTGACTCATACTTTATTTTTAATTTTATCTGCGCTTACCTCACTAGGAGCAAAATATTCTGTATATAAATATAAATGAGAGAATAGAATGACTGTATGTACTTTTCCATCCCGACTTCCTGTGGCTTTTTTTGTTTGCTTTTTAACGGTTCTTTTTAAAATTAATATTTTATTGTATGTGCATTTGTGTTTTGCCATGAATTGTTGGGTCCCCTGGAAGTGGAATTACAACCAGTTGTGAGCTGCCATGTGGGTGCTGGGAATTGAACCTGAGTCCTCCGGAAGTATAGTCAGTGCTATTAACCACTGAGCCATCTCTCCTGCCTCATCCCCTTTTTGAGATAGGGTTTCTGTCTGTATCGCCGGCTATCCTGAATCTCTTTCTATAAACCAACTTGCCTCAGTCTCTGGGAACCACCAGTGTCTGCCTCCTGGGTGCTGGGATTAAAGGTATGTGCCATCAAACCTGGCTTCTTGTATTTTTAAAATGTATGTGCCTTTAAAGATGTTATACCCTTGAAAATACATGACAATGATTTGCTTTTTGTTTTGTCTAGATATGGAATTTTAGTTTTTTTTTTCTTTCACTGTATTAATGATGCCACTGGGTTGGCTTCTTTGTAGCATTGCTTCTTGTTTGAAATTGGAAATTGGCAGCTACTTTTTTTTTTACTAAAACATTTCTTCAGGTGCTGTACTTCGCAGTTCTGGCAGTCTCCTTTGTCTCCCACCCCCTGCCTCTCTGTTAGATTTCATTTTCCCCTTCCTGTACCCATTTAAGATCTTGAGCATATCGATAATAACCATTCTAAAGTTCTCAATTGTTAGTCCATTGCTATCGTTTAGTCTGCTTCTATTAACTGGCTTTAATTGAGGGCATGTGCTACACTCAACAGTATTTCATACCTTTAGTGTCTTTGATTTTGTCATCTTCCCTTATGGCTTGTATCGACAGGCATTTTAATTATTTGTTGGACAGCTTAATTATGTTTTGGAACCAAAGAAGCCTTTACTCTGAGACTACTTGAGCTCTAGTCTTTTACAGAAAGGGTTTATGCAATGGTCCAGGTATTTAAAAAGCAGTCATCCTTGGCTTGCAGAAACATAGATCTGCTTTGGGGCCTGCTTGTCCTCAAGTGTCATTCTAGATCCCTATACTTGCAGCTTGTACTCAGACAAGGGCTCCTGAGACTCATTTGGATTTCTGGAGCTGCTTATGTGTAGAATTTCTTCTGCTCTGTTACTATTATATGCTGAGGCTTCCATGTCTTCCTCCCTACTCTGAGCTTGTGCTATTCCACACAGATCCCCACACCGAAACATGGTCTATAAATGTTTTTCAGAAATTTGAGGGAATGATACGAGTCACCTTACTTGGTTTTATCTTTCTTGGATTGCAGTCTGTTTCTGCCTGTGTCTCTGAACCTGGAGAAAATACTTTCATACATTTTGTGAGACTTTAGTTGTTTGTCCTAGGAGGAAAGAAGCTTAGCTGAAATCACAAATTAGTCTTTTTCGGGCTTTATGCCCCCCCTTTCTCACCCATCTCTTTCTTTCATTTGAGTTGGTAATTTCACCCAACCTTTTTTCCTTCCAGAGTCTTCCTGGAACTCTCCCTGCTTTCCTTCTCCCACTGGTTACCTTCCTACTGTAGCCTTTCTGGGTCATACTAAAGTCACCCACTACTGACTGTAAGACTTTTTCCTTCCATAGAGGCTATCATCATCTATTGTTATCTTCCAGCAAGTGGTTTTGCAAGTATCAAATTTCCTAAGCTTTCGCCATGCAAGCTCCATAAGGACAGGAAATCGCTGATTGCATCCCCGAGTTTCTTCGTGTCTGCAAGTGTACCTGGATTATACCAGCATGGCAGTAAGCAGTTCCTGAATGGATAAAGATAGCATCAAGCCATATGCTCTGAAGTAGAAGGTAAAGAAGTGCTAAGCAACACAGTACCATAGGCCTACACAATACAGAGGGTTGTGCTTCATTTCCGTGGAATCTTCTCCTTCATGCCAAACAAAAAGAATTGAAGACATCATGTTTACAAGTTGATATGTGGCTTACTTTATATGCTACATATTTAACCATGTATTCTCCTGCTTTCCACTTATAAGGTAGCCTAAACATATAATATTCTTTTTTATTTATTTATTTTTTTTATTAAAAAAAAATTTTTTTCGCCTCCTCCCAGCCTCCCATTTCCCTCCCCCTCCTCCCACTCCTCCCCCCTCCCCCCACTCCTTTCCCCCACTCCCCCTCGCCCCCCCCTCCAGCCTGAAGAGCAGTCAGGGTTCCCTGCCCTGTGGAAAGTCCAAAATCCTCCCCCCTCCATCCTGGTCTAAGAAGGTGAACATCCAAACTGGCTAGGCTCCCACAAGGTCAGAACATGAAGTAGGAACAAAACCCCATGCCATTGTCCTTGGATTCTCATCAGCCCTCATTGTCCACCATGTTCAGAGAGTCCGGTTTTATCCCATGCTTTTTCAGTCACAGTCCAGCTGGCCTTGGTGAGCTCCCAATAGATCAGCCCCACTGTCTCAGTGGTTGGGTGCACCCCTCGTGGTCCTGACTTCCTTGCTCATGTTCTCCCTCCTTCTGCTCCTCATTGGGACTTTGGGAGCTCAGTCCGGTGCTCCAGTGTGGGTCTCTGTCTCTATCTCCATCCATCGCCAGATGAAGGTTCTATGGTGATATGCAAGATATTCATCAATATGGCTATAGGATAGGGTCATTTCAGGTTCCCTATCCTCAGCTGCCCCAGGAACTAACTGGGGACATCGCCCTGGGCACCTGGGAGCCCCTCTAGGTCCAAGTCTCTTGCCAACCCTAAGATGGCTCCCTTAATTAAGAAATGTGCTTCCCTGCTCCCCTGTCCAGCCTTCCTTTATCCCAATCATCCCATTTCCCCAAGTTCCCCCCATCCTCCCCTTCTCACTTTTCTCTCCCCATCTTTCCTTACTCCCCTCCCACCCCACCCCCAAGATCCCAATTTTTTGCCCGGCATTCTTGTCTACTTCCCATAACCAGGAGGTTAGCTATATGTTTTTCTTTGGGTTCAACTTCTTATTTAGCTTCTTTAGGATATCAAATTGTAGACTCAATGACCTTTATTTATGGCTAGAAACCAATTATAAGTGAGTACATCCCATGTTCATCTTTTTGGGTCTGGGTTACCTCACTCAGGATAGTGTTTTCTGTTTCCATCCATTTGCATGCAAAATTCAAGAAGTCACTGTTTTTTACCGCCGAGTAGTACTCTAATGTGTATATATTCCACACTTTCTTCATCCATTCTTCTATTGAAGGACATCTAGGTTGTTTCCAGGTTCTGGCTATTACAAATAATGCTGCTATGAACATAGTTGAACAAATGCCCTTGTCATATGATCGGGCTTCTCTTGGGTATATTCCCAAGAGTGGCATTGCTGGGTCCAGGGGTAGGTTGATCCCGAATATCCTGAGAAACCGCCACACTGATTTCCAAAATGGTTGCACAAGATTGCATTCCCACCAGCAATGGATGAGGGTACCCCTTCCTCCACAGCCTCTCCAGCAAAGGCTATCATTGGTGTTTTTGATTTTAGCCATTCTGACGGGTGTAAGATGATATCTCAAAGTTGTTTGGATTTGCATTTCCCTGATCGCTAAGGAAGTTGAGCATGACCTAAAGTGTCTTTTGGCCATTTGAACTTCTTCTGTTGAGAATTCTCTGTTCAGATCAGTGCCCCATTTTTTAATTGGGTTAATTAGCATTTTAAAGTCTAGTTTCTTGAGTTCTTTATATATTTTGGAGATCAGACCTTTGTCTGTTGCAGGGTTGGTGAAGATCTTCTCCCAGTCAGTAGGTTGCCTTTTTGTCTTAGTGGCAGTGTACTTTGCTTTACAGAAGCTTCTCAGTTTCAGTAGGTCCCACTTATTCAATGTTGCCCTTAATGTCTGTGCTGCTGGGGTTATACCTAGGAAGCGATCTCCTGTGCCCATCTGTTGTAGGGTACTTCCCACTTTTTCTTCTATCAGGTTCAGTGTGTTCAGATTGATACTGAGGTCTTTGATCCATTTGGACTTGAGTTTTGTGCATGGTGATAGATACGGGTCTATTTTCATTCTTCTACAGGTTGACAACCAGTTGTGCCAGCACCATTTGTTGAAGAGGCTTTCTTTCTTCCATTGTATACTTTTAGCTCCTTTATCAAAAATCAGGTGTTCATAGGTTTGTGGGTTAAAATCCGGGTCTTCTATACGATTCCGTTGGTCGACTTCTCTGTTTTTATGCCAATACCAACCTGTTTTCATTACTGTAGTAATTAATTAATTACTTAATAGAGTTTGATGTCTGGGATGGTAATGCCTCCAGAAGTTCTTTTATTGTATAAGATTGTTTTGGCTATCCTGGGTTTTTTGTTTTTCCATATAAAGTTGATTATTGTCCTCTCAAGATCTGTGAAGAATTTTGATGGGACCTTGATGGGGATTGCATTGAATCTATAAACTGCTTTTGGTAGGATTGCCATTTTTACTATGTTGATCCTCCCAATCCAAGAGTAAGGGAGATCCTTCCATTTTCTGGTATCCTCTTCAATTTCTTTCTTCAATGCCTTAAAGTTCTTGTCAAATAGATCTTTCACTTCCTTGGTTAGAGTTACCCCAAGATATTTTATGCTGTTTGTGGCTATCGTGAAAGGTGATGCTTCTCTGATTTCCCTCTCTGCTTCCACATCCTTTGTGTATAGGAGGGCGACTGATTTTTTGGAGTTGATCTTGTATCCTGCCACATTACTAAAGGTGTTTATCCGCTGTAGGAGTTCTTTGGCAGAGTTTTTGGGGTCGCTTATGTACACAATCATATCATCTGCAAATAACGAAAGTTTAACTTTTTCCTTTCCAATTCGAATCCCCTTGATCCCCTTATGTTGTCTTATTGCTATTGCTAAAACTTCAAGCACTATATTGAAGAGGTATGGAGAGAGTGGACAGCCTTGTCGTGTTCCTGATTTTAGTGGGATGGCTTTGAGTTTCTCTCCGTTTAGTTTGATGTTAGCTGTCGGTTTGCTATAAATAGCTTTTATTATATTTAGGTATGACCCTTGTATCCCTAATCTCTCCAAGACTTTTATCATAAAGGGATGTTGATTTTTGTCAAAAGCTTTTTCAGCATCTAATGAAACGATCATATGGTTTTTTTCTTTCAGTTTATTTATATGATGGATTACATTGATAGATTTTCGTATGTTGAACCAGCCTTGCATCTCTGGGATGAAGCCTACTTGATCATAATGGATAATTTTTCTAATGTGTTCTTGGATCCGATTTGCCAGTATTTTGTTGAGGATTTTTGAGTCGATGTTCATGAGTGAGATAGGCCTGTAATTCTCTTTCTTGGATGAGTCTTTGTGCGGTTTTGGTATCAGAGTGACTGTATCTTCATAAAAGGAATTTGGCAATGACTCTTCTGTTTCTATATTCTGGAATACATTAAAGAGTATAGGTATTAGGTCTTCTTGGAAGTTCTGGTAGAATTCAGCATTGAAACCATCTGGTCCTGGGCTTTTTTTGGTAGGGAGGTTTTTGATAACAGCTTCTAATTCTTCGCGACTGACCGGTCTATTTAGATTGTTCACCTGGTCCTGGTTTAACTTTGGTATATGGTATTTATCTAAAAAAGTGTCCATTTCTTTTACATTTTCCAGTTTTGTGGCATACAGGCTTTTGTAGTAAGATCTAATGATTCTCTGAATTTCCTCTGTGTCTGTGGTTATGTCCCCCTTTTCATTTCTGATCTTAGTAATTTGCATATTCTCTCTCTGTCGTTTGATTAGTTTGGATAAGGGTTTATCAATCTTGTTGATTTTCTCCAGGAACCAGCTTTTTGTTTCATTGATTCTTTGGATTGTTTTCTGTGTTTCTATTTTGTTGATTTCAGCCCTCAGTTTGATTATTTCCAGTCTTCTACTCCTCCTAGGTGAGTCTGCTTCTTTTTTTCTAGAGCTTTCAGGTGAGCTGTTAAGTCACCAATGTGTGCTTTCTCTGTTTTCTTTAAGTGGGCACTTAGTGCTATGAACTTTCCTCTCAGGACTGCTTTCATAGTGTCCCATAAGTTTGAGTAGGTTGTTTCTTTATTTTCATTGAATTCAAGGAAGACTTTAATTTCTTTCTTTATTTCTTCCTTGATCCAGGTGTGGTTCAGTAGTTGACTGTTCAGTTTCCATGAGTTTGTAGGCTTTCTAGGGGTAGCATTGTTGCTGAATTCTAACTTTAATCCATGGTGATCTGATAAGACACAGGAGGTTACGAATATTTTCTTGCAACTGTGGAAGTTTGCTTTGTTACCGAGTATGTGGTCAATTTTTGAGAAGGTTCCATGAGCTGCAGAGAAGAAGGTATATTCTTTCCTATTTGGGTGGAATGTTCTGTAGATGTCTGTTAAGTCCATTTGATTCAATACCTCCATTAATTCTCTTATTTCTCTGTTAGGTTTCTGTCTGATTGACCTGTCCATTGGTGAGAGAGGAGTGTTGAAGTCTCCTACTATTAGTGTGTGCGGTTTGATGGCTGCCTTGAGTTTTAGCAATGTTTCTTTTACATACGTGGGTGCTTTTATATTAGGGGCATAGATATTCAGGACTGAGACTTCATCCTGATGAACTGTTCCTGTTATGAGTATAAAATGTCCCTCTCCATCTCTTCTGATTGATTTAAGTTTGAAGTCAACTTTGTTAGAAATTAGTATGGCCACACCTGCTTGTTTCTTAGGTCCATTTGCTTGATAAACCTTTTCCCAGCCCTTTACTCTAAGTAGGTGCCTGTCTTTGTGGTTGAGGTGTGTTTCTTGTAAACAGCAGAATGTTGGATCCTGTTTTCATATCCAATCTCTTAGCCTGTGCCTTTTTATAGGTGAGTTGAGTCCATTGACATTAAGTGATATTAATGACCAGTAGTTGTTAACTCCGATCACTTTTTTAGTAGTAGAGTTTGTGTGTTTCACTTCTTTGAGTTGTGCTGGTGAAGGGTCTCTAGATGTTTGAGTTATTGTGGTCATTGTTGGACTCCTTGGTTTGTGATTTTCCTTCTATTACTTTCTGTAAGGCTGGATTTGTGGCTACGTATTGTTTAAATTTGTTTTTATCCTGGAAAATTTTGTTTTCTCCATTTATAGTGAACGAAAGCTTGGCTGGGTATAGTAGTCTGGGCTTACATCCATGTTCTCTTAGTTTCTGCAGTACATCTATCCAGGACCTTCTGGCTTTCATGGTTTCCATAGAGAAGTCCGGTGTAAGTCTGATAGGTTTACCTTTATAAGTAACTTGGCCTTTTTCCTTTGCATCTCTTAATATTCTTTCTTTATTCTGTATGTTTTTTGTTTTGATTATTATATGGCGAGGAGATGTTTTTTTTTTGGGTCCAGTCTATTCGGTGTTCTGTATGCTTCTTGAACCTTCAAAGGAATATCTTTATTTAGATTGGGAAAGTTTTCTTCTATAATTTCATTAAATATATTTTCTGGACCGTTGAGCTGTACTTCTTCTCCTTCTTCTATCCCAATTATTCTTAGATTTGGTCTTTTTATTGTGTCCCAGATTTCCTGAATGTTTTGTGATGAGAATTTGTTGGTTTTGCTGTTTTCTTTGATCAGTGTGTTTATTTTCTCTATGGTATCTTCAGTGTCTGACATTCTTTCTTCTATCTCTTGTAATCTGTTGGTAGTACTTGTCTCAGTAGTTCCTGTTCGCTTACCCAGATTTTCCATCTCCATCCTTCCCTCGGTTTGTGTTTTCTTCAATAGTTCCATTTCATTCTTCAAGTCTTGAACCGCTTCCCTCACCTGTTTGATTGCTTCTTCTCGTTTCTCTTGGTTTTCTTGGGTATCTTTGAGCGATTTATTCATTTCCTCTATCTTTTTGTTTGTAATCTCTAATTGTTTATGGCAGTTTTTCACCTCCTGTTTAAGGTCTTCTATTATTTTCATATAATTCACTTTTGTGTCGATTTCTTCTAATTCTTCTGGAGTTGGGTGTACAATTCTTCTTGTTTCAGGATCCCTGGATTCTGGTGATGTCATGTTGCCTTTCACGTTGTTGGAGGAATTCTTGCATTGGCGCCTTCCCATCTCTTCCTTCAAATGGAGCCAGGAGAGGCCTGGAGTCTTGGTCCAGTCTTTGCTGTGACTGACTCTCTGGGTGTTTCTCTTCAGTGTAGAAACAGGAACCGTCCCGTCCTGATGGAACTCCTCAGCACCAAAACATGGACGCCTGGTAGTCCAATGACCCGCGGACAAAAGGGGGAATTTGGGGGGTCGGGTGGGGACGAGTAGAACACAGGAAACCCTGCCTCAAAAGCTGAAGGTGCTTGTGCCCCCTTGCGGGGGTCCTTGAGGCCTGCCCAGTAGGTAGGCACTCACCGCTCTGAGTGGGTATCCTTCGTGTAAGAGCAGAAGACTGTTCCTGATCAAAGGACCTTGCAGACCAAGCAGGCTTGGGGGAGGGGGGGTCGTGTGTAAGAAAGACAGCCCTGCAGAAGGAGCTGGGAGAGGGGGGTTTGTGCTCTCTTCCGGGACAGGCCGCCCCTGGATAGCACACACTCACCCGTCCAGATGGAACTCCTCAGCACCTAAACAGGGCTGCCTGGTAGCCCAATGATCCGGGGACAAAAGGAAGAAAGTGGCATGCAGGGCGGAGTCCAGGAGAGCACAGAAGATCCAGGAGCACAAGCTGGAGCTGCCCGGGCTCCCTTACTGGGGACTGCTCTGCATGGGTAGCCTTAGTGTAGGAGCTTAAAACTGTTCTTGATCACTGGTCCTAGCTTACAGCAGGGCAGGGTTGGGGGGAGGGTGCTGGGGGGCTGGGTCGTGAGTAAGAAAGATGACCCTGCAGAAGGAGCTGGGGGAGGGGGGTTTGTGCTCTCTTCGGGGACAGACCGCCCCTGGATAGCACCCACTCACCCGTCCAGATGGAACTCAACATACAATATTCTTAAAAGTAGTATTGCATTGTCTGTAGCAGCTCATTAAGTAAGACTTATTCATGTTTTCAGCTTTAACCTGCTTTCGGGAAATATCTGTGTAATGTAGAGAAAATACTATTGTGTATTATGGTATATGTAAACATTATGTAGAATTATTACCTTTGGTTTACAATGAAGACCCTGGCCTGCTTTTATGTGAAATAACTGTGTTCATATTACTGATTTAATTTGGGAGTAGATCAAAAAATAGCTGACCTAAATAGTCACACTGTTCTTGGTTTTGCATTCTCTTAGGTGCACACTTTTTATTAATCATCCACTTAACTAAAATGTAGGTCCACATTTTCCTGTTTTTTTTTTTTTTTAAACAAAAGAAAAGACTGTCTCTTCCCACAATCTTGGAGTTTAGTGCTCTGTTAATATTACTGGCCTACATCTTGAAGTTCTAATTCTTTCCCCAGTTGGGGATTAGTATTTGGGAAAATAGAAGACTCCATGACAGGCTGTGGGCTCATATTTAGTGATTAAAACCCTCTAGGAATCTGCCAAGCAGTGTTACTATGTGTTGCTTATCCTCAGAGCTTTTTTTCTGGATTATGTTTTACTGTATGTATTCACTTGCATTTCAATTATTGGTTGTTTTTAGTGTGTCTCTTAGAATATTAATGGCTAAGATTTTTAATTGTTTAAATTCTATTTAAGTATAATGAATCTATATAAACATATGATCTGAATATAACATTTTACATATAACAAATACATTATTAATAAGTTCATCTATGTTGTGTTGCCAAAACCCAGTATCAAACTATAGACTTAAACACCACTTTACTTTACAAAAATCTATAAATCAATGGTATATAGTTTCGATATGTTTCAAAATGACTTCCCTGCCTAGAAGACAACATAAGTATCTAGAAGTTTTAGAAATGTTGCGTGACTATTAGAAGATCTATAAATAAAGTCACAATGTGGTTAGGAGTAGGGATTTGCATATATTTCATTTAAAAAATTTCAGGTGCTAACAGGAAGAGTTCATTTTATGCCTTCAAGTTTTCTAATCATCGTGAGTTTCAGACTCTTACATGAGTGGTGGCAGGGTTATAATAGACAGCACTAGGGGCTTTTATGTTGGAATGGAGGTGGCTTTCAACGTCACATATAACAGATTCCAAAGGAAGCACTGGTCAAAGGTTCTAGTTCATTTTGTTTCACTTAGCAGGCCTCCTCATTGAGAAAATGGTGTCCACACCTCTGGAGAGTTATGATGATAAATTAGAAGCCTCATTCCCCAAACTAAGTGGGACTTGCAAATAATTTTGTTGCTGAGATAGGCTGCCTAGTGTTTCCGATTTTCGCTTACTAGAACACGTTGAAATGGGGAAGACATAAAGCACTGACTGAAACTAGTCGCAACTGCTTGAGCTACGGAATGAAAGCTTAAAGGTCCCTTTCAATCTTGTACTGAGAATGACTTCCTTAATTGATTTAAATTTACTTCTGTTGAGATTTTCTTTCCTTTTAGGTTATTTGGTCTAGCTTTCCCAAATGCCAAAATGATAATGAAATAATAACCCACTTTTGAAGCGAGAAAATAAAATTAGTAAAGACAATAGAAAGAATATAATATAGTTGGAATTTAATCCCTGGAGCAGTGGCCAAGGCACTGCCGCCAGTCCTTCGAAGTGCCTAAACTTGCTGCTCTACAGAGCTGTCGTGTATACATATTTGTTCAACAAGCCTGTAGATTGGTAAATAAATGAACCATATTAAGATATATTTGACACTTGTATAAAAATAAACGTATTTTTCAGGTTGTCAAAGCCCAAATCTACAATAAGTTTAATTCATAAATGTTTACCTTCATTAGCATATGTAGTATTAAGAAATTAACAAACAATCAAAACTCCTCTTTGTAACTCATAAAACATACCTAGCCCATTAATTCCTGATGGACAGAGGTTGTTTTGGATGTACATAACCAAAGCTATGGCCTTTGCCAACTGCTTCCCCAACTTGTAAGCTAGAGAGGGTCAGTCTGATTTCAGCACGATGCAACAACTTCAATATTGCTTAACATTATTTTATGTTTAAAAATTTTGCATAGAGCCGGGCGGTGGTGGCGCACGCCTTTAATCCCAGCACTCGGGAGGCAGAGGCAGGTGGATCTCTGTGAGTTCGAGACCAGCCTGTTCTACAAGAGCTAGTTCCAGGACAGGCTCCAAAACCACAGAGAAACCCTATCTCGAAAAACCAAAAAAAAAAAAAAATTTGCATAGAAATTTGCTGATACAAAGGCAATTGTTCATAAGCTGTGTTATAAGCCCTGACCTTTTAAAAGAGGTCCTATTTCAGACACACATTCTTGGAAAGTTTCAAGTTTCCTTGAGTTTCTGATTTTCTGAGAGAGAAAAGTGTACCAATAAGTTCTTCAGCGTTGCTAAAATTATCAGTGAGCATCTTGTCAGACAGCGATGTGTGAAGCTGTTTTGTATGCTTTTCTCCAAGGCCAGGTTTATTGATGGAAAGAAACACTCTCTCGTTTTGAAACTTGAATCCCACCCTGTGTGGAAGACGCTAGTATAATTCAGAGACTGTGGGAGAAGACCGCACATCATTGTGTTTCTAGCTGACTTTTTGCCCATTTTCCCAAACATTAAGTCTGGAACAATGAACTCTGCTATTTTCTCCTGATGTTCATTAGATGCTTTCAGAGTCTCATTATTTGTTGTAGTTTAGGCAGAATCACACCTCAGTTCTAAGAATCTCTGAATTAGGAGCGAGACATTCTTTATTATGTTCATTAATGCCCTTTCATCCAGGTCCAGCATGCAATCAGCTTCTGAAGCTATGCCAGGATAATTTCCTCCTCGAATGTCAATGAGGAAAGAGGAAATAAACCAGGTTCATGTAAATGTGGGACTTTAATGTGACCACTAACGTTAAGTCACTAATGCAATTCTCTCATTAGCTATTACTTTCAATTAGGTGTTCTCAAACAATTAGCTTTTGAGCTACATAATCTTATTTATAGCATAAATGTTCCCTGATGAGAGAAGAAATTACTTCTGGGAAAAACTGAATCTCAAACTTTTAATTCAGGCCCTAAATTCAGATATATTGCCTCAGTTGGACTTTCTTTCTCCTAATATTGTGATCTTTCAAGGTAGTGTGAGCTTCCTTAAATACCTAGAAACATTGGGATAGAGGACACCAGGAAGCATGACACTCTGAATCAACAAAGCAAAGTGCATATGGGACACAGACTGGAGAAGCAATCACAGGACCTGCAAGGGTGTTCACCAGGTCCTCTTTCTCTCTCTCTCTCTCTCTCTCTCTCTCTCTCTCTCTGTGTGTGTGTGTGTGTGTGTATGTGTGCATGCACTATTAGCTTAATATTTTAATGAGACTCCTGACTATGAGAAGGAGTGGGCCTCTGACTCTATTTCCTGCTGTGAGACTTTTCTCGAGGTGGGTTGCCTTGTCCAACCTTGACATGACAGTTTTTGTTTCATCTTATTATATTTTATTCTGTCATGCTTGGTTGTTATCTCTTAGAAATCTGTTCTTTTCTAATGGGTGACAGAAAGGGAGTGGATCCAGATGGGAGAAGAGGCGAGGAGCAACTGGGAATAGTAGAAAGAGGGGAAATAAAGTCAGGATATATTGTATGAGAAAAGAATACTTTCAATAGAAAATAGTCGTTTTATCTTTATTTGCATCTATGTGTGCGGATGCCTGTGTGGGAGTATGTGGACATGTGTGCATGGGCCTGTGGCAGCAAAGAGAGGGAGCTAGATTCTGTGGAGTTGGAGCAGCATGTTGGTCTGAGCCCCGAGAAGTGGGTGTTGAGACCTGAACTCTGACCTTTGCAAGAGCAGCATTTGTTTTTAGCTGCTGAGCTGAGCTAGCCATCCAGACTCATACTTACTCTTACACACATACTTGTGACAAGAGTGTATTGTAAATTATAGATACTTGTGAGAAGAGTGTATTGTAAATTTTGGGCTGATTTTTATTTCACAAAACAAAGATCATAATCAGAATGACTGCTAGATTTTTCAAAAGCTTTGATAGTTTTATTTTTGTAGTCACACAATACCTTCTAAGGGCTTGATATATTTTTTTTAATAAAACATGGACATTGCCTTAAAAACCTTTCTATACAAATGTGAAACTATACAAAACATATTAAATATAATACTCCATTCTTTTAAAAAATCTATATAGGGTACCTCCATATTTTGTGGACACTGGAGGGACATTACTATGTTTAAAAGACAGAGACCAGCACTCAAGGTCCTCTCATGTCTTGTATATGGATCTGTGGAGGACTGACAGAAGACAGCAAACCATACCAAGGAGATGGAAACACATTATTACAGATTATAAGCCTTACAGTGAAAATGAGGAAGATAGAAGAAGGAAGTATTTTCTAGCCTATGCTACTTAGAGAGCGCTATTGAAATAATGATCAAGGAAGGACTCTCGGGATAGAAAGAAGCCCAGAAAGAGTGCTTGTGTAGGCCAAGGGAGGGTGAGTGCAAACTCTGAGGAGTGGGTGCAAGCCTGACCTTCCTGGAAGCAGCCATAGGGTTTGGTGACTGGGGTCAGGTGAAATGTGAGAAATAGTGTGTGTACAGGCCTCTTTGAAAAGAACAAGTCAGATCATGCAGCCAGTTTTGATTTTAAAGCAATGGAAAGCAACGGGAATACTTTCAAAAGATAACAATCCTGTGAGCTTTTCTGAAACGATACTCTTGGCTTCTGTGCAGAGACTACAGGCAAGAGCAAAAACAGGGAGTACCATTAATGGTCCACCACGGAGATGATTATGGACAAACCTGGCATAGGGTCAGCAATGATGGAAGGCAATGGGTGGATTTGAGATACACCTTGCAATTGGGAACAGCAGAGTTTGATGATGAATGAGCTGGAGGCAAAAAGGAGAAATGAAGAGAACAACTGGCTGTCACTTAGCAAAGGCAGACTGGGGATATGTAAGTGAGAAGACCTTAAACACACAGGAGGCAAGCTTAGAGGAAGCAGTGGGGTCATGGTGGCTATCTCTATCTTTGGTGATACATTCAGTGTGCATTGCCCTGAAAAAAAAATAATGATTGTGCTGATTTTTTTTTTTTTTTGCCAAGCTGCAGTCATCTGAGAGGAGGGAATCTCAACAGATAAAATTCAACCAATTGGCAAACCTTTGGAATACTTTCTTGATTAAAGGTTGATATGGGAAAATCCAGAATTCTGTGTGTATGGACAGGTGGTCTTGGGTGGCATAAAAATAAAGCAGAAAGAATATGGTGTGGAGAAAGATCCAGGAAGCAGTCATTCTCCATTGCTTCCAATTTAGCTCCTGCCTCCATGTTCCTGCCCTGACTTTCCTTCATGATACATTACAGCTGTAAGCTGAAATAAACCCTTTCTTCTGGATACTCCCAATCAACCCCTACTGCATTAGCAACCACCAGAGGCCCTGGGTGAACCTGAAGAAGCAATCACCAGAGCCACAGACCCCACCTGCATCAGTTGTAGGAAGAGATGGGTAGAAGACAGCATAAGAATATATTCAACAACATAAAGAGCAATATGGCACCACCAGTAACTAGTGGTTCTACAACAGCAAGACCTGAACATCCCAACAAAAATGAAGCAGAAAATACACTTTATATATGTGTGTGTATATATATATATAATTTTTTAATTATCGATTTTATTGAGCGCTCCATTTTTCTCTGCTCTCCTCCCTATCTCTCCCCTCTTCTTCAACCCTTTACCATAGTCCCCATGCTCCCAATTTACTCAGGAGACCTTGTCTTTTTCTACTTCCCATGTAGATTAGATTCACATATGTCTCTCTTAGGGTCCTCATTGTTGTCTATGTTCTCTGGGATTGTGAATTGTAAGCTTGTTTTCTTTGCTTTGTGTCTAAAAGCCACTTACGAGTGAGTACACATGATATTTGTCTTTCTGGGTCTGGGTTACCTCACTCAATATGATGTTTTCTACATCCATCCATTTGCCTGCAAATTTCAAGATATTATTATTTTTTTCTGCTGTGTAGTAGTCCACTGTGTAAATGCACTACATTTTTCTTATCCAAAAGAAAAAGGACTTAAAAACTTACTTTATGAAAATGATACAAACCCCTCAAAAGAAAATGAAAAATTCCATTAAAGAAGTAAAGAAAAAGAGAAACAAAAAAATGAAAGAAATCAATAAGCTCCTTAAAGAAATCAAGAAAAAACAATCAAACAGGTGAAATAAACAGCTGAAAACTTAAAAACTAAAATAGAAGCAATAAAGAGAATACAAACCCAGGGAATTCTGGAAATGGAAAATCTGGGTAAATGAACAGGAACTACAGGTGCTAGCATAATCAACAGAATACAAGAGATGGAATAGAGAATCTCAGTTGTTGGGAACATGATAGAGGAAGTAGATTCATCAGTCAAAAAAAAATGTCAAATCCACCAAATTCTTAACACAAAATATCCAGGAAATCTGGAACACCATGTACCAAATAATAATAGAAAGAGAATAAGTGCAGCTCAAAGACTCAGGAAATATATTCAACAAAATCAACCAAAGAAATTTTCCTTGTTGAGTCAGGGGAGGGCCTCATTCCCCTGCCCATGCTGCCACAAGACAGATGAGGAATGAGGACATCTCTCCCATGCTCACAGCTTTGGGGTTGATTCATCCATACCTCTACTAGCAGGCTTATCTGCATGGTGCTTTCATGGCAAGGTATAGGGCCTGATTTTCTGAGTGTCTCCGCCGTTAGAGGTCAGAAAAGCTTCCCCACTCTTACGACCAGAGGGCCAGCTCTCCCTTCTAGCCCCGGTGTTGATGGGTGGTGGTGTGGGTGGAGGTCAGCCCTTCCTACCTATGTTTGCATGAGACAGATGGGTAATCAGGACAGCGTTCCTCAAAATTGCTCACAATTTAAGGGCGTGTGCACCTACACCTGTGCTAACAGGATTGGCTCTATTGTGCTGCTCTGGCAAATGGACAAGTTTCTTAAACACTCTAAGTCTTAGACTTTTTTTCTGTTTGTTTTTAACATATAAGATGATTTTTCAGAATTATCACAAAAGTCAATGCATATGAACTTAGTTTTGTGTCCTATGTGCACAATTATAAAACCTTAATATTGGGTAGTATGCTTCAGAACATATCAGTAACTCTGCTTTTGTATTCATTGTGTATTGGCTGCAGTGATCCTTATATATACCCAACAGAGAAAGCAGTCTCACTGGGTCTACCTCCCGACTCTGAAAACATTATTTTGAAGCAACTCCTTTTACCTGTGAGTACTCAAAGGCAGCTCTTGTGCTCTGGAGAGCTGGCTCCTTGGCTCACTGTTATTTTCTTGTGTCCACTGTGCATGAGAATGTGATTTCAGAGGCTCTTGCTTCTGCTCATGTGATTGCTGCCATCAGTTTTGCTGATGGCTGGTTGTTGACTAAAAATTGCTGCCATTCTCAGACCAGGAAGATGTGGGAGAGGGATTTCTAGCTTATTCCATTGTTTCCATTTCATGCACTGTCTTGGCTTCATATGGAGAAACAGATCTTTCACCTCAGTGGGCTGTCATCCATGGGGACCTCAATGACAGGGTGCTATGGCATTTTGCCCTGGACTCTCAGGTTGTAATAGAGAACTTACAGCACAGCTTTTGAGATTTTCCTAGTTATTATCTCAGCCAATTCTTAAATTTAGACAACCTTTATTTTTGGTAAATTATTTGGGAAAGGATTCTTTGCAGAGTATCTCATGTGGGTTTTATCAAGCCTTGTCCATGGTCTTGATGCTGTTGCTGAGACAGTTATTGAGAAAAATTTTAATCTTCGGTTTCCCCACTGTCTCTTTATACAAACCACCCCATGCCCTTCTGACTTTCCTTAGGAAAAGCAGATGCAGACAGTGTTTGCCTTTCTGTGGAGCCCTGAAGAATCATTGGCGTTTGGAAGAATGGAGAATCTTAATCTCTATCATCAACATCAAAATAAAAGAAAAATGATCTATGGGGACACCCTGAGTACAAATATATGTAGAATACTAATAAAATTGGTTCACTTTTTTTATAAATTTAGTTTCCTTTTATATTATTTGACCGTAGTTTGAAAATCAGGTGAAACATAGAGGCAAGGTCTTAGAGATAAGCACAGAGGAATGAAGAAAGATAATAAAGGCAGAAGAATGAGCATATTAGAGAGTACGTATATAAAAATAGTCTCCTTTCTCTTCTCTTTTCTTTGATAGGCACTCTCCAGTCTTGACTGGCTTCTAACCTACAATGTCGCATTAAATTTATAGCAATCATTCTGCTTTAGCCTTCCTAGTACTGAAACTACAGGTGCACTCAGTACAGTGCTAGTTTTCCCACCAGGTACTTACATTTGATAAAAAGATAATAGATCATTGACTGTTCTTCTTGTTTTTTTTATTATTATTTATTTTCTTTTTTGTGGTAGTGAATATTAAATATAAAATACCTAAGGCATGGTGCATAATAATATCAATGTTCAGTCAATGGGCCTTAGCCTTGATTTCCTTTTCTATCTTGAAGTAGGGTCTTAATGAGGTGCTTGGTCCAGGCTACTGTTGAATGTACCCTGTAGTCCAGGGGAGTTTTGAACTGGGGATCCTCCTGCCTCAGCCTACCATGAAAATGGGATTATGGGCCCGTGTCACCAAGTATTATTTCAATAATAGCATTTTCTTTTGTGTTCTTGGATATTATTATACTTTGTATTATATTTTAAATAGTTACAGAATATAAAGTATATAGAAGCGTGAGAATTATTTTTCAGAAGATTTAAACTTCATAAGGTAAAAGAAAATGTTTTTGTCTAATGGCGACTAAAAATATCACAAAAATATATTAAATTAAAACTGGCAAATAACTATGTTTGTCACCTTTCTATTGGTAAGTAGCTTAGTACCAGATGGGATTCCATAAATAAATACTGTGGTTTGCCTTCTCCAAAGAAAGTTTCTGTTATTCCAAAAAATGAAATATGTAGAAATAAGGTAGAAATATATTTTTTGTTTTATAGAGTCAGTTAAAATGTACTATATTACTAAGAAATAAGTTTTGAAGAATGATTTAAGAAGCCACCATGGAGGATTGTGAGATGTCTCAAGGTGTTTAGGAGGGCACTAGTGTGAGAATATGCCTGGTCTACTTGCATTCTTTAATGGGTTAGGATAAAAGTTACAAATACTAGATAAAAGAATTTGAATGGAAGAAGAATTTGGATGGAAGCTTCGCAGTTCATTGGATCAGTACGTTCTCTTAATAGAATAACCAGAGCAACAGATCAGGCCTGAGTGCTGATTGGGAGCTAGAGGACAGATATGTGGTAGGGTTAGTAGAAGATAGTTTGGATCTGACATGTTCTATTAAAGTTTGTATGTTGAAGCCTGTGTTCAAATGCAGCATTATGTAGAGGTGGGGATGTGGACCAGTGATTGTGTCATAGGGCTCAGGTGTCATTCATGTTATAGACCATCACTTGATGTGCTGTTTAGTTTAGGAGTGGTGGGACCTTACGAGAAGCTGATGATGAAGCTTAAGGTGAAGCTGGTTGAAGGTACTTGAGTTGTATCTTTGGGGATTATCTCTTGTTTCTGAACCCCCCATCTGTGCTTTCTGCCTTCCATGATGTGAGCAGCTTGGACCCACGATGATTTTCTGTCTGAGAGGCCTGCAAAGATGGGGACAAGGAGCCTTAGTGTGGAGCCTTGAAACCATCTTTAACAATAAACCTTTGCTCCATTGCGTTGATTTAACTCGGGTATTTTCTCAGAAGGAAGGAGAGCAGACTAAAACAGATTGTTCTTTTGATAGGCTTTGCTGCTAGATATTGCTGTAACACTTGGTGGAGACACAAGTATTGAACACAAGTGTTCAAGCCACAGAGAGGGAAGTCGAGGTGTATTCACTCGCATTTTCTTTGATGTTTGCACTCACATGTTCTTCTTTTAAAACTTACCTAATTTTGAAGATCCTACTTTTTGATTATACCAACATAAATTTTATTATTATCACATTGAGTTTTTCTGATTCACTATATCTTTGGTCTTAGAAAGAGGACTAGGCATTTAAGAGTATGGTGTTCTTGTATATCCAACTGTAACTGATTAAAGCAGTTTTATAAAATTTTGTGGAATCAGTAACTTGTGCCTGGAGGAGTCAGGCAGGTGAAATAAATACCTCCTCAGAATTAATAAGGCCATAGCTGCTTATCTTGTATCCAAGTTAATTTATTCTCTGGTCTTAGTGCATTAAATTTCATGAGACATATGATATATTCTTATTATCTTTGGCTGTATCGCCATCAACATATACAGAGCTCAGTGTTTACCATCTGTAAGATTGGAGAAATGGTTGAGTTCATGAATTACTACATGTACTTTTTTCCTATGGCTCCCTGAAAGTGTTGGCCTTTATAGTTGTCAGTGACCTTGGGTTTGTAAGATCATTAGATGATTTCTTTTGAGGTATAAACTCATATTTATTGATTGATATTATTAATATTTTGCATTACTTTCCTTTCATTCAAATTTTTTTCTACCCCTCAAACTATTTCTGTCAGTCTCATTTACTACCAGCCCTTTCTATTATTATCACTGATAATTCCTTTTCTCCTTGTTTCTCCATTTCCACCCTTTCAATATTCTCTCTATCCCCCCTCTTTCCTTCGTTCCTTCTTTCCTTTCCTCCATCCATTCCTCACACCCTCCTTCACTCCTTTCTTCCTCTCTTTCTCTCTCTTCTTTCTTTTCTTCTCTTCCTTTTACTTCATCAACTCTCATATCTCTCAAAATTTATATTATCTCAACCCTTCTTTGTTTTTTCTAATATGAGGGATGATATTTTATTTTTTAACCATTATGCTATAGTTATTTAAAGGGCATAGTGTGATAATTCAGTTCATGTATATCATGTATAGTAATCAAATCAGAATGACTTTTATATATGTCCTCTACCTAGAGACCTTCCTGAATACTGACAAAAAATTTCAAGATTCTAATGAGTAAAGAAAAGAGTTGCTCTTTGAATATTTTCACATAGATGATCCACAAATATCTTATGTTTATCCATAAATTTTTATTCTCCTACCAAACCTTTGTATTTCTTTCACAATTTGTCATTCTCTACATTGTGCAGGCCCTTCTAAGTAATTAATACTGAATTAAACCCTATAGTCAGTGAGCAAAGAACATACATCTTTGAGAGATACGTGTTAGATTATCTATTTAGGAAAATGGTTATATAATTTCACTTAAGAAAAGGGTAAATAGTTTCATACCCTTACACTGTGAAACTAAAGTTGAAGATATTACCAAAATTCTAATTACTCACTGGAGGTTAGAGAAGCCCCTGTCCCTAAGCAAGTGTAATTTAGGTTGTGGAGGTAGCTTTGAAATTGTAGATAGAATTTTCTCTTGGAAAGGAAGAGTAGGTAAGATCCTGAGCTGGGAAGAAAAGGTAGGTGCTATTTGGCAAGACCGCATGACAGAGAAGGACGAGTAAGTAGAAGAACTTTTGTCTGTCAAGATTAAGAATTTAGGCTTTATTAATAAAAATAATGTAAGTGGCAATGTATTTGTCAGTGAAGATGTCCAGCCCAAGGGCACTGTAATCTACCCAGTCCCACAAACTACTAGAGTGGGGACCTTCTGAAAATTCTTCCTTCTGTTGGTGCTCCACCATCTGCCATATAAGCCAGCCTCCTTTCTCCAAGTGGACAGGTGTACTGCCACGTGTGTACCTATGCCAAATGCCCTTCAATTTGTCTCCCCCTAGATTAACATGTGTACACATGCATGTTAAGCTTGATGAGCACCTCTATGTAATTTTCTACTACTTTCTGTCCTTTCTTGTCTGGATCTCATCTTCAAATCAGCTGTTATATCTTCACAGAGGCCAGTATGCATCACAGCCTAGAACTAACTGTCCATAGAAATCATGGGTTTGCTTTTCTTTCTGCTCTTCTTTAATGAAAAGCTTTTGGGAAACAAGATCCTTTATTCCTACATTGCATGGAGTAGTTGATCTATCTATCTATCTATCTATCTATCTATCTATCTATCTATCTATCTATAATATGGAAATTACATGTAGATTGTAATAACAGAGACAAGGTGCTTTAACAACACAGCATTATATTTAAATTATTTAGGGTTTCTATTGCTGTGAAGAGACACCATGATCATGCAACTCTTATAAAGGAAAACATTTGATTGTGGTTGGCTTGAAATTTTCGAGGTTTGGTCTATTATCTTTATGTTGGTGTTCAGGCAGATATCGTGCTGGAGAAGGAGTTGGAAAATCTACAACTTCGTCCTCAGGCAGCAGAACCAACTGTGTTCCATACTGAGCTTAGCTTGAGCATGTATGAGACCTCAAAGCCCACCTTTGCAGTGACACACTTCCTCTAATAAGGGCACACCCACTCCAACAAGGTCATACCTCCTAACAATGTCATTCCCTATGGGCCAAGCACTCAAACACATGAGTCTTTGGAGACCAAACCTATTCAAAGCACCACAGAAGCCAAAATATATCATTAAACTTTACTTCTAATTAATTTATAAGTATTATATATGTGTATTAATGTGACTAAAATGAAAGTAATACACCAAGGATGTTGTACTACTTTTAACAATTTTATTTGTGTGTATATTCTTGGGATTGTATTTATGTATAAACTCTTGGGATTTGTTGAGTACCAGTTCCTAAGGTGTATTTCACACTCATTATACCATAGTTTCTGAGTTAAGTCTTCCTTATCAGGGAAGGAGCAAGTACAGATCTTTTATTTTGGTGAAGATTCTTTATTGTTGGATTGAGAAAGGAGTGCATAGGCCTTTTTAAGGAATATCTTGAAGCTGTGTCTGGAAGAAACAGCAGCCTGGCAGAGAAAAATGTAATATTGGCAATATCTGGTTTTTATAAAAGTCAGGCTTCAAGCTGCTGAGAAAGAAGACATGGTTTCAGGGTGGAAAGAGGGCATAGGAAAGAGAAAATATGGCTGAAACATTGAGCAGTAGCTATGTGTAATTGCCAGAATTATTAAGAAATTTAGGAAATACAACAGGTTTTGAATAGGATAATGAATAGAAGGAAAGAAAGAGAGAAAACAGGAGAGGGGGGAAGGAGAGACGGAGAATAGTGGAGAATAAAAAAGAAAGGAGAGAAGAGGGTATATTAACCTACCCAAGAATTGGGGGTAAATATTGTGATCCTCAGATGGCAAGCTGGGGACTGAGAAGAGCTTGTATACACTTCCAGTCTGAACTGAGAAGAGCTTGTATACACTTCCAGTCTGAACTGATAAGTCTGAGATCAAAAGAATTTATGGTACACATTTCAGTCCAAGTCCATTGGCAAGAAACCAAGAGACCCAAGGAATAATTTTAATAGGAAAGCAGAAGGTAAGTGTGCCAGCTCATGCAGAGAGTAGGAGAAGGTGACAGAGAGCTCTTGCTTCCTCTGCATTTTTGCCTTATTTGGGTTTTCAGAGTTTCACATCAGCCATAAATATCCCCCACATACATACCCAGGAATGATGCTTTAATAAATACCTTACTATCCTACTACCCAGTCAAATTGATACTTAAAATGAGAGTCACAGCAAGGTTTGAGTGAGATGAAGCTCTGTATCAAAGCAGAAGTTCAAATGACAGATACAGATCTCAGAGTCTAGGTCAAAGAAGTAGCAAAGAGAAGGTCGGTTTGACTCTGAAGATGTACCTTATTCTTGGGGATTTAGGGAAGCCTGAAAAGTAGAACATCACAGTTGCTAGGGTAAGAGAAGACCTCTAAGGCCTGGAATGCCATAGTGTATTCAAGGGTCCAAGTGGATCTCACATGTCCTAGTAAGATTACAGTGGCAACATCCTTGCGACTGGGGAAGCTCCTGGCTATAAATGTTGTTGGCACAGACATACATTCATTATAATTCATAAACTTAAATTAAGATAACCTGAAGATATTCCTTGCAAATTGCATAGAGGATGGGAGCTTCATTCAGCAGAAACCTTAGAATTGTTTAGATTTCAGACTGTGATTTTTTTTCTTCTCTATACTAGATTAGTAAGCCTGCCAGCCTGTATGACTGTGATGATCTTATCTCTAGAGGAATAGTGTTAGCCTTGCAGTTGACAGGTAGGGTGAAAATCAAAGCGTAGCTCCAAGAAGTTTAAAGACAAAGAGAAGTCACATGGGTAAAGGAAGAGTCGGTGACTGTAAAAATCTGGACTCTGTGCAGCAGGTGGTAAGAAACTATTGAGACTGGGGACCTGGAAACTTTACTTTGGAAAGAATTACTTAGCTTAAAGTAGAAATTTTAGAGAAAGTTTCACTCAGGGTTGAGCAATAATGAAACCTTTATCTGGAGTTAAGTTTCTAATAGGGCTTGTGATCTTGTAAAGAACAGTATTTCTTGAGGACTGGACTCCAGGTAATGAAGCAGCTGACTTGGAAATGAAACCTGGATGAATAGCCTTGTAAATGCTTGATTATTGTGACAAACTGCATCACATCAACTTGAATGGCTTTATAACTACATGCATTTGAATAACTTTGTGACTCTTAAGGTAAGATGAAAGATAAAGAAATGCTTCGGCAGGAAGTCAAGCTGTTGTCCATTATCTCTGACTGATTAAAACTTACTTATTATTTTCTCAAGAATATACTGTAACTAGTTTTTCAAATATAGAAATATAAAACATGTATTTGTGGTACAGAACATAAAATAAATTCTAGATCTATTATAGCCAAATGACCAAATGAATGCATCCAAATCAAAGGCTTTAAGTACACAGTTCTATTCATTAAAACATATATTTTGGAGCTGGAGAGATGGTTCAATGGCTATGAGCACTTGATGTTTGCAGAGAACCAGGGCTTGTTCCAGGATTCACATGGTGGCTCACAATCACATGTAACTGAAGTTTCAGGGAATCCAAATTCCTCTTCTCACTTTTCTGGGCACCAGGCACACATTCAAGACTCTTGTATACATGCAGGCATAACACTCAGTGTACATATAACAAAACAAATAATAAAAAGAAACACTTGCAACAAACTCTTATTTGTAATTGCTTCTGTGATTTGTTTGGTTATGAAGAAATAAGAAACAACATATTTATCAGAAGGTTATATTAAAGTGAGGTCAAGACAAGTTAATGATAAATCTCATTAATGATATGACTAAGTGTAATGTAGAATACAATGGAAACACAAAGGAAACTAGAGGAAGCCTAGCTCAATAAATACATATTGGAATTTTGAGGCAGTAAATAATGAGTTTAAAGAAGAACATTCTAAAAGCTAGGAGATGGCCCACTTGGTAGGGTGCTTGTCTTGAAAGCATGAGAGATTGAGTTCAGTTCTCCAGAACTGCTTTACTAGCCAGCCTAGCCTACTATTTGAGATCTTGTTTCTAATACAATATGTGGCTGAGGAGATTGTCTCAATAGATGGAACTGTGCTTTGCTGCAGGAGTTTGAGGATCTGAGTTCAGAGGCCCAGAACCCACATGCAACTGGTTCACATCTGTTACCCCAGCACTGCTGTGAAGAGATAGTGAAAAGAGGAAAATGACAAATATTATATTTAGCATGGAGAATGCAACTATGAGCAATAAGAGAGAGGGATCTTGTCTCAAACAAGGTGGAAGGTGAAGACAGACAGCAGATGTTCTTCAGTGACTTTCATGCATGTGTCTACACTCATACACATGAACATATACACACACAGAAACATAGATGACACTTAACTCCTGAGAAGTGACATCTGAGGTTGTATTTTGGTTTCTGCCTATACAAGCACACACATGTATGCACACCCCACAAAGATGCATCTGCACACATATGAGCACTCATACATGTTCACACACATAAAACATTCCAGAGAAAGTAACAAGGAAAAAGTACATTTATTAAAGTAAGACACTCTTGATAAATCATAATCATTTAATAAAGAATGTATAGAAAACAGCATATGATTGCTAAAGAGTTATCAATGACAGGAGTACATAGAAAGGGTACATAGACATACAGATATGAAGTCAGAAAAGAGTTTGTATTATATTATGGACTTTGGATTTATCCTGAATCAACATAATCTGAAATATTTAAAAAGTGTTGTTATGCAATAATATTTTTTTACTTTGTCCTTAATGATATTATTTTAACAGTGGAGTTGAGTAATATTAGAATGAGATGATATTGGGGCAAGGTATAGTTCAACTCAAACAATAGTAAGGACATCTGAGAATATAGTTAAGTCAATGGATACAAAAGGAGATCCAAATTCTGATGATATTAAAGAGATCAACTGGATAAAGGATGGTAGACAGTTGGGTTCAGAAGGTATGTGAGAGGGTAAGTAGATTAATTGGTTTCATTCCTCCAGTAGATGTAGTCAAAGAAAGAATGCCCTTTCTGGAGAAAATGTTCAGGGAAGTTGATGCATAGAGACTAGAAAATAAGGTTATATTTTAAATGTATTGTGTAAAGTACAGGGCTAATATCCAAATGAAAGAGCTACAGGGACTTAGGCAAATCTGTTTATGCTCCAAGGAAACTGTACATTGGTGGGGGCAGATTTGGATTTGGTAGTAGTTAGCAATTGAAGAGAAAGAAAAAGGTGAAGGATATTGGTGTCATCGACCGAACTGTGTTTCTATGATATATGTGTGTTGAAGCTATAGCCTCAATGTGCTTGGGGTCCAGGTCTTTAAAAGGTCAATTAAAGTCAATTATATCAAGGGTAGTGTCTCAAGGCATTACCATGTGCCCTGTGGTTTACTGGTAATGCTCTGGAACCTTATTTCTCCAGCAGTTACTGGTGTCTCTCAGATTCCAATTTCATTCTCCTTGTGTCTGTTTGGATTTCCCACCTATCTATATTCTGCCCTGCCATAGGCCAAAGTGGCTTCTTTATTAACCAAAGGTAATAAAACATATTCACAGCATACAAAGATATCCCACATTAGGGAGAAAGGCTTTATGTAGTTCACAGTTCCAGGTTCCTGTCCATGTTGACAGGGAAACCATAAAAACTTGGGGGAGTTGATCACATTGCATTCTCAGTCAAGAAGCAGAGTGTGAGGAATGAATGCTTCCAAATGTTCAGTTCTCTCTCTCTCTCTCTCTCTCTCTCTCTCTCTCTCTCTCTCTCTCTCT
>JABTXL010000001.1:7852818-7887110 GCA_025134845.1 Neodon shergylaensis
TCTCTCTCTCTCTCTCTCTCTCTCTCTCTCTCTCTCTCTCTCTCTCTATTTTATAGAGTCGGGATCACAGTTAGAGAATGGTGCTATACATAATTTTTGGTCCAAGAGAACTGTCTCTTGTGTGTGGAGAGGTCCATCACCCCACTGGTTCTAGATTCCATCACTTTAACAGCTCTAACCACCACAGATTTCAACTAACTTTTTATTGTACCATATAATAAGTTCAAGAATGTAGGAGTCAGAAGATGGCTAGCTCCCAAGATTATCAGTGTCTCACCTATACCATACCATCTATCTAAACTTACATATTTTTTAATACTCAAAGAGGTAAAATTTACAATGTATCCTAATTCCAAAATTCCTAATGTATTCATTAGGAACTACCACATGTGCAAAGAGAGAAAAATATGGCATAAAGAGTTCAGAAAATATGATAGAAGAAAACCCCCAGAAGGCATGAGCAATAAGTTCTTTAGATGATGGTATTTAGAGAGTTTTAAGGTTTTATTCTTTTGTGTAATAATTTAGTAATTGAATTCCTGGATTGAAGTTATTAACTGAATATATGAAAGATATAAAAGTACTATCACAAAACTTGTAGAAGAGAAAAATGTACATTATGAGATATGGAGCATACTGCATTCTATTTATAACAGATTCTAAACAATCTATCAATTGACACACACACACACACATGTTGAACTTGAAGACAGTGAAAAGCAAAGTACCCAAAATAATACATAGAAAGAAGAATTTCCAAATCATAAAATTTGAATTTCGTTCTTTTTTTTTTTTTTGGTTTGGTTTTTCGATACAGGGTTTTTCTGTAGCTTTGGCATCTGTCCTAGAACTCACTTTTGTGCACCAGGCTGGCCTCAAGCTCACAGAGATCTGCCTGCTTCTGCCTCCTGAGTGCTGGGATTAAAGTAAAATTTGAATTTCTAAAGGGTCAAAAATATTTAAATATATAATACTTGGAAAAAGATTAATGGTTGAGAGAAAGCACAAGACTTTGAGAGAAATCTTAGTTGAAGCTCAACATAAAAGCCCTTATATGAACTCAAAATATCAGGAACTTAAAGGTTAAGTTCAAATTGAGGACAGAAGAGTGGAGGCCTGAATGACAACAGGTAACTTGGAATCAATGCTAGTGAAAAGTCAGTGGAGGAAATCTTTAAAATACCAAAAGAAAGAAAATCTGCTATTGAAAATAACTTTCAAACTAAAGATGAAAGAAACTATTTCTTGACAAACAAAAAGTAAAAGATGGTATTCCAAGGACTTATGTGCAAAAGGTAAGTAAAAGTCCTTCAGCATTAGAAGACAAATGAGACCACATAGAATGGTTTTCCACAGTGAAAGACTACATCAGATATGTTATGTTAAATATATGAGTTAATATAAATAATTTTTGGTTTTATTTTAATAAAAATAAATGGCATTATAGTATAATATTAGTAAAAGCAAACTGCATAAAGTAACACAATGATTATGAGAGTAAACTGAAATACATTGCTTTAAGTCTTTTAGATTACATGTCTAGGCTAATAATATTAATTTGCATAGATAGAGTAAACAAAAGTGTTTATAATACAGTAGTGTTTACACACACAAACACACACACACCCCTAACTCTCCCAAACCCAATAAAATCAGTGAACAGCTAATAAAAATTAACAAAAAGAGGCTAATTAAAAATAAACACATAGATCCTATGTGAAAAGTAGTGAACAATAAACAAATCTTCTGAGAGAAATCCAATACCAAAATGAAAGACTTAAACACAATCATATTATTAGTCACATTAAAAGTAAATTGTGTAAATATTCTAATTAAAAAACAGATCTTCAGATTCAATAAAACAGTTCAACTATATGCTACCTACCGGAAACACAGTGTGCAAAAAGGTTAAAAATAAAAGGAGAAACAGAGATATACCATGCTAACATTAAACAAATAAAAGCTGATGGGAATTTTAAATGATATAACCCATTTGGAAAAGTTTTCTAGTTTCTTCTTTAAAAGCTAATTATACAACCACCATATGATCCAGGAATCCTGTGACTGAGTATTTATTCAAGACAATAAAAGTATATGTCTATACAAAGACTTTCACATGAATATTTATAGCAGTTACGTTTGCAACAGTTTTTCTTTTAAAGCCTGAATAAGTCGAAGTGCCCAACAACAGTTTAAGAGTTAAATTAATTGTGGGTAATTCATAAACTGAGTTACTACTCACCAATAAAATAATCAACTATTACTGCAGAGAACAGCATAAATGAGTATCATAATAATTATCTTAAATGAAAGATATACTAATGTGACACATAAGGAGATCAGTGTTTACCTGAGGATGGAGGCAATAAGAGGGATAAACAGCATGGAATATAGAGAAATCTTTGAAGATGCTGGACATATTACCTTAATTATGGTTGATGGCTTCAGACTCTTATTTCTTTTTTTTTTAATTGAAAAAAAATCCCTGCTTCCTCCCAACATCCCATTTCCCTCCCCCTCCTCTCGCCCCTCTCCCCCTCCCTCTCCAGTCTGAAGAGCAGTCAGGGTTCCCTGCCCTGTGGAAAGTCCAGGGTCTTCTCCCCTCCATCCAGGTCTAGGAAGGTGAACATCCAAACTGGCTAGGCTCCCACAAAGCCAGAACATGAAGTAGGATCAAAACCCAGTGCCATTGTTCTTGGCTTCTCATCAGCCCTCATTGTCCGCCATGTTCAGAGAGTCCGGTTTTATCCCATGCTTTTTCAGTCACAGTCCAGCTGGCCTTGGTTAGCTCCCAATAGATCAGCCCCACTGTCTCGGTGGATGGGCGCACCTCTCGTGGCAGACTCTTATTTCTGAAATTATATTATAGTATGTTCAAGCTATGTAGCTCTAGTTTATTATATATTATTATATCTAGTAGAAAATAGTTTTATCTGAAAATTTCCAGAAAGCTCATTAAGTAGATGCCACTATTGACAGGAAGAATTAAGAATCTATCTGATGTTAATAACTATTAACATATTTTTGTGCAAGTTTATGTATTTTATTTAAAATCAAAATTATGTGTGTTCTTTAAAGGGTCAAAGACTGAAACTTTGAAGAGACATGTTAGTTGTTTTCCAGAATTTACAACCCATTGTCAAAATAATAGCACCTAATATTGAGTAAGAAGATTCAGGTCATTGGGGATATATCAGGTGCATGAGATGTAGTTACTTTTAGATGTGGTCTGAGAAATTCAATAAATGTTGTCATGAAAGAGTTAATGCAGTAGAAAGTCACATTTTCTCCTGGTGTTAAAGCATTTTAGAGAATCTGAGTTAATATATTTCCAACTATCCTGATAACATGCTGTATTAATAAATGTCTTCCAATATAAAATGTGCTCTATCAGTTCATTTCGTATCTCCCTTGTACTTTTTAATAAACTGATTATAGATGAACGTAAAAGCACTGAATAACAATGGATAGAGAATTGTGTATTTAATACATTGCTTGACCTACAGCCTTGGAACATTAGCTTTCAAATAAAGCTTTCAAAAAAATCCCATTTAATTGTTCTTAGTTATGCCATTTGTATTGTTCCTGTATACAGTACCTTGCAATCCTAGAATGCAGTGTTCTGCAAGGGCAGGCTTTTTATGAGCTCTGCCTCTTCCACCAATGTTATGATTGACTATAATTCAAAAATACCAGATGGCTGACTGTAATCAAACAACAATATAACAGAGAAAGATTAATCCTGATTTCTGAGTATGATATTAAGCTTTTGAAAGCCTATTTCTGGTTAAGCTCAGGTGATTGATTTATGATGGCCTACATATAAAAAATAGATGTTGTGATTTTTGAGTTATGGGTCTAGATATGTCTGGATTCACTATATTAAGAATCTTAGGATGTGATCTCAAATCATGCTTGTAATGCATTCATCTGTATGTGCATAACTGCAAGTGGTAAGCTTAGCTATATGATGAATTCGGTATCACAATGAAAACCTCTTGATCTTATTTATATGGCACAGTCAGGTGAGACTTCTTTATCACTCTCATCACATTTCTTGATTTTGTACTATCTCTGAGCAATTGGATAACAGGGATTGGGTTTTCATTTTTGTGTTTCATAAACAAGGTATTTGTTCAATTGATGAAGAAAAATTTGGAAAGATGGTATGCAGTAGTTAGAGTCATCATCAATTCCTTAAGTATTAACTGAAATTATTAATGACAGATTTAATAGAAATTTTACAAAATGCAAGTTTGCCTTCATAGCACCAATTTTATTTCACACTAAACAGTATTAAGTGAGTAACACTCTTAAAGGCCCATGGCAATTCATCTGGGTCAAATGGTTTCACAGCTGATAGGAAAATCATAACTTCTTTTCATTACTGTCTACTTAAACAAATAGACATGTATTTTATAAGAGAGATGTCAGTTATTTGGTCTTTTGCTCCAGAAGGTAACTATTTGGGTTTTTCTTTTTAAATATGCCAATTCACATTTTAACTTTTCTCTGGATCAGTAGAGTGCTTGACCTCAGGGCTTTCTTGGCACCAATACCTGTTGAAATTGCAGCATCCTGAGCAATAGGTGCATATATGCCAGCTCCTCCTGAGGTGTCCTTGCCAAAATCAGAGACTTTTAGGCATCCCTCCATTGCATTTGTAGGATAAGCATTAGTACCCCTACTATGCAATTTTAAGCACTTGTCTTTGAGACATCTATTTCCCCATTTCTTTCTCCTCTTACTGTAAAAAAAGGGATTTACATTTAAAACAATACAGTTCTTGAGTTATTTTCAATTTCTTGCTTAAGAAAGAAGATTTGGATATTACTGAAAATCCCTCCCCATCATTTTAAAACAATGGCTCATTGGTGTTACTTAAATGGGCTAAAATGTTTCACCTATTCAGTTTTTATAAATTATACAGTTAATGCTTTCTCACTTGTTGCTAGCACTCTTTTAAATGTTGTTTACTCCTGCTATATTTGCTATTGAAAACAGAATTTCATTTTTTTTGTCCATGTTAGTATGGAAATTGTAATGTAGATCAGGTTGGCCCCTTGCTTGCAGCTCCTGAGTGCTGGGATTACCAGCACATGCTACCTAACCTGGCTTTCTTTCATTTTTGTATATTCATTTTATATATTCAAGTGTGGGAACTCCTTCAAACAATGGCCTTTGAGCTGCTGGACCACTTTGGGAATTGTCTTGGGTATTATAAACAGTTGTAGAAATATGTGCACCCTCTCTTGTCTGCTGGATTCAATTCCTGTTTCCTGCTCGTGCAGAGGACTGTTGATCTGTGAGTCTAGCCCTAAATAAAGAACCCTTTATTATACTACATGCTAAGCTAGTGTGGGACGACTTTATTGTAAACATTTACATTCCTGTTTTTCTCATTCTTCGATGTTTCCATTGGTTTTCAAATCTACTCTGCCATTCCGAAATAACTATAATACCTTGTTTGTGCAAAAATCCTATAGATACCACTCAAGATGTATACCATTTGATATCTGCATGGTACATTCAATTACAGCAAAAATTTGAATTTAAGATGATTTTGAATTGTGGGATATCCTCATATACATAATGTGATATGAAGATATCACATTATCTAAACAAACATAACTTAAGTTTCATATGCACCATTTCCCTATAGTCTGAATATTGTTTTATACAATATTTTAAGTATTTTGTATATAGGAACAAAGTTTTATGGAGTGAGATTTTCCCCTTGTATTTTAACAGTGTTCAGAATTTGGACTTTGGAACATTTCAGGTTGTTGACTTTTGGACTAAGGCATTCACTCTACATGATCTGAAGACTTTGGCTTAAGTTTCCCTGTGTGCGTGTACTTGTGTGTGATATACATTTCAAGCATATGTGCCTTAAAAAAAGCAATAAATTTTATCCCCATTGCATTCCTTTCATGTAACATCTGGTAGCTATGAATGCAAAGCACCCATATCTAGTTTATCATCAAACTGCTGTGGATAATGCCATAAACATCATTCAAATCATTCAAATTCTCCCATTGTACACGGTGCTCCCTTCCTTCACTCATCACTCTGTCTTCCCCATGTTGCCTACTCTCTATGCAGCCCTGCTGTTTCTCAACCAGCTGACCTTGATGTATGCCCAGATGCAGGTCAGCTGCACCAGTGAAATCGACACTGTGTGGTGGCCTGAACTAAACCACCATGATGACTGTAATATAGGTTGATATTCCTTAATGCGTCACCCTCAGATGAAAACCTGAAGGTGATCATTGACTGCTGAGAGATGAGCTGGGGACGAACTCCTGCATAGGATGTTAAATCCCAAGTGATCAGAATACCAATTAGAAGGCAAAGAATGATCATAAGCTAGAAAATTTAGAGGAGCCTTATTGTCCCTGTACATCCAGAGAGAAGATACTGTTTTTACCTTGGAAAGTGTATGTACGTCTGGAATAAAAACTTTATGACCTATTCTAGAGAAAGGTCATAGAAATCTGTCATGGCTTGAGTTGGGAAAAAAAGGGCAAAAGGATTTCACAAGGAATTTCTTGTTTTGGCTGTCTCCTCAAAGTCTGTGTGTCATATTTTCTGGTCTCATGTTTTAAATCCTTCAACTGTTTCCTGAATGAATGATGAATTAGATTTCTTTTTCCATTTATATTGCTTGGCTTCATTCATTCACTTGTCATGAAATCTGTATGTAAGAAGGATTTCTTATCTCCTTGAGCTCTATATAAGCTTGGCATAAGGCCACATCTCTGAGTTTCCAGATATATTCAAATCTGACCTGGAAATTTCCAAAAGCTACTGATAGACTTTTCTATGAATACTTTATCCTTAGCTTGCTTCTCTCTCTCTCTCTCTCTCTCTCTCTCTCCCTTCTCTCTCCTCCCCTCTTCCTGTCTCTCCTTCTTTCCCTCTCTGTCTCTCTCTCTCTCCCTACTTTTCTCATCCCTCTCTTTTATTTTTGTATCAAGTCAGTCCAAACATAAAACGCAAATTCTTCTCCAATTTTCAGAAAGCCTATATGACCTAGTTAACATTCTATGCCAATAGCACAAGGCCATAGGCTGGACGAGTTGAAAAATAAGATGTTTGGTTTAGTTCTAAATTTTAGGGGCTCCAAAGTTAAGGTCCCCCATCCTGTGATTGTCTTCCTCTGACAGATAGGTATCACATGAGGTGATACAAGGCAGCCTGTGGTATGAAAAAGGAACATGTATTTATGTGTCTTCTTCTTGTAAAGCTGCCAGGATTCATTCATGGAAGAATGCCAATGACTTTAATTCTCAAAACCTTGAATGGTTTTTACCTACAAACGTGATACTCTACAGTGAAGATTCAATTTCAACACAGGAAGTCTTAGGGTATACATTCCCACTATATTTAAACCATATCTATTTGCAATTAAGAGTTTCAGAGTGGGGAAGTTATTGAAGTAAAGGATGGGAGGAATTGGTGAGATAAGGTCATCGTGTATTACAACAATGTGGCCGGTTCCCAGAAGAACCTGCTTCACCCCTCTGTAAGGGATCCACTCTAATTATTGGTCTCAATTCCTGTTGTAGTCTATTTTTCTGTTTGTCTGTTATCAGATCTCTTGTAAAGGCTAATTTCCTCTTAATCTTTTACAAATAGTTTAGCTTTTCTTTGACCTTGCTGCCCTGGCCCTTGCTGTCTGTTGATGCCTTCATACGTCACTCATTTTTTTTAATTTAGCAGATTTTTTATTACTTTATAAATAATACTAATCAAAATTTCCACTTCATACCCTCCTCCCACTTCCCTCCCTTCCCCCCTCCCCCTTCTTTTCCAGTCCAAGGAGCAGTCAGGGTCCCCTACCCTATGGGAAGTTCACGGTCCTCCCTGCTCTCCCCAGGTCCAGGAAGGTGAGCATCCAAACAGACTAGGCTCCCACAAAGCCGGTCCATGCAATAGAATCAAAACCCAGCGCCATTGTCCTTGGCTTCTCCATCAGCCTCCACCACTCTTACCTCAAAGAATTTATGGATAAAGATGTTAGCAGTCAAAGCTCCTTCCTTAAAGTAATATTTTCCACCTGATTGTCATTCTTATTTATTCCTTCACTAAACAAATGCTTACTGATATTTATGCTGAGCTAAGTACTATGCAGGGGAGGCACACACAAACCTTAAAGAATGAGGTCATTTGCTTGATGTACTTGGGTTGATAAAGGGTATATGTACCACAAAAGATTATGTCAGGATGCTCCGAGATTATGCAGTAGGAACTCTAGCAGACTACAATAGACTAAAGATAAGTTGAGAGGGCCATGATCGGAGAACAAAACTATAAATTTTAGTTATAAAAGAATTCTTGTAATTAGGGTGGTATTTGAATGTGAAGAGAAGTTTGGTTGACAACAGATTCTTCCTCCTGTACCAAGTTCGGGGTTTACAGGAAGCAGTCAGAGAGCCAAGGACTTTGATACATAATGAGCTGATTTTATTTTGGGTGCTGGCCTTATGAAAGCAGTCACGATATAGCATGATGGAAATTTCAAGTCTGCATACCTTTTTAGTAAACTAAACTTCTTATCCATAAGGCAACTCTAAGCAAGCTATGTAATATTTGTGGCTCTTTCTCTGTGCTTTTATGTGAAGGGATAAAGTACTTAGCTGCTTGTAGGTTATTCTGTGAATCAGATGAGAGAATGTAGGTATATACTACTTAAATGAATTTATTTTTATTATAGCAACTGAGTTTCACAATGATAAGATCTTAGTTTTCTGCAGTTAGAACAGAAGTTTTAAGAATCTAAAGTTTCAAGTCTGAAGAAAACTTGATACAAACAGGCATGACAGATGAATACATATTTTATAGCAAGCTTCTTTTTTATTTTGTTTGCATGCTCTTGGCAACACTTCAAAATCGATGATGCAACTGAAAGCTGAGCCACAGGAAACCTGACTCTGCTTTTTCTCCACTGCAGTAGATTCAGAATGATGAGACCATGATTCTTTGTGCTGACAGCACATCCTAGCTTTTGTACATTCAACCTGATAATGCACTCTGCCTGAGAAAAATATTACTTTCAAACCGGAATCAGTTTACAGAAAAGCAAACAGTAACATCAGTGGGAGGATGTGCATTGCATGTGTATGCGCGCGTGTACGCGTGCACGCGCACACACACACACACAGAAGCAAATTAAAGTCTATAGGAAAAATCCTAAACTATTAACAGACTCCTAACTTAAATTGTTTGGAAAACATTAGCAGAGGGGCCATGAACCTTTACTGCAGATAGACATGTGGATAAGGAAAAAATATTGTATTATAATTGATTTCCTGATTGATTGGTTGATATAGATCACTCTATAATTCTCAAAAATTATCTTGTAACAATACATTGGAATGAATTATTATTTGTAATTTCATTTTATGAAGAGCAACATACAAATTAGAAATATTAGTTATAAAAACTGTTTCAGATTGGTGTTTAGTTTGTGTGTGTGTGTGTGCATGTGTGTGTATGAATGTATGTGTTGAGTGTGATGTGCACATCAGTGCAGGCTCCTGTGAATGTCAGAAAAAGTGTCAGATTTCCTGATCCTAGTAACAGGAGCCTAACTCAGGTCGTCTGCAAAGCAGTACACAGCCTTAACCACTAAGCCACCTCTCTAACCAAGAAATATAAGTTTGTGATCACACATCACCTTAGAACATTCCAGAAAAAAATTTCTAAATGAGCAAAATCATAGTTAACATTAAATATTCTTTCAATTAAGTGCTTTCTATAGGTCTGTTACAAAAATAATTGGGAAAACAAAGTGTTGGATGATTATGCCATTTTATTATGATTTAATAATTTTTTATCTAAAGTGTCAAACCATAAATTACAAGGGGGCAATTCAAGGACAGAAATAAATGAATGAAATTACAAATATTTTTAGTGTTGGTCCTAAATAGGATGTAGGGCTACTCTTCTAATTGAACACTTTCCAAGGACACATTCTTTTTTAGCATCCCTCTAAAAAATAAACATGGAATTAAATTTCAAAATTATTTCAAAAACTATTTAGTAATTTCCAGCCTCATCCCTTTCTGGCTGGCTTATTTTTGTAGTAGTGCAATTATTATTTAAATTTTTATTTGATCAAATTAATTCTTAATTTCTGCTTTCATGTAAGTAGAAACTGAAATACCAAGTAGTATCATTTTGATTATGTTGAACAATAACTAATTATTGTTGCTAGGCAAACTTCATGTTGGGGCAATCATAAAACTATGAAGTTGCATGAAAGTGGCTCAGGCCCTCTTGACCTACTGCGGCTGTCACGAAGTGACACTGACCTGTCATGGAAGTTGCCATCATCTGAAATGCTGTCCTGTGAAAAATTAAACATTTTATTTCTAACCTCTAGACAAGAAAGAATATGTTTAAATAAGAATTATCCAACAATTCTTCTAATAACGATTCCATATAAACATAATATTCCCAAGAGGGTCTGAAAGGAAAGATTCTTTAAAATGATGGTGATTTAATTTTATTTTGCCCTAGAATGGCATTCTCTTGAGTATTTGTGAAAATGAAGATGAATATGCAGGGATACATTTGGTTGATTCTGTACCAGATGGCCAGCTGCAGAGGCTGAACTAAGTCGGACTGATTGATTCGTTTTTGCCATATTGCACGCTGGCGTTCACCAGTGCTCACATCTCTCAAGTACTAACGTATTTGGTAGCTTTATTTATTTAACACATTTTGAGAAAATTTCTTCGAATGACCTCAACTTTGTTATGTGTCCTTCTGATATCAAATGGTCAGTTCTGGTGAAATCTTTCTTACACTTAATTTTAATAGAAAAAGGAAGCTTGTTTCCATTTTACTTTTTTTTCAGAGTACAAGATAAATAGATAAAAATGTAAAGTTGATATAAATAATTACCTGTCGAAGTTATGATACTTATGATTCAAATGAACAAGTCTGCAATAACTTTAACGAAGAACGTAAGACACATTTCCTTAATTTAAAGTGCTTCACTTGGCACTGAGGAGATAAATGGTTTATCTGTTTTAATACCGGTACAATAAGAATACCTACCCATGCTAAACCCAAGGTATTTATAAAAGCTAGCTGTTAAAGTAGTGGGGATGAAAAAAAAAGGCTCAGAATAGAATATCACATAACAGATCCTGTATAGCTTCTTCTCATTCACTATCATCTCTGCTTTGTCCATTTACATTATGTAAAAAGAAAGAGAGAAGTGAGGTAGGATGCAAAAGCTGGGGTACAGCAGTCAGCCACAAGTGAACATGGCTTCTACTCACTCTTTGAGCTTTCTTGCTATAGGTTGCTCCCTGGGACTGGAATGTGAAGCGCTGAAGGTCAGATGTTTACAGGGACTGATAGTTTTAAACACAAACATCAATTAAAACACTTTTCAGTAAAGATGAAATATCACTGTAGGTATCTGACCTGGGGTAAAGATGTCATTCACAGTTACAGTAAGCCGAAAGGAGCAGCTCTACTTCTAGAAATAGTCTCCTATTCTTAAATAGGAACCACATAGCTGTCTGTGCAATGAAACAAGTAATTAAAGAATGTTTTATTTTCGATGATGCCCTTTAATGTTTTTAGGAATAAAGAATAAAATGTCCTTGCTACTAACTTTCCGCCATCCTTAAAAATTAAAATATCACTAATAGTAACTGCAACTATCTCAGTTTAGATATAGTATATTATATAGTACATTCAATCAATCATCAGAAGAAAATTTCACATTGGCAAGGGAGAAATGGAGCCTGAAAAAACATTTTCCAGGAAACACATCACACAAATAGAAACAAGTTGAAACTGAGCTTCTCCAACATAGGGTCCAAGTTTAAAAGTTTTAGTTCTTTATCCTCCACAGAAATTTTAGGGAAAATTATAGGGAAAAAGGAAAAGATTATCTCAAGGTGCACGAGGTTAGATTCTAATCTATTTTAGTTTTCATTTATATGTTTATTAAGAATGTCTAATATCTTCTGTGAATGATGGGCAGATGAAAAATTTAATAAGGAAGCAGATTTGATTGTGAAAGACCACTGCAAACGGTATTACCTAGAAATGAAATTTGACCTTTATTATTTGAGTTGAAAGTGGAAAAATTGTCAAATTATCCTGGGAAAATTTCTTTTCTTCATCTTCTGAAAGTTGTAACTGACGGGACATATGAATTTCCATGATGCTGACAACTCTCATGACATCCATGTTACCTACAAAGATCTGGTGGGTCCAGCAGCGTGTGAACATGACAAACCACAGAAAAGGAGGCGATTAAAGCTGTGAGGCCACAGTACTTTATTGACCTGGGTCTCCACACTAACCTGATCTGATCCTGTAATTACTATGAATAGAATGGGGCTTATAGTTCTCCTTAAAAACACCCCAGGCTTTTTTAGCCTAAGAAGAGAATTTCTATTCATGTTCTTTTCTCCTTTCCAGATTTACAGATTTATAGCAAGAAGGAATGTGTGGCTTTGCTGGCACACTGGGAGAGAAAGATACCTAATGCTCACAGGCAATCAGTAACATAATCCAATATGTACACTTTTTGAGGAAGAAAACTTAACTAAATTTTGTCTCATATTTCTACGTGTGCATTCGCCCCTTGTCAATCAGAAGAAATGAAAGTGATAAAAATGGGTCAACTCTAAGAAAAGGGTTGATTTGAAACTTTCAGAATTGTTAAACCACCATAATTATGTAGTATTATTTGCTTATTCCTCTGGGGAGCATGCTTTTAAACTTACATTAGAACCGTCAGCTGTTTGAACCTCAGCAGAATGACAAACAGAAATAGGTATTTGAGAGATGTGTAGTGCTACAATTAATAATCAGTTTTATTTCAATTAGAAAAACAGTTGCAGTGACCAATAAGATATATAAATAAGGTAAGATCTGAATACTTTATTTATTTATTTAATTTTATTGTTTATGTGCACATTTGTCTATGTGAGATGTCACATTTCCTCTAGCTGGAGAGCTGCCATGTGCGTCCTAGAAATTGAACCTGGGTCTTCTGGAAGGCCAGTGCTGAGCCATCTTTCCAGCTCCAGGTCTGAATATTAATAATTGTAATCTCAAGTAGTCACAAGTAGTGCTATAATCATTTCAGTTTTAAAAATGAGCTTTTGTCTGTATGATGTTAGCTGAGTTGAGCATTACCAGGTAAACAGAAGTCTTAGGAGCTGCTGATTTGTGTTACCATGAAGTCTGTAAACTATCACAAGGTAGGCTGGAGAGACGACTCAGCAGAAAAGAACACTTGCTGCTCTTCCAGAGAATCTGTGTTCAGTTCCCATCACCAAGGTCGAGTGGTGCAAAGCTACCTGTAACTCCAGCTTTAGAGGGTCTTCTATCCTCTCCTAGCCTCTCTTGATATTCCCATAAACACGTGAACATAAGCACACAAACAGATATACACACAATTAAAAGCAAAAATCAAACATTTAAAAATAAGTCTTTCACTTCTTCATTGATAGCTTTTTATTCTTCCTGCACCTGCGCAAAGCTGTAGATGCACACCTTGGTTCTTCGGATGCGAGTGTGCACATGACCCTAAGCAGAATGGCTGTGTGAATTTAGGTCAGACAGAAATCCACATGCTAGAGAACTTATGTGCATTGCATTTAATATGTCAAGTGAAAGTATATTTGATGCAATTTCCACGAACATCGTATTTGTCAAAATAAGTATCTTTCTAGGGTGTCAGCAGGAATCATTCTTTTCCAGACTAATAAATAAAGTGTTCTTATTAAGAGAATAAATTGTTAGTTAAGTCTTTTTGAAGTAAATATTTAAAAATTAAGCATAGTTTAAGAATTATGAATTGCAAAGTAGAATACTGCTTTGACAGTTATGGGATTTTGGATAAATAGCACAATTTCAATTCTTCTTAAAGTTCTTGTTTGGGACAATTAATATATGTCAAACAGAATATTTGATATCAGAACATTGTTTTGAGCTCGTTTATTATAATTTTTTATCCTCCTAATAGATTGCTACAAGTCAGCTTGATTAGACTGTCAAAAGTCTCCTTGTATTTTCCTGAGAGTATGAACAATCTATAACATGCTTCTAAGATATGAGAATTTAAAGTTCCACCAGGTAGCATCATGCCAAACAAATTTGGATTTCTCGTATTTATTATGAGAATGGTACTGCTTCAAAAATATCATGTGCATAAAGTCCAGTTAATGGTGGGCTTCTCTGACTCCATTTTCCTCTTTGAGGTTTTTCCTGTCCAGGAATATTGATGTCACTAATACCTTGACAATATGTCAGGCTAAAAGAAACAAGTTAGGAATTAGTCCCTTTTTTTTTCTATTTTGTGATGGTGTATATTTGGAAAGGGTGGGGCAGTGGTAGCCTGTCTTTATGGTAGCTATTTTTATATTAGAATGAAAAAGTAGTTAGAAATGGCAGGACAGTTTTTATCTGTAGGATTAAAAAGAATCTGAAAATAAAATGGATTCATATTATCTTCTTTTGCGCTACTAAACACAGAAAACTATATAGCTGTTGACTTATTATGAGTGGATTGAATTTTCTCTCCTGGTGGGCTTTTCAAAGCTTTAGTTGCTGTTCTTACTTTTGCTGCATGAATATCATTTTTGTCACTTTTTGTTAAAAGGAATTTCTTATAAAATCCCACGAAAACAACCTAGAATCTGGTTATCCTCTTTCCAAGAAAAATCTGATGGATTTGGATCAGGATTATACCTCTGCCCAGCTGATTTGATTGGCACCAGGCTCTATAATGACAGAATGATTCATGAATGAGAGTGGGTATTGTACCCTGCAAAACCAGAAAGGATTTCATCTGAAAACATGAAAGGACCAACAGGGCAGTAATAGCAAGCTGCGACCAGCAAAGGCTGCATGGTCACAAAGTTTTATGGGCATAGTTGAGGCTAGTGTAAACAGTTTTCTCTTTTCTTTTGATTAAAAATCTGGCTTTGTGGGAGCCTAGCCAGTTTGGATGTTCACCTTCCTAGACATGGACGAAGGGGGGAGCACCTTGGACTTTCCACAGGGCAGGGAACCCTGACTGCTCCTTGGACTGGAGAGGGAGGGGGAGAGGAGTGGGGGGAGGGGGAGAAGGGTGGAAGGAGGGGGAGGGAAATGGGAGGCGGGGAGGCGGGGGAAACGTTGTTTTTTTTTCTCAATAAAAAATTAATAAAAAAAAATAAGCTGAGAGGAACACACTAGTTGGAAGAACGAGAGAGAGAGAGAGAGAGAGAGAGAGAGAGAGAGAGAGAGCTCTGAAAAAAATCTTCTCAGGCACTACTTATGATGGTCACATTAAAAACATTAAACAAACCAAAAAACTTGCATCTTTTCTCACCTAAACCTACTTGTCTTTGTCTTACTAAGGGAAAGATAGAACAGAATTAAGATTTTTAATTGAACACAAGGAAAAACAGGTAGCATGAGTCCGAGTGGCGAACTTTAACCACTGATGTATTTTAGTGTCACAAAGGTAAGTTTTAAACAACAAATTCTGTTTTGCATAAGGTGAGTCAGTTGCTATTAGTGTCATGGTAGGCTGGACTCTGTACTGAGTTGGGACAAGCAAACGGGATTGACTATGGGCAATGCAGAAGTTTGACATTTCTTTTAGGCTATCACTGCTTGCTCTCAAGTTCCTGCCCCTTCCTCAATTTAAATGAGTTACTGAATATTTATTTTGACAGTAATGTGATATAAACCACTACATTTTTCACATAAAATTTAGAAACCAGGCTAAGTAATTTTATGCTATTTTAGTTGATCAGTAATTTACTATTAGAATTCAATCCAATATTATTTAATTTACAAAGTTGCAGTCAGTCATACCTTTAGTATAGTTAAGGCAAATCATGAAAGCGCAAAATACAGCCAATTGCAGTGGAAGTCTCTTATCTGTATTCAGAGAGCGAAATCTGATAGATGGAGTGAGTACTTAATGAACAGGAGTTATTTTAAAAGATATGAGTCTTTTTTATGTAGAGCTACTTTGTAGTTCATTATGAAATGTGCACTATGCAGTCACTGTGAGAACCGAGTCAATGTGAAGAGTTTCAATTTTTACATCGTTTCCTTTTCCTATACATTTCTCCTTCCTTTCTTCATATTTCTATTTCAAAATTATCTTTATTAAATAAGTAGGACTTTTCAGGAGCTTAAGACTTATATAATGCTATTGTCTTTAGTCATTAAAACCTATCTATTGTGAAAATAAATCACTTAAAATATTTATCTATTTCAGTTAAAAAAATAAAATTATTGTGGTTTTCTCGACATAAAAATTGCAAGTAGAAGTGAAAAGCAGCCCATTATACTGTCTGGCTGTTTTGAATGGCGTGGGTATAGGTAAACATCAAAGTAGAAATGGAGGGACAATGGAATAACAGCAGGTTTAGTTAGCAAGTGAGCCCCTTGTCAGAATTTCTTGTTGCTTTGCATTATTTTTGTGAAATTAATGGTGGGTTTTGATGCTTTCTAGATGACTTTCTACTTTGGGTTTAATATACCCGCTAAGAGGATGCGACCATACATTTTGTGAAAAACCTGGACATAGGGAGATAATCAGAGTTTCTGTTTTTCAGATATTTTTATATGTTTGTAAGTTTGAGCTCAGGCATGTGAGTATTCTCAAAAGCAATGTATGTGAATTCCTGGGGGCTGTGGGGGGTAGAACAGAGATAGGGGAGGGAACGGGAGGAGAGGAGGGAGGGAAAACTCTAGAGGGTATTAAACTAAATAAAACATTTTATAATAAAATTAAAATAAAAATGTTGAATAACCTTTAAAAAAAGCCATTACAGTTGAGAGCCCCCGGTCAAATATATTTCCAGTACTGACTAGACATCCAGGATTTTGTGTATGCAAGAATGTTATCACTGAGTTGCAGGCCCACTTAAGCTACTATTATCTTCTTATTGCCAAACTTTGTTTATGTTGAATTTTTTTAACTTATACACGTGTCCTGTGCTTGGGTACTTATGCATTTGTGTGTCAAAGTTAGACATATATTTCCAAATTTTTTCTCTAAGAAGATATAGAACAGATTTGTGTGACAATCTATCTGAAGGTATCTCACTCTGAGCTATGAGTAGCATAGCACGGGAAATAGATACTGTCCATGGTTTTGGTTATAAACAGCTTTCTGAGCACCAGTCTCTGCCATAAAATTTTATAAACCTAATCATAAATGGCATTATTATCATTATAGTGGAAATCAATGTTCAAATTTACCAACAATGATGCAATCAATAAAAAGTGCAAGTTGGAATTTTCGACCATTTCCTTTGTATCTACTTAGGCTGTGTTCGCACAGCCTAAAACCTGAGATTTACAAAGCATCATCATATACAAGATCCTGTAATCTCAGATGTAATTAAACAAAAATTCATAAATGTTTAAGAATCAAACCACTGGGGCATTTGGGTTAGCTTCACACTTGTTATCCTGGCAAGGAATATGTGTGCATCATTTTACCTTTTGTAGAAAGACTGTGCAGCCTGTAAGATATGCATACTTTAGCCAGTATAAGGGGCCTATTGGATGCAAGTGCTCCCTATGTATTCTCCATTGACTAATCACAACCAAGCACCAGATAACACATACAGAATGGGATTAGTATGCAGGCATTAAAAATGGTATGATTTTTATAATACATTTAAAATATAACAAATGTCCACTTGCACCCAAGACTACCAGGTAGACTAAAGTTGGCTGACGCTGGATTTTTGAAACAGTTTTCATTTCCTTCATTTATATTTTTATAAAATACTTTGCCACTAAATTTTCTGAACAACAAAACATATCTGCATTTGTTGATTGAAAGGTACTTTTGGTTCTTTGGATCTTCAAATACAGAAGGAAAATTTCATTTTTTCAAATACATTCTATTTTCTTCTTTTTTCCTAGGTGTTTCAAAGATGTAATATTATAGATATAGAAATTTAGTGGTGATTGGAGAAAAGTTCATTGTGTTACCTTTAGAAAAAAAAACATGTCGTAAGATCCTTATTTTAGAGTCCGACCCTTATGTCAGCTCTCTAGAACTGGATGGATTGATGAAAGGGAATTCAATCACAAAGTATTCAGACACTTGAGCGCTTCATTACAACTCACACACAAGACAAGGAGAGGTTCTAGTTTAATGTCTAATAAGCCAAATTATTGTAAATGAACTGTAAGTGTTCATATTGCTAGTGACAGTTGCAAATGACTATGCTTTTCCAGCAATTCATTCAAATTAATATCAGAAAAATGAACATATCAGGGGAAAAGCAGGTATGTCCTTATGGTTTTTTTTTTATGGACAAAAGCCATCTTCCATGGCCAGACAGTTAGTACTGTTTCACAAAATGTCCAACATAAATCCAATCATCAGAAAACAACAGAAGAAATTTGAAATTTAAAACTTTTAAGAAAGTGACATGGATTCTTTGAAGAAGTTCATTGCATTCATTGACAACACATGTTGTAGGCCTGCTACAGAGTCAAGACAACGAAAGAGGCATATGAAAATAGATGCAATGTATGGCCCATTATATTGGACTGTATTAAATATCTTCATCCAAATATTCAACTGAAGAGAAAACTGGAAGGATTACACTTATGAACCTTATAAGAGAAAGTGCTATTGTGACAATGGTGTATTTATTATGTAGAAAACGACGCCGTGATTTACCGAGTACACTGCCATTGCACTTTGTAAATGCATATTGAAGTGTTTAGGCGTGAAATGTCATGCTGCTTATCACTTAAGTTTGAATGTTTCAGTGGAAAAAAATCCGGTTTTGATTGACATATTACATTGCAAAATTCAGCTAATAAAGAGAACAAATATAACAAAATGCTCACAATTGTTGAAGTCAGTGAAAAATTTATGAGTGCTATTTTAGATTTTTTCTATAACATGAAAAATTTGTAAATAATATATGAAAGATTTCATTTGTTTCTTATTTTAGTGATCTTTAAAAATAATTCAGTTGAAACTCATATATTATACTTGATGTACACTGTTAATTTCTATTATTCAAACTAAATATACCCTTCACACTTGCAATCACAGGGTCTAGTACTCAAAATCATTCAAATAATTGCCTTATAGATTCATGTCACCTTTAGTGCAAGCAGCAGTTACATCTCATTCATCAGTGTCCCACTTGGAAGTATATTTTGAGCCTACCACTATAGGAGTACTTTTTGCTGCATTAACTGGGGTAGGTTCTATTATTATGAAATTCAAGACTACCGTGTTTTGATTATTGTAGCAATGACAAATAGAGGTAACAATATGGCTTTAAAATTGTTCTTATTGAAATTTTATTAAAGCATATTTATTATGTAAATCAAGATGTAGCATATTCTAGATTAATAGAAAATGTATGGAAAAATGATCATTCCTTAAATCACTCAATATGGCTCTACAACTTTCTGTTATCTAAAGTGTTTGGCTTTAAATCTGGGTTGGCACATTTACATTGACTCGTTTCTGTTCTCTGGCCTGTATTACACTGAGTCACGATCTGTAATTAATAGGCCATGAGACCTACTTTGCAGGGCTGCACGAGATGCCCCTGTTGTGTATATAAGGTTGGCTCATTCGTCAGTGATCATGCTTCCTGACTTAAAGACCGCATGACAAGGAACTATTCAGTACAGAAAATCCAATTCTTTGATCTCACATTTTTTTTCAGATAGGCTTTAAAAATGGGTCAGTTAATGTTACCTGGATTTGTGTATTACAGCAGCACCTGCTACTGCTGTTGTGCTTTGAAATCTATTGGTGTTTTCATTTCAAGGGCTCCCAGCCTACATTTTGATTCTCAAACCTAAATGAACTTGCATCCACATGTGAATGAGGAAGGTCTATGAGAGGCTGTCTGTTTCTTATATTGTATTCAATTATAAAATTAATGTTTGCTGCTATGTATGTTGTAAGATGAAAAATGAAAACATGGGATTAACACAATCATCAAGTACTGGATAATGCAACATTCACTATTTTGTAAAAAAAAAAAATCTATGAATTGTACGATTAGATATCTACTTAAAAATCTATTTAAATGGTAATTACAAGTTTCTGGATTTTTGTGTTATACTTTAATCATGAACATAATAATGTGATGCCCCTTAGCTATTGTTAAATTTCACCTTTTAAAGTGTGTATAAGGGAGGTTTTTTTAGAATGGGCAATTATGCATTATTATCACATGCTATTTTACAATATAAAGATAACACCACTGATATTAGATATATGCATGTGTATATAGACACTACCATGGGTTCCACACGTTACTATTCCCAAGAAATATCTTTCCCGACATGTATTCATGTGAACTTCTAGGTGATTCTTATTATAAACATCAACGATTGTTACTATATAAATATTAACACCACCTACAATGCTTGCTTTGTCTTAAAATACATCTGTTCAAATTTCCACTGTCAATATCTTGTTTTGTCAATTATTTGAAAGCTCCAATAACTATAAAAAATGACCATTCTGTATCACAGAAGAAAAGTGCAACAGTATCTCTAGAACCTGACCCAACATAATAAACACTGCCTTCCTCCTTGTCTGCTAGTGTAGCATAAAAAGTACAGAACGTATATTGTCATTGCTTTGTGTAGGATATTGATGTGTTAGTCGAATCCTTGGCTTTTTATAAATAAATTGAATCATTAGACTAAAGGTGGCAATTTTTCTTTATTTTTGTGATGTTAGTCTCATATGTGCAAATGTGTGAGGAACTTGCCTTATTTCACAAATGATTCCTACATTAATAACATTGTGCTCATGTATTACGAGCTCACATCTTTTATGGAATAAATTTCTCTGATACTATTAAGGATTCCCACACTATCCAGGTTTATCAGGATTAGTTGAAAAATTAGTCTGAGAGAAGTGTCGCTCTTAGTTTCCTACAACCTCTGTCCCTAGGTTTCCTGTGGAAGGACGTTGCTATTGAAATCTCATGCTGCAGTACTGAAGCTTGATGCGATGAGCTAAGGCTGGGAGCTTAAGATGGCTTAGCGAGCATTTCTGCTTACATTTGAAAGGCCTGGATCAGTGTCATCCAAGGAGGCTTTGAGATCTATCCCGACACAACTGAAAATATTAGAACTATAAAGATCTAACTTTGGGTTAGGGGATATCCTTGGCAAGATAAACGATATTTTGGCTGAGTTGCTTCTTTCACACAAAGATTTCTCTGGACATTGATTTTTTTTCCCTTGTTGACATTAAATAAGAAAGCAAAAAATATTTTTTGAAAGCCTCCAGTTCTCTACATAAATGAGTTCAGACTTAATTTTAATGGAAGTGAAACATAGTCAATAGAGGCAAATTAAAACCATATAATTTTGTAATCTTAGCTTAGCTATAATTGCAGCAATAAAACAGTGGAAAGAATAATTGTGGAACATATGTTTGTGAGTGACATTATCTAGGTGACTTCCCCTTTACGGCAGTGTGCCGTCCTATTTGTTTCCCCCTCCCTATGTATTGGAATGACAAACCTGCAAGCCTGGAGTTAATGCTGATTGCAGCAGCTGCTTACACATGGAGTCTCCATAGCAACTGCGAAGGTTGCCATGCAACCATATTCTTTTAGGGACAGTGAAAATGCCCAAAGGCTTACTAAAAATACATGGGGAAAGATCTGAAATTTTCTGACTACTTTTAGCGGTTATAAAGAACTATGGTACAAGTTGCAAGTATGGGTCAAGCAAATAAAAACCTAGCTCTGGTCTTTTTAAAAATTGCGCGGTGTAGCTCAAAATCTCAAGCTTTATTCACAGAGATGGCTTTTGATCGATTGTAAAATTGGTAGCTTATGCTAGGCAGCCCTTGAAGACGGGAAGATTCAGTATGGTGCTATTGGAATTCTTCATGGGGTTAAAGGTCAGTCAAAAGTCATCAATGCAATATTGATTGGCTGGGCTGAAAAATGCCCATGTTTACACCTTCTCGCTGCTTAGGGTTGCAAACGGAACCTTAAGTAGACTCATGCAGCCTCCGAGCGTGCTCTGGAGTAAACCATTCAATCAGCGAATGTGACATCACTTCAGTCAGCTCAGCTGGTTCTGCAGCTTTCTATAAATAGTAAGATAAAAAATTGAAGACTATTGCAGAGAATTTAGCCAACCAATTTGCTTATCCAAATCATTCAAGATAGGTTAGGATTCTGATTTTTGAAATACTTAGTTATTCATGTTTCTGCACATAAATTACTATCTTAACAGGAGAGTTGTATTATTATACATATATAACATGCTTATCATAAATAATGTTATGAGAGCTTCACTCTTTAAAAAGATATTGTAAAATGAATATTGGCTAGCATCCAATGGAGCAGGCTATGCCCTCACACGTAAACATACATGTCCACATAATATAGATTCTCTGATATCATCTAAATTATTATTTTAGGAAACAAATGAACAAATAATAATGTATCATGCAAGATAAATATCATCAAATAATAACAAGGTTTTAAAGATGAACTAAAACAATAACAAATAAATTAATACTTGAAAAAGGCAAGAAGAGAGGATACATGTACATTTTCTTTAATCATATTTCACACGTAATCAGCCATATTGTAACATTTTTCTATGCAATTTTCTCTGAGAGCTTCATAGCTGTATTTGGGAATGAATCAATTTCTTTACAAGTACCCTGAAATTTCAAGCTATTCATATTATACTGAATAATATTACAATCCTTTGTGTTTGGGGCATTTCTAAATTTCCTATAAATTTTGTATCAGTAAAGCTGATAGGAAGTTACACTGAGTCATAAGAATAAAGAATAATACTACTTCAAACAGGCAAGACAGACTTTCTTGAGACCTATTAAAATAGGCTCTCTAAAATTTACCAAAATAGCTAAATAGCTCAATCAAGATGGATGAGCAAATGATTGCTTTGCTCCCAAGACTTTAACTGTCCAAGCTGAACCAAGATGTGCATGTGTGTAAACCCGGAATATAGAGTGCAGCTTCATCATTTTGAAGCACCCTTAAGAACAACAAGGAGCACCCATCTGGTAGGAAAGCTCCTCCTACATACTGCTAATTTCCAACTTTCTTTTCAGCATTTCCTTTTCCTTTTGCTGTTCTCAGTTTGTGTTCTTAAATACTTTCATCCTCTTAGTAAGGAACGATGAAGGATGGCCATACAAATTGTGTTCAAATATACTTGTTTCTGAACATTATGAATAAAGTAGAATAAAAGTATAAATGCTCTCTCTTTAAAAAAAAGACTACAGCAAATGATAAACTGACTTTTAAAAATGATAATTTCCTTTACAACTTAAACACACGCCATATAGCTTTAGGCATTAATATACAGTAGAATGAATGAAAATTAAAGTAATTTTTAAAGAAGACGCATAGATCTTAAATATATAAAAGTTAAATAACCATTAGAATTGATGCCAAAATTTTCGAGGCATTTGAATTGACATTATTTGAACGACGTGTAAACATGTGCTTGTAAGCAAAGCAGTAAGCAGCATGAACCATCTCCAGAGGGAGGCTTTAAGCTTGTAGTCCACAAAGCTATTACTTTATAAAGGGTGCATCTTCGAAACAAATGGCAACGTGAGAGCATGACAGCATAAATGAGTGCCGCTAGTATTATTATGTCATTATCGTCCTCGTTTTAGTATTTAAATGCATTTGAGAAATGTATACTAGTTTTGTGATTGTTTTCTTTCTTATAACTGCTTGCAGCATATTTAACTGCACAGTTTTATCTCTCTTTTTCTGTTTGGTCTTACATTTGAATCTTTTGTATGGAGGAGTTTTGAATTTACATTCCACAGCCCATGAAGAAATTTAAAGACAGGAATGGCCTCTGCTTTGATAGTCATGGCTCTTTCTGAGTATGTGAAAAATCTGCAAAACATTCCAGTTTTTAAAGATTATAATAATTTATTTTCTCTACTTCGAAGAATAGATGAAAAAACCATTCTAAAATAGTCAGAAGAATCATTGTACAGGTTTTTTTTTTGAAAAACTAAAGAGAATAAAAATGTTTGACTGTGGTTACAACTCTACTTAATTGATCTCAGAACACCTTTCCTGTTCATCTGGGCTCAGGGTTTAAAATACATGTAATTTTGAGCATTATTTTTATTTACTCTCATGCTTTATTTTATACTAAGTATCTAATAGTTTGAAAAAAGAAATTAATAATCAGGCATAATTATATATTAAGATAAGATGAAATGCACTTAAAATAATTATGTAAAATTTTATCTTAATTTATGTCAGCCTGTCTTGGGGTAAAGCCATCACACTTGAAGGAAATTTGTTAAGATTTTTTTTTTTAGGACAACAAACCATTAAATTTCATAAGTCATGCTGGAAAAAAAAGTGGCTTGTGCATAGGTTGCTCTTTACCCAAGATGCACTTCTGTCTGCAAGATTCTGAATAGAGACACACCTGCTAGCTAGCTGATAACACTCTGGGGTCATTTTATTGAAGAAACTGTCAGCTAGGAGGTACTTTAAAAAAAAAAAGCTACAGACAAAATCATGACCTGGACGGATGAGATGAAAGAGGTGTAAAAGCAGAAAGGAGTAGATAAGTGCATACTCCTTTGTACCATAACAAAACTTTTCCATGTAAATTCAACCAAACAGGGAAGAATGGGGAAGAATGTTTCCCTCTCCAGTAGAAACAAATTAGATTGTTCAGCTGCACATTTGGCTCCCAGCCAGGAGAGTCGTGTGCCATGCTTGTTTGCCTACCAGTGCTGCTTGGATTGGCAAATGCCCATGCAGTTTGAAGAGGGCAGGCGGATGACTGGATGCCTGCCAGGAAGTGTGTGGGACTGATGCCACTGCTGGACTCCATAGCCTGGTAGGAAGGAGGAGTACAAAGGCATTCAATAATCTGAATGTCCCTTTGCTTCAAGAGAGTGGTGCCAGGCAGCATTTAATGAGAGATTGCTTTGTTACAAAGTCCTCAACATCAAGTGGGCTGGTGAGCTCATTAACCTGACGGCAGCAAATAAAAAAGGCACACTCAGAAGGACTCCCATGATAGCCTACTCAATGGTGTAAGAGCTCTTTTGCTTCCTTTATGGTGATCCATTAGCAAGCAGCAGTGTAAACACCATAAAGTAAGCCAGGTTTCTGATTGTTCAACTAAAGTCTGTTTCCCCTTGGGGATTGTACCACCAGTTGATATAGGATTTTCTCTTCTTTTTTTGTCTTAAGGTTTCTATCCACTGGATAATGACCTGCTTTGCAATGAAGAAATTTTGAGGTTACTCTTCACAGCACAGCTCCAGTTAAGAGGACATGAACTGCTCAGGTGTCTGCAAGGAGGTAATGATGTAGGGCTTAGAGAAACTAATCTCACCATGGAGTGGTCCTATGAGGAAAGCTTGCCTTGCACACCGAAGCCCCAAATGGTGAACAGCTTCTACTACCTTTGTATGGTCTCTTTATTTTGAGATTTCATGGGGCTTTACTTTGTGCAGGAGGCAGGCTATCCCTGCAGTTGGGAGCAGTTAGCTCACTGAGTGTCTCTGTCCCAAATCTCCGGGGCTCCTCTAAGTCTCACCATCAATGACTCATTTGTCTTATTTGAAATACATTTGAAATTCTACCAAAATCCAGCTTGACGGCATCTAAATAGAATACTGGGAATTAAAAGAAAAAAGAAACTGTGCATTTGAAAGCCAAAGGAAGACCAAATTGATAACAAACCCTCTCAACAATGCATCTCAAATAGCCCAATAACCATTTGTCATTGTGCTATGGGCCCAATGAATAATATGGAAATGGCAGACTAAGGGAAATGCATGACCTTTTGAAGTCCTTATGAAAACCTTAGAGAAGTACATATATATGCATATACACATATATATATTATATAAATGTTCCATATTATAGTTAAAAAACATTGTTGTCTCTATTTTGAAATATAAGCCCATGTAACTTAAAATGGAAGCATACACAGGGAAAGTGCCATTTATCAGTATAAAGGAAATAGATTTTAAGGTCTGGCTAGACCATAAGACTATCACAGAGACTTAATAAATACTTTAGAAAAATTTTTTGACAATGAAAAGGAGCCACCAGAACTTACTTCTCTTCTATTCACCTTTGTTTCCCTCTGCATTTCCTGCAATATCTTAGATAAAAAAACTTTAAGTTCCCTTAACTCTATTTGTATAAAGATTTTTAAGTAGAGGGATAGGTAGAGACAAAGGCATTTTCACCACGCAATCTTGGTTTTCACTCAGGAGCTGTGCACCCTTGGGCAAGTTTTTTGACTTCTCTAAGCCTGAGTTTTCTCCAAAGGAAAAATGTACAGATATGTTAGCATCACAGGAGACTAGAGGGCTAGGTATCTAAAGAGCCTCAGAAATGCTGTAATCTTGTAACCGGTTGCTAGTCATGCACTGATGTTCTTGTTTGAGACGCTTGTTTACTCTCCTTCCTGTTTTCATTTAGTTTATATCATCCCAGCTCATTTTACTAAGCCATTTCTCGTCATCTCCGTATGACATCTTGTATTTTCTGTCATAATCTAGCACCAATAGCAATAGAGAATCCTTTTGAATTGTAAGAAACTTAAGTCCCTGATTTATAAGAGCTAGTTCCAGGACAAGCACCAAAGCTACAGAGAAACCCTGTCTTGAAAAACCAAAACCAAACCAACCAAACAAAAAACAAAAACAAAACAAAACAACAACAAAAAACCTTAAGTTCTTGTTTTCACAAAAACAAACTGTAGGAAATGACCCAGTGATCACATTGATCAACCCTTTCTGGGCAAAAATAAACAGAGATAAAATGTTCAGAAAGAATCTTTCTTTCAGTTTCCACAGTATGCTCTATTCTGGACACACTATTTTCTTCTTATTTTAACGGTATTTCAAAAATTATAGCAATTGCTTTGGTGTTGGGCATACCTAAGCAAAGAGAGATGTCCACTAGAGGGCAGCACCTCAGGGTCCAAAGGTTGTGTATGACTTCCAAACTCCACTTCCCTTTCCAGAGAGAGAGAGAGAGAGAGAGAGAGAGAGAGAGAGAGAGAGAGGACATAAGGAATAAGGATAAGTTGTTTTTTTCCCTCTGGAGTGTTATTGTTACACTCTGCAAAGCAACATTGTATAGTGCCACACAGAGACATCTTCACACTTGAGTGTTGCCTGGCACCAGATGTTCAATATTCTGAGGTCTGACAGAGGAACTAGAAAGATGCTGAGCATTCCTGAAAGTTCATGTACAAGTGTCACAAGGTGGGACCCTACACAACACTAACATGTTGAGGGTAACACATTTAAGTAGTGTGGAGTGGGGAAAAAAGAATCAGGCTTGGTTTTCTTTTTCTTATGGTGTGTTAAGAAGAGACACCCCTCTTCTGTTGCGCAGCAGATCAGGGATGCAGAAGCAACACAAAATTATTCATGGTAATCTGAAGAGATTCTGTCTTCTCTGGTCAGGCTATGGCTTGCTCACTCTTTTATCTGTTCTTGGTTCTGTCAGATCCCTTCTCCACAATGAATCTGGGTTTTTAAAAGTTCTATTTGCTCACTTTTTCATTTGTGTGGCACAGCAACGGGTCAGTTGCTCCCTCCTTGTATCACATGGGTTCTGGGGATCAAACTCAGGTTTGGCAGCAAGTACCCATTGAGTCATCTCCATGATCCTGAATCTGGAGTTTGATTTTGAAGACACATACTCTTAGTACATCTCCCTTGACTCTTCCCTATTCTAATTTTCTTAGCTTGGTTAGAACTTCTTTGGAGTTATTTCAAGGGGAGAAAGGGCTACAGTTGCTACAGTCCAGGTCAGTTATCAATAGCCAAGTGAATGAAGCCTTTGTCTGCCTACTTAGAGTTTCTTCTTTGGATCCCAGTGAATGATCCTATGCTCTGCATACACATACACAGTGAAGCAGAGATTTCAAGATCCCAGGCTCTGTTGATTCTTCTGCTCTTGTCACTCAAGTCAGAGGGAAACCATCTGTCCACTTTCTATTCAAAGCCCTTATATTGCTCCTTTCTCTGCCCCTTATAAAATTCTAACGACTGCATGTTACTCTTGCTCTGATTATTAGCTACTTCATTTGCACATATGCTTGCTTATTATAATCTCACCGATTTGCGATGCAGATCTCATAACAGAAATTATCACAAATGATGTGTGGCATTTCCTATTAGTGGACAGCTTTTGTCAATCTCAACTTACCACTAATTTTGCAATTATAAGGCTACAGACGCTCCTTTTCTGGCTTACTTTACAGTTGCCTTCATATATTTTTATGAACAAAACCAGAGTCTTTTAAAGACTCTAAGCCAATTGGTACATCTCTATTCGAGTCACACAATAATATTGCAAAGTTTGAAAACAGAAGCTTTTATTATTTCCAACAATATATGCAAATATCTAAAAACTCAGTATAAGGATTTAATTTGTTAGATGACCTAAAATATCTTGTTTCAATCTAAATATTTTATAAAATAATTCACAAACACATTCGTATATAGTACAGCCATAAACTTTCTGGGTTTAGCTTCCCCTCCCCACCCAAAATCTTCGCTAACTTTTCCCCACCACATTTGCCTAAAAACACACAGTGCTGTGGATTTTAACGCTCTTATACTTGAATCTGCCAGTGCAGGCCAGGTCTCCCAGAGGTCGTTTGTAATAGGCTTCCATGCTGATGACTTCGTCTTCGTTTGCTTGCATAATTCACCATTTTTGTTTACTTGTGGTGACACTAGGATGTAATTAGAGGGAAACAAAACCTCACACGAACCTTTGTTTTCCATTTAAACCCATAACCTAATAGGACATCCTTGGCATATGGTGAACAGATAAATATGGTTTGTTGAGTGATTCAGCAGACTTAAGGTCACTCTCTAATTTCACTTCCCATTTCCCCATGTTTCTTATTCTCTAATTTTCTAATTGCTTCAGTATGATGCTCACCAAATAATGATGTGCTTTTATATTTATCTGGGTACATTTGTCATCTCCCTTTACTATGAAAGCATTTCATGCTTACTGAAATTATATTCATAACTTCAATAGTTTGTTCTCTGACAGTTCATCAACTCATCTCTCCAACAAAAATTGGGTGATTTTTTTTTCTAATGTATCCACTGAGATGTACTTGTTTCTTTATTAGTACTTCTACATTTAGTTTTTCTCTGTATTTTTCACTCTCTTTCTCCTGTATTTTATAGGCACATGATCTACCACTGAGCTATATTTTCAGACCTCTTCCTTTTGAATTTACCATTTTGCATGTATTGCAAGGAAGAGAATTATATAAATGCCATCGTTGCCTACTATTATTATTCAAGTATTTATCTAGGAACTGTTAACAGAGATCATATATACTCTACAATTGTATTTGCTTTTTAATTAATTCAGCCATAGCTAAAACCTTATTTCCCAGATCCTTGTAAGGCTGGTTCTTTTTGGAAAAGAGCCATAATGAGAGCTGTGGCTGTACTCTTCCAGAGGGAAGTGTTGGCAGAAAGGCATTCCATAGGGCACTTGGTGGAGTAGGAGAGGTGTTGCAGATGGAGAACGTGTGTAGAGGCTCTACTTGTGCGGCTGATTGCTGACTGTCTCTGTCGGGATCCTGGAATTTGGACTGGTAAAACCCTTAGTCTGTTTTGCTCACTATAGTTCAAAGCTTTATGTAAACCTTGCTCTTCATTCCAACAAATTGTGCAATCGGGATCTACAACAGTCTGCAAGCTCTGGCATGAATTAATGAAATTTGGGGTATTGTTAATGCAAAGATATAAATCTCAACACATTTGGACTTTTGTTGATTATATAATGCTAAATTCTAAAAAGGGACTGGGGACATAGAATTCTTGGTAGAGTGCTTGCCTAGCAAGGAGGAAGCCCTGGGATCAGTCTTAGGTCGGCATAAACAATATGGTGGAACATGCCTACAATCTCAACACCAGAAAGGTGAATCCAGGAGGACAATAATTTTGAAGGTATTCTTACTGTATATAAAGTATGGAGTCTACCTGGGATACAAGAGGCTCTGCCTCAAAAAAGGAAGAAGGGAGGGTAAAAAGAAAGGTTTTAAATCTATTCTTTTTCTTGTGGAGGGTAAGGGGCGATAGTAGAGTTTTGATAAACTAGAAATGTCCTTTTAACCCTATTTCATAATAAATAAATATATAAACAGACAAAACCCCTGGCTTTCTCCTTGTCTCTCTTTCAGTATTTTACCTCCTACAATAATCCCAAAATTATCCAGTCATTTAAAAACTTATAATATTTGACAGAGTCATTGACGCATTAGAGATCATTTATGGTTTATAGGAAATTGCATTGTGGGAAGTAGGATATTTAGTTTCCTTGGGTCAAGAGAAAACACTTTGACTTGGACTGTAAATATAGTTAGGACAATGGATGTGATACTTACTTTTACAGACCTGGAGTCCCACAACTCTCAGGGGAATATGAAGGTAGTTAGTAATAGCTGAAGAGAGAAAATGAGACAACTTATTGATTTGTATGCTGTGAGATAATACGTCCTGTGGAAGCACACAATCACAGGTTTTTTAAGTTTGAAATTCAGAGGAAGTAACTGAATCTGCAAATATGGATTCATCAGTCAGTCCCACTTAGATTTTAAATGTCATGGGGGGAGTAAAAATTTTCATAATAACTGGTTGATTTATGTTTTATTCTTTTTTGATTGTTTGTTTTTGTAACCAAACATTTTCAACAATGAGTTATTAGAAAACAAGTTATTTATGTGTGCCATGGTTTTCTCACTGTTCCATTTACCAAAACTTTATTTCTTTACCCCTATTAAAGTAGGTTGAGAAGTCTTCACATGTAGTAAGTTGTTTTATTTTCCCTTTGGGAAATCTATCTCACAAAGAGACAGTCTCTTCAATCCTCTTGACTTCATGGCAAGTTCACCTCTGCTCCATCTCTTACTCTTCAGACTGAGCAATGGAAATGGCATAGAGATACCAGGTTACACTTTTAGCCTGCTGTGATCGTGCCCTTGTGCACAACATCACCAGTAGCTATGCAATGTATGGAGGTGATGTGGGATTACCCTATGTAGGCTGTGAATATGTTTTATTGTCATTGGTTAATAAAGAAGCTACTTTAGGGCCAATGGATTAACAGAATAGAGTGCGGCAGGAATACTAAACTGAATGCTGGGAGAAAGAAAGCAGGGTCAGGGAGAAGCCAACTAACCACCACAGGCGACAGATGCCTCTGCTGGAGTTTGCTGAAACGTTGCTGGTAGGCCATGACCTCGTGGTGATACACAGATCAATGGAGATGGGTTAGTTTAGGATATAAGAGTGAGCTAGCAATATGCTTAATCTATTGGCCAAACAGTATTACAAATAATATAGTTTTGTGTGATTATTCAGATATGAGCAGTCAGGAAACAAATGAACAGCCTCTGACATGACTCCATGAATCCAAAACTTTTATGTGCATTGCTTTTGTCTATATCATAAAAAACTTTTAACAATAGGGAAACTGTACATGATACTTTCTCTGTTTGATAACTATAGGCAAAAACTGTATTATTAATGTCACCCTACACTCCTTTAGACTAAATACACTATGACTTTAAACTTTAAGTTTGCATTTTATGAGACAGAATCTTTCAAGTTTCAAGATAATAGGTGTATACACCACACACACCAAGACTTTTCCAGTCCTTCTAGAGCTTTCTAACCTTAGCCATTTATTCATTATGAGACACCATTCTTTCACCATCATATACTTCTGGGCACTTTTTGAATGGAACGAGGTGGCACATCAGCCACTAACCTCTGGCTCTTGGAATTTGGCTATCACTTACACTTTCTTAAGACACTAAGCAGCATGAAAAATGTCTACAAATAGTAATTTCTCCTGTCTAAGTAATTTCACTGTAGCAGGAAGGGATAGAGAACATAAGGTCAATGTCTATTAAGATTATGGACCAGAGCCGGGCGGTGGTGGTGCACGCCTTTAATCCCAGCACTTGGGAGGCAGAGGCAGGCGGATCTCTGTGAGTTCGAGGCCAGCCTGGTCTACAAGAGCTAGTTCCAGGACAGGCTCCAAAACCACAGAGAAACCCTGTCTCGAAAAACCAAAAAAAAAAAAAAAATTATGGACCAGCTAGAATGCAGCATGCTTGTACAGAAGTAGTGCCATTTAGTTCTCAAATATCTTATTATGTATTATTTTCTCAATTTTTATAGTAGAAGAAGTTAGAATCCAGCGAAATTAAGTGGCTTCACAATATGAAATGGAAATGGAGTTGGAACTAGAGCTAGAAATTTGTTTTTGTATTCTAAAGCACTATTTTCTTTGCTAAATTATATGCAGAGTAATACAAGGCATCATTTTAATATCTGCCACATAGGTGCTATATTATTATAGTTCCTCCCAAACTGGTGTGCATATAAACCTGCTTGAAATTTGTCTTTGTAAGTGCAGAATCTTATTCAGTAAGACCTGAGCTGTTAAAGCTCTACCCATGGCAGAAGAATGCTAACACTCTGAGTAGTAAAGGATTTAAGAAGCAGGAGGGAGAAAAGTTACAGAGCAGGGAGTGCCTTGTAAGAAAAGAAACATTTAAGTGATTTGAAGAGAATTTGCAAAACAAAATTAAAGAAGTAAAACAAGCTCTTCACATAACACAAAAGCACTGAGACCAGAGGAATAATTACAAAATGTGATGTAGAATGGCAAAGAAGTTGGCGAAAAAGTATGGTACTTGCAGGGGTGTGCTAGATAATAGGTATCCAGAGTGCAAGTGTTGGCCAGATTAAGGGTTCCTCAATGTGATGCCAAGACTCATGGAACTGATTCTACGTGGAAAAATCACCTACTGTAGATTCTTGACAACATACAATGAGTTAATGCTTTAAAATGTAATATTGGTGCAGGGGAAAAGTCTCAGTGGGTAAGAACAAAGATTTCTGCAAGCACAAAGATTTGAGTTTGAATCTCTGCATGCCTGGAGAGTTTCTATGGGGTAAGCCTGGCATGGTCTCCTAGGCATGTAACCCCAGCATTGCAGGCAAGGGCAGAGATAGGTAGATTCCACAAGATTGCAGGTATGTCAAGATGGAGAGCTTCATCTCAAGGCAATGAGGAACAGAATTGTAGAGGAAAACTCCTGATGTCCTAGGTCTTCTCAGATCTCTGTATGTATGAGTGTATGTAACAATGAGGGCTGACTTGTTGGGGTTTCTGTCATGCCCGGTACCCCACAGCCAGCAAGTCCCAAAGAAAATCACACAGAGAGTCTGCATTAAATATAAATTTATTGGCCCATTAGCTCAGGCTTCTTTTTAGCTCTTATTAATTATATTAACCCATTATTCTTATCTATGTTAGCCACATGGCTCGGTACCTTTCTCGGGGATGCAGGTCACATCCTGCTTCTTTGGTGGTCTGGGCAGGAATCTGGAAAGAATGGGCTTCCTCCTTCCCAGAATTCTCCTGTTCTCATTGCCCCATCTGTCTGGTTGAACCACCTATACTTCCTGCCTGGCCAATCAGCATTTATTTAAAACATGATTGACAGAATACAGGCAATTCTCCCGCACCAAGTGTACAGGTATGGGTAATCACACACTCGAGTGCAAGCATCTACACACATTTGTATGTAACACACACATATGCATATACATACATCTGGAGTGGGAGATCTTTACTGTTAACAATGGGTAGGAGACAAGGACATGTGACACTGGAAATTAAACCACAAAAGCTTCAACAATGACAGAAGAAACACAAAGGGACAAACCATACAAATGTTAGATGGTGTTGTGCAGCAAGGTGATTAACAGGTGAGAGTGTGGAGAGTCAACACTGAATGTAATACTTCCATCTTCATTTACTTATCTTTCTGGCACTGCTGGGCCATGCTAGGCTAATGGCCTATCACTGAACTATACCTTCAGTCTTGCCAACAATTTTGTTAACAAATATATACTACCATCCACAAGTTTAGGATACAGAAAAATGAGTTGGTGGAGAGAAATCTATATCATTAATTTGTTCCTATAACACACTGTCTTTTTTTTCACTGGGTCCATTCTTTCTAGCTTGTACTTGAAGTATGTGCCTAGTAGGTGAGCATTTCAATGGATCCTAGATTGAATTTTTATAGTGCATGTAGCAACTAAATTTGTTCCTAAAATGATTGGCAATAACAGTACCATATTGTATTTGGATATTGAGCTTTTATCTATCTATCTATCTATCTATCTATCTATCTATCTATCTATCTAT
>JABTXL010000001.1:7890594-8039109 GCA_025134845.1 Neodon shergylaensis
TTTCTTTCTTTCTTTCTTTCTTTCTTTCTTTCTTTCTTTCTTTCTTTCTTTCCTTCCTTCCTTCCTTCCTTCCTTCCTTCTGGACTTTCTCTATCCTTTTTCTTCTCTCTCTCAAGCCTACATATATTTTTAAACACACCGTGCACCATTTAGAGGTTTTTTTTAATCTGAATTTGTTTTTACTGGATATTTCTTTTTCTGACCACATGAGTCTTTAATTTTCTAAGTGATATGGCTAGAATTAAAGCTGTGGTTTTGGTAGCTGTGTCCATCCCATTTCATGACTTCCTGAGAATCTAGTTTCATGGTGGAAGTATTGGTGGGAGACACATTTTTTACAACTCAGTGGAGTTTCTATGTCCATGCCATCAACAAGAAGCATGCTGGGGACTGTTCATAAATATCATCTAAGGGATTGGTGGGAAGACCTCTTAAAAAATCTGCTTGGTTTTTCTGTTAACACAGAGTCCGGAAGTCTCTCTCTGCCTGCCTCTAGAAAACAGATCCCACCCAAGACAGTGCTGATACCAAGAAGCCATATTTGACTTTGTTCTTTTGTCTGTCTAGAATCCTTTTTTTAAAATGCTTTCTTGGGCTTTATGTGGAAATTCCTGCCCCATGTTGGGCACCATTTGTAGATGAAGATTTCTGTTCCACCTGATCCCACAATCATTCATTCCCAAAGAAACACAGAGAGACTTATATTAATTGCAGACTCTTTGCCTATTAGCTCAGCCTTATTATTAACTAGCTCTTGCAATTAAAATTCACCCGTAATTGTTGAAATATGAGCAGCAGGGCTGCATCCCCGGCACCTGGCGGCCCATATGGCTAGCTTATGCCCCGAAATAATTACACAGAAGCTGTATTCTTTTAAACACTGCTTGGCCCATTAGTTTTAGCCTCTTATTGGCTAGCTCTTACATATTGATCTAACCCATTTCTAATAATCTGTGTAGTCCACGAGGTGGCTTACCAGGGAAGATCTTAACCTGCGGCTGTGTGGACTGGGAGAATCATGGCGACTGCCTGACTCTACTTCTTTCTCCCAGCATTCTGTTCTATTTACTCCGCCTACCTAATTTTCTGTCCTATCAGGCCAAGCAGTTTTCTTTATTAGTTAACCAATGAAAGCAACAGATAAGATACAAGACCCACCTCCATCACATAATTTTTAATTATGTTTAGTCACATAACTTGGTACCTTTTCTCAGTGCAGCCTTTTCATCTTGCTTCCTCTGCATGTGGGTGGCAACTGCAGACTCTTTCTTCTTCCCAGAATTCTCCTAGTCTAGTTGCCCCACCTGTATTTTCTGCTTGGCTACTGGCCAATCAGCATTTTATGAAACCAACACAGTGACAAATCTTTACAGGATATAAGAGTATTATCCCACAACAATTCTATCAGCATTGCCACAGTAAGTATAAAGGACAGTCAGTATAAAGTTGTTGAATTGAGTCAAATATCTTACTTAAGTTTTCAGGATAATGTGTTGATATGTGCACTCCAGGTACTTGCTGACACATTGTAGGTTGATATGTGCTTGTCTAATAATCATATAAGATTTTATAACTAGTGTAGCTATTAATAACACTTTTATCTAAATGTGATTTTCCCCTTGTAGTAGCCTGATTCTTCACCTTTACCTTCATCATTCATTTCTTTATTTCTTATTCCAGTGATTCTCTTTTGGAGGCAGTGTCATTGCTCCTCCACTAAATTAAAACTTTGGATGTCATAATATGTGTTTATATAATCTATATTTATTATACTTCATTTTTAGGTCTTGGAGTGAGACTAGGACTTAAATACCCGAATTGGTATGTTAAATTTCTATTCATTTTTTTCTGAAAAATACCCATAATGTACATCTCTACAAAGTGCTAAAGAAGTTACAGAGACAGAGAAAAAAATTTATAAAGCATGGAAATTACTACAGATCTATAATCATAGCATTCAAGATACTGAGGTAGCAGCACCTCATAATAGAGTTTACTCTGGGCCACAAAGTGACACCTGATATCAGAAGGAAGGAAGGAGACAATGAAGATGGTGAAGAAGGGAGGGAAGAAGGAATGAATTCCTTGTAATCATTATAAACTTTTAAAACCTCATAACATTTACAAAGTACTGATCTTGACTATATGATTCAACCAACTTTGGTACCCAGAAAGCTATACTGAAAAGGAACTTCTAATTTTGAGACAAAATACTCTTGTGTACTGTTGAAGAATTGTCTAATATTTAAGTATTTTAAGAATTTAAGTATTTTAATTTTCAGTGAGTTTCTTTAGCATAGAGCAAAGAAAAGTAAAAGGATAAATATCAAGTAGCAGATAAATAGAAAGAGGGTCAGATACATAACAAGAGATCATCAAATTGGGAGTTTACAACACCCAGCAGAATGGACTAGTGTAGCTTGATTGAGTAAACAAACAAAATTAGTACCATTGAATTAGGGCTTCCAAACATGCAACAGAAATCATCTGGGAAATTTGGGGTTTCATTGAACTTTCCCATCTGTGATGAGCTTCTCACCAGTGAACTTTCAGCTTCCCATTCCCACTGTAGGCAATTTATATCGTGAGATGAGTAACCTTCTTGGACTGGTTTAGCTCCCAGTGGTAGTCAAGGACAGAATGTTTTCTTCCCAAGCAGTTTTGTTGTTCTTTTCATTCCTGTCTGTCACTCAGCTGGGGTTTGAGACAGCCTATCTCTAGAGAAGGAACCTTAGGGTAGACGTAGAGACAAACATATTTACATCCGAAATAATGAGGAGAGTAGCAAACATGCTTCCAGAGATAGCTTCTCAATAAGCTTAAATGGCACTTGACAGTTTACCAATTTGATACCAGTGCTAGTACTTTAGAGAACCCACAGAATGACAAAAACGTGTCAGTCATAGCTTCTTCACCTACAAAGTTTGGGGAATGAGTTCAGCTCGGGATTTTCAAACACTTTTTGTTGATATACTCAATTTAGAATCAAGATCTCATTTGAAGCTTAGCGTGGGAAACTGATGCAGTAGGAGGGAACATGCCCAGCTCCTCAATGGTGAAGCTTCCTTTATATAATTCTTAGCTCCTTCTACACTGCCATAGGGTACTGCTTGGAACAAAGTAGACCAGCTAATTTTCCAAAGCTTCTCCCAATATTAATTTCTGAGCATCATCTGAGCAGGCCTACAGTTGTGAGTCCTGTAAATGAGAAGTACTGCATGTGTGTTGAACTGAGCTAAATGGAATACTTTCAATTAGGTGACAACACCTTGCTGCCCCCCACTTTCCCCACCAAACTTCCCTTCAGCTTGATGGGATATTTCCACCTAGCTTCTAGTATTACAGTGATGCAAATTCAACCTCTTTCTTGGATTCATATGTGGCTTTAGAAAGACATACATTCCTTAGTGTCAAATGATAAATAAATCACTTTTCATTTAGCTTTAATTGAACAGGGATTAGGCTATGAGAACTTAAACATTAATAGATGCAATTATTAATAGTTTAAAATAAAGAATTAGTAAATTTAGAAAAATTATTCACCAATGCATTTAGGAAATGTTGTTTTGTAAAACTCATTTTGTTTATGGTTCTACAAGCAATAACTTGATTGTGATATTTTAGGAATTATGTAAGATAACTAAAGAAAAAAATAACACTATAAAATTATGTTCCAGGCAGGATTAGACTTATTAAGTAAAATTTTAGCAATTTAGAATAACTAAAGACCGTATTTATTATATATAAATGAAAAATTATAAGTAGAACATTGGGTATTGGGGAGAAAAATCTTACTTTGAATGGAAGAAATTTTTCCATTCTATTTTGAGACTAGAGTTGCTGGAATTCTATATATAAAAATAGAGACTGCTTAAGATGAGATATTAAAAACTGAAAGGTCAAATTCAAATGCACCCTTCTCTACCCTGCCTCAATAGGAAGAAAGGGATAATCATATAGATACAACAAACTTTTGTTTAACCTAGAAATTAAGAGTAGGATAACATTACGTTATAAAACCATTAACAAAAACTTGATACAAAGCAAGGAATTTTAATCCCTCTGGTTAGTAAACCAGAGCTACTAACTGTCCTGTGTCATTTTCTATTGCTGTGATAAAGCATCTTGAAGGAAAAAGGATTTATTTCATTTTACAGTCAATCATAAAGAGAACTCAAGGGAGGGATCTGAAGGCAGGCACTGAAGCAAAGGCCATGGAGGAATGATGCTTACAAGCTTGTTCTCCCTAGGTTGCTCACCTTGCTTTCTTAAACTATCATGGACCAGTGGAACCCTCTTGCAGTGGGTTGGACACTCTAATGTTAATAAGGAATGAAGAAAATATCTTCACTGTCTTGTGAACAGATCAATTTAACAACAGAATTTTATTAGTTGAGCTTCCTTCTTCCCAGATGAATTTTCAGCTTGTGTCAAGTTGACAAAACACTAACCAGAACACTAACTAATTGCTAATATGAGTTGCTTAATGTCACTTCCATTATTTTTCTTGAATGTCCTCTGTAGCCACAAACACAAAATGAATATTCTTAAGAAAATCTGTCAAAACAGATGGATAAGTGGAAGAGTGACTAATGAAGAAATGGGCTCAAAAGAAAGATGGCAATGATTGCATTTTCTCTGATGTGTTTTATCTGATTGGATTGTACCCAGATGAATTCTTATTGATTTATATCCTCAGTCTTTCCTAAAATGTAAACCGCATTAGACCAATTTCTCTGAAGAAATGGCATTCATTAGGTCTAGAGTTAAAAATCTAAGGAATCTTGTCTTGGATCATCACAATATGGCCATTTGTGATGCTTGCACGTGTTAGAAAAAGCAGTCATCATGATTATTACTGTTTTTATGGTGTTCAGAACAGAGAAAATTATGTTACTAGAGAATCATTGCTCTGTCATTGTTAATATGTAAATGCCACTGTTATCATATTTCTTTATTATTTGAATCTATGTGTGTGTTTATTTGCATGTATTGATGCATGAGAATATGTATTGTAAGAGATAGATAGATAGATAGATAGATAGATAGATAGATAGATAGATAGAATAAGTGAGGATATCAGGAGGTAAATCACAGATGTTATTTCTCAGGTGTTGTCTGTCTCATTTATTGAGATAGAATGTATCTCTGGCTGGGAACTTATCATGTAGGTTTGGATATCTTGAAAGAAAATTTGAAAGATCTGCATGTCTCTACCTCCCCAGATTTGAGATTGGAGGTATGCATCACCATGTTTGGTTTTTTAAAATGCGGATTCTGGGTATTGAACTCAAGGCAAACACTATCTCTTGTTTATTTCTTTTACTTGGTCTTAGTAGTCTAGAAATATGATACACAAAACCATGCATAAGGTCAATATTCAAACTCAAATATAAGGCTGATCATGATGACTCTAAAGAGTGTATACTTTATATATATATATATATTTTTAATTTTTTATTGAGAAAAAGAAAAAAAAAGTTTCCGCCTCCTCCCAGCCTCCCATTTCCCTCCCCCTCCTCCCACCCTTCTCCCCCTCCCCCTACTCCTCTCCCCCTCCCTCTCCAGTCCAAAGAGCAGTCAGGGTTCCCTGCCCTGTGGAAAGTCCAAGGTCCTCCCCCCTCCGTCCATGTCTAGGAAGGTGAACATCCAAACTGACTAGGCTCCCACAAAGCCAGAACTTGAAGTAGGATCAAAACCCAGGGCCATTGTCCTTGGCTTCTCATCAGCCCTCATTGTTCGCCATGTTCAGAGAGTCAGGTTTTATCCCATGCTTTTTCAGTCACAGTCCAGCTGGCCTTGGTGAGCTCCCAATAGATCAGCCCCACTGTCTCAGTGGGTGGGTGCACCCCTCGTGGTCCTGACTTCCTTGCTCATGTTCTCCCTCCTTCTGCTCCTCATTGGGAACTTGGGAGCTCAGTCCGGTGCTCCAGTGTGGGTCTCTGTCACTATCTCCATCCATCACCAGATGATGTTCCCAGCATTGTACCAACTCATCCATGCTCTCTACCACTGGGAGCACACACATTCGCTTTTATGTGAATTTGGGGATCTGAACTCATATCATCATGCTTGTGATGCAAGAACTTTACTCACAGGATAATTTGAATGAAAATATTTTATTAAATCTTTGAGAATTTAATTCAGTTCTATCTCCTCTGCTCCCAGATCTTTCCTGACCTCCTTACTCATCTGAATTCATGTTCATGGTCTCTCCCCACCCTGCCCTCAAACTCTTGAGTCCAGTTCACTCGACAGACTGTTCTGGGACACTGTGTTTGTACCTGTCTGAAAATTTTACTTCCTGAGATATTTTAGATTGACAGGTGATGAATTAGATAAGTAGATGACAATTCTGAATTTTGAACAATGTAGAAGCATAAAAACAACTGTAGATTTGATTTATGGAATCCATCGGGTTATAGCAAAATGAAATATCCAGTAGATATTCGAAATAAAAAATATCTTTACAAAAGAGTTAATCTTACTTTGGAGATAAAGATTTCATTGTCTTGAGAAGTTTGTAGCAAAAAAAAATGCTTATATGATATTGAATGTTACAAAACAAAGAGAAAGAATGAATTGATTGGAAATTTTCCAAGATAACAGGGAATAGATAAAATCCACAAGGCAACATAAGCCATTGAAAATTAAGACAGGAAAGTACCATCGAAGACAAAGAGTTTCACAAAGAAAGGTGAGGAAAGTAAGACAGAGTATCCCTTAGATGTCAGAAATTTTAAGAGAAGATTTCCATGGAATTGGGTAAAACTTTTTACCTCACTAGTGACTTTTTAGAAAACATCCCCATAAGTTAGTGGCAGTGGGATGTGGGATGAATAAGAATTTAGAGGTATAAATTTATTGACTGTGTGTTATGTGTGCCATCAGTTCATTTTCGAGTGGCAAGGAGACTGAACCATGATTAGTAAGTAGAATTAGTAGACAGATGTTAAAGACAGAAGGTACCATTAGATTTGAGCTGGTAATGGAGAAAGAATTCTTATCCATACATACATACCACATGGAGCTTTCGGAATTCACTCAGTGTTTCAGTCAGTGTGGCTGAGACTCAAGAAATATCTTTTCTAATAATTTCTCAAGATGATGTTAATGCTTTCAGTCTGTGGACTAAACTGTGAAAGTCACCAATTTAGGCATTCAAGCAGAAATGAGTAATGCATGCGTAGAGTAAAAGAGACTAGAACATACATTGGAATTTGATGAAATAAAAATACAAATATTTTGCAAAGAGCATTTTCTTTTATTCAGGTTTGGAAATACAAAATTTGTGAACAGTGATATTGTTCACAACTTCCTTTAAAGGGTTATTCTTGTTAGTTTTAAGAAAGATTCATTTGTACGTGCCTATAAAGATTCACTATACAAGTTTTTATTGAAGACTGAAAGTCATGAATCCAGATAGAGAAAACTGAGGAGGCTGCTGTGTTTTCCAATGTGGTTTATAGCTCTTATATACAGATCTTAGTTGCTACAGGGGCATTATTGGTATAGGGTGTGGTTATCTAGAAAGTCAGACCATCTAGGAGGTCTTCAGACGCTTGGAGAAATGTTCTTGAACCGCCTGTAGGATGCTATCCTCTTTCTGGAGCATGAGTGGTGACTTTCTACAATGATCTTCAAATTGTTGCTCTCCAACATGCCTATCAGAGACCTATAGTATAAGTCTAATCACAGGCTGATGTTTTTCAAACCATGATCCAAAATAAATCTATTTAAGTAATCACCTTTGCTATTTCCTTATAATGACATAAAACGACCAACACTGAGGTCTATTCCAGTAGCTGCTCTTTTGTTCAGTGCTGATGGCTAGAAATTATGGTAGAGACTATTCTTTAATATAAGAACAATTTGTGCCATAAGGTATTTAAGAAAAAGAGAAAAGAGAGAAGGCATGGGCATTGAGCTGTTTTATTAATACTTATTTTTCTTTGACTATCTCATATACATATATAATATATTCTTGTCATTCTTGCCCCACCCTCTTTTATATACCTCTCACCCTTGTTTGCTTTTTCTTTCACCTATCTCCCACCCTTTTTTTATTATATTTTGTTTCATTTTTATTTGAGGCCCATTAGGCATAACCAGCATTGTATGGGAATAGGTATAGCGCTCCCAATGGGATCATGATTAACTCACCAGGGCCATGTTACCAAAGACAATGACTTCTTGTTTCTTTTCAACCTTATACTACCAGTAACTCCCAAAGGTGGGGGAGCATCCTCAGTGAGCCCCTTTCCTGTCTATGATTGAATGTTTATGGGTTTAGTCTAGTGCAGATGTTTTGCAGGTACCTCTTGTTGCTGTTAAGTCATGTGTGCCATAGCCATGCCTCATAAGACATTATTTAATGGCCATCCCTCCCACTGATGACTTTCTGGTTCTTTCTACTTTTTCTTCCTTGATGTGCACTGAGCTTTGGGGAGGGATGTGATATGAGAGTTCCATTTAGGCTTCAGCTCTCTACAGTCACTTATTCTCAGCATTTTGGACAGCTGTGAGTCTCTGTATTAGCCACCTTTCACTGCAATCAGACACTTCTTTGATCAAGGTAGAAGGGAGTGCTGGTCTAGAACACAAAGTTTTGTAGCTGTTGGAGTGGTTATGCCATTAGTGGAAAGAGGAGCATCAAAAGCAAGAGCTGACTTCTAGAGAAAGTTCATTCTGTGAAGTATGTTTTCAAAGAATTTCATGGGTTTTCTGGTAAATTTAGGGTTTTCATGGAATCTTGAGACTTAATTGTCCTGATGGTAGTTTAATTGAGAAGAGAAATTAAACCAAGTTCCTATTTGAAGTTGTAGGAATGGGAATGGATGTTCTGCAAAAGCTTGGGGAGCTAAACATGTTGAGGTTTGTTGTCGTAGAGCTGAAGATGCAATCTTGGGTTAAAAAAATAAAATCCATGAAAAGATTGAGGAAATGATAAACTGAGGGGAAAAAGACAAAAAGGCACTGAAATTTTGTCAGTCAAGGATCCAGTCTTAGCTATGAGTTTATTCCCATAGGCTCTTATACTGCTGAGAAACAGTGGAATATATAGACTGAAATAATTCATATAGTCTTCACTAAATACTGGTAAGTGGCCAGAGATGACATATAACAATGACATAGAGGAATAGAGTGTCATATATTTACAAAAAGTAACCATTGACATTTGCATTATCATGCTTACTTTTTTTTTTTTTAAAGGAAGGAACCAATGTAGTGTGGAAACAGCAACAAGAAAAATTCCATGGTTGTTTCCCTAGCAATGTCTCAAGCTCAGGTCCTGTGCATCACTGTGAGTAAGAAAAAAGCACCCATTGCTTTAGATGAACACAGCGATGTACCAACAACCCAAGGAAGTTATAGAATTTAGAAAGCTGCACAGTTGGAGGTATAAGGAGAATTTCGTGGGTCAAATGTTTCAGTACAGATTGTAGACAGAAATTTCTGTTCCACTTGGTCCTGAACCATTCAGTCCCAAATAAACACACATAAGCTTATATTAATTATAATCTGTTTTGCCTATTAGCTCAAGCTTATTGTTAACTAGCTGTTACAATGCAAATTAACCCATAAATCTTATCTATGTTTAGCCATGTGGCTTGGTAATGTCTCAGTAAAACATTCTCATCTCCCTTCCTCTGCTTTTGGCTTGTGACTGTGTCTCTCCCTTCTTCCCAGAATTCTTTTAGTCTGGTTGCCCCACAGATATAGTGAAAGGGGATGATTCATTGGGAGAAAAAAGACAGAATGGAGAAGGTTGCATATTTTAAAGGGTTACCAACAAATGATTTCTGGTACTTGAGATAGGGAAACTTGTCCATCTGTGTTGTTTCCAGTGACATTCACTATAAAATTCATGTTTTTCCATTAATACAAGGTTTTACTATTTTTTAAAAGCTTGCAAATTTAGCATTTCCTTAAGATTGTGAATTTTGTATAGTTTTGTATGATCTGTAAGAATATAGTATATTCAGAGAGCTCACTTTTAATTCAGAACACTTATATGTGAATTAAGAGACAGAATATCAACCATAACTTTGATGCTTAACTACTTCTTTTCTATTATTTCTTTAAAACAAACAATTTAAAAAAGTAATAAGACATTTGAAAGGCCTAGACAGTTAACTGACTGTTCTGAAAATTGTTTTGAAAATATATTTTTTCTAGGATGTTTTTATATATAGTCTGTGAGATGATATTATATATTTTTTTAAATTTCCTTCCATTTAATTTATCATCAGTATATCTTCATCAACTTTATTCTGGTTTCTTGGCCATCCCTCAGATCTCTTACAAGGAATGCTTACAACCATAAGTTGAGTTTACAAAACTCTACCACTTTTAAAGGTCAACATGTAAATGAACTAATTAGGTCAATGCAAATTACTATGGTGCTTGCTGTTACAAATCTCACACCTTTTAAATTCTTTCTGAATCATATAATGAGCCATATTGTTAACAGAGCTAGCAGAACATTAAAAAAGATATTAAATACTTAGTCTGCCTAGATAAACAGAAAACTAATTTGCAGATATTTTACAATGATAAAATAATGCATAAAATTAGAAGCATAAGATTTATGCTGTGCAATATTTACAAAATGGAAATGTAACCTTAGCTCAGAGAAGAACAGGAAATTATAAAAATGGAGTTGAAAGGAATCAAGGAAATGGAACGAAGTTTCCATCTGTCTAAAAAGAATCTCCATTGCAGTTTTCTAAAAGACTGCTTATTAAAACAACCAATGAACTGATAATAAACAGCAGACAACTAACCCAAACAAAATAAAACCGGGTGTTGTTTGAGGTATTTAGACTTAGAACCTGTGAATTTCATAGTATTAGTCACGCTACATGCATGAATAAATGAATGTATGGATGTGCATATATCTTCATAGATACAGTTGAGATATAACACTAGTTTCATATAAAAGCAATTCGCCAAGCAAAATCTTTTAGCTGTAGTTTTTATACATTTTTAAGTGGTTTAGGTTCTTAGAGTGTTTTCAAAGATGGAGATCAAATTTAACTATTTTCAGATCACAGTAGATTGAAAATAAACTTTGATATCAATTTGTGAGATAGTTTTCTACATTCAGGTTATCAAAGTAAATAAAAAATGAACACCCATTTTTTTTTTCTGTTACACAGTCTATTGAACACATCCACTCTCAGCCTCGTATCATAAATTGAAATAGGAAGCCCCCTTTCCTTCACTTCTGTGAGCATTGTAAGGAGGCCAGATGCCTCGGTCTGAAAATAATAAATACTTATATTTTTATTTTGGTATGAAAGTAAATAAATCCTTAAAATACACATAATTATCATAATTTGCTGCTTGATATCTGTCAATTTGTAAGTTTTCTGTAGAAGTTTCATGCCTTTGGAAATATTAAGTATTTGTAGTTTTAAAAATAGAGTAGGATTTAAACAGGAGTAACAGATGAGAGAATAACTTACAATGTATTAATTCATGCAACAGCAGCCGCCACTTTTGCTATTAAAGTGTGCTTATGTTCTCAGTTTGGTGAGAGAGAGAGCATAGGAGCATACTTCTCTTGTAAAAGGGACAGCTGCTGCTGCATGCATTAATACATATCAAATGGCTCCAAAGTAAACACAATGCTATAAATCACTGGAGGCCCTCTACTGACGTCATGAACCCATGCACTTCTTTCCTTTCATGTGACATCAGCAGAGAGGGAAAATGGATTCCATCATCCTGGCTCAAGCACATTATCCACCACACATTTTATGATTTTTATGGATTCATGTAGAAGGTTCATTTCTGTTCCTATCTGAAATGTAATTTGTGTTTTTCAAGGTTTGCATTGTTTTTTTTTTTCTCAGCTATGTCTGTGGTCTTCTGTATACAGTAGTAGAAATGGAATTCTGAATGACCAGTTTAGAATTGGCTCACCCTCTAAAAAACTGTTGGAAAAAAAAAAGAGACACGGGAAAAAGGAAAAGAAAACTAAACAAATGAAAAGAAGAAAAAGAAAAGAACAGAACAAAAAATTAGAGAAAGGAAAAAGGAAAGAAGTTACTGGGAATAAAATTGAGATGCCTTTAATTTAACAGATTTCTATGCAGGCAAAAAAGCTAGGGGTATATGATTTCATCTCATATGTTATTTGTGAAGGAACACTTGAAAAATGTTGGGATTTTAAGCATCTTAATAACCTATATTTAGGTTGTTTATTACTTGAAATATTCTGCTATGACAATGTATTCAAACTTATACAAAATGTCATTGTTTAAATTTACAAATAATTTAAGAATATTCTAAAATCTTATTAGAGAATATTTCTCATCTATTCCTTCAAATGAAGAAAATATTGTCTTAGAAGAATCAAGTAAAATTTCTCAGGCTTTTGTTTAGAGTTTTGATGAATATTAATTTGTACTTTATTTAATTTAGTTAAGAAAATGAATAAACTCATTCTGAAAATGTGTAGTTGCTAAGGTGTTTGGAGAACTAGGAAAAGAAGGTTGTTATTATCTGACCTCCTTAGGCTAATCAGGTTGGGTATTCTAATTGGCTTAGAGGAAATTTTCTATCCTGGTAACCTCAGGACACCTTAGATTCACTAAAGCTTATGGTTCAAGGAGAAACCGTTATTAATGATAAAAAGTTTCTTATTCAAAATAATTTCTCACCCTCTCTCCCATTTAAAGATTTATCTTTTTTTCTTTCTTTTTGTCCCTTTTTTCCCTCTTTTGAAAAAGCAATGAATAAATTAGGAAACATATCTTTGTTCTAAGAGCTTCATTCCAAAGACATCCATCCTAATAGGATGTGAAAGGCCTTGTGTAAGACATTGTAATGCAGATCTGCAAATCTATATCTCACACAGGTGTGAAACTCCACTGAGATAAGCAGGACTCTACCTCTTTAACAGCCAGGGGAAGCCAGTCAATCTCTGGAGCTCCTTTCTTCTTGGAAATATGCAGAAGCTTCCTTGAAACTGCAAATTTGTCACAACTCCACCCAGTAATAAATGCCCTTAAGATTTATTATATTATCATCCAAGTATTGTAAGACTAATTTGAATGCTATTTTAAATATATAACCACAACTGATAGTTACATCAAGCCCAGACAAACTAACAGAAAAAATCATTTATGGTGCTCAGGATGAGAAACGGACATTATATTTCATTTCATCTGACTTTCTTATTTTCCATATGAGAAAACAGGTCCAGTGAGGTGAAACAACTTGATCAAAGGTCAATTTTTTTATTGAATATTCTCTTTCAATGTGCTTTTCCTTAAACTCTTGTACTGTCTAGGATAATACAAATAAATGACAAAGCTTGCTTAGTATTGTTTAAGGAAAGGCCAATATCCAATTGCTAGGTACTTTTGGTTTTATTTTCATCACTATTGTGCAAGACAGCCTGTGAAAAGGAATGTTTCATCTGCACAGAGAGACCCTGCATAAGCAAATAAGCAGCCCATACTCAAAGAAGAGTGAATACTACTACAAAGATAAAGTTAAGAAGTTACCATTTTCCCAGACAGAATATTCAGCTACTATGTAAATGATTTACTACAAAAGTCAATGATAACTTGAGACCCTGACTCACATAAATTGCAAGCGACCCACAAATCTTTGATTTCAAACAGTTGAATTAGATAATGCAAAAAATAGTTTCTGGAAATTATATCTAGTTTCATTTTTAACTATTAAATTAGTTTTAAATGCCTCCTAATAAAGTGGTTGATTTATTTTAACAAAATGCTTTTATTTACTCTTCTCATTCCTAAGTTCCCTATGTAACTGGAAAATTTAAAGGCAGATGGAATGGAAGAAAGTTTGGAAACAGCTTATAGATCCTATAAAAAAGGCCACCATAATTACCAAGATAATTCATGGCAATCTGGGTACATAAACCCGAGTGCTCAAATTTTTGAAAGAGGCAGAAGTAGTGTTTCTCGTGCCTACTGGCTCTCATGGTGGGGCAGTAAAGTTCTGTTCCTCCAAACAAGCCTTGTTTATAAAAGAGGATTAGAGGGGATTTCCAAGAAAAGGGTGGTGTGGGGGTGGGGGAATGTCACCCTGCTAGGAAAAAAAAATCAACAAAGGGGCAGATAGCCTGCCAGCTGTCCTGCTCCATTTCCTGGCTGTGAGTGCCCAGCTGTTCCCAGAAGACCCTAAGGAGAATCCCCCAAAATACTACTGTTATCCTTTCTTCCAAGAGCTCTGTGCACCAGTACCTGCTCCTTGCTAGTAGGGATGGCATTTCAGAAAGGGAGAACTGGGGTTATAAGTTTGGCACTTCATGTGTATTTAGGTGAGTTGACCAAGAGATACGCTGAAAGATGACTACACAGAGACCTGAGAACTCCATATATTGTCTGAATTTCAAAAATTGTCATTATTTTAAAATTAAAATGACAATAAATAGCCATTTCTGGACAAAAACAGTTGGTTAAAGTGTCCATAAAAGCAATAAAAGAAACAAGCAAAACCAGATAGTACTCCTTTCCTCATAGAACTTGGAAGGATGATCAGGTAAACTTCTAAAGGATAAATACGTACTAGAAGATCTTCTTGGCTCACTCATACAGTTAGTAGCCTGTGATTGACTATTTAGTATGGATTTAATTTCTACAGAAACCAGTGCTAAAAAGTTCTCCTTCCATCAGAGTGAATGTAATGGTACAGTATTTTATGCTATATATTTAAATTACATTAATGTAGAATTATTATCTTGAGGTATGCTGTAAATTTGTTGAGAAACAGATATTTTATCAGTTAAACAATGATAAATATATACCACTTCTGCTTAAAATTTTTATATTTTTTCCTTGGAAACGTAACTGCATAATATTCATCATCTTAATTTGGATTGAGATGCTGATCAGTTTAGGGTAGATGAGATGTCAATCAAAACAGTCTGGAACAGAATGTCTGCCTATAAGCCTGCTATTCAAATGTTGCCCTTATATGATATGGAGGACATTTAAATCTTCTTTTTGGTATTTTTTTTTTTTTACTTCTTGCAGACATTTATGGAGAAACTCTGCCTTATGATCCAGAAAGCAGCTGGGGAATTAGGTTGATCACTTATGAATCTTCGCTGATCACCTATAGTGGAGTTGCTTTGTTTGTCTGTTACTTTCCTCCTAAATGGCCCATATCACAGACATCTTCTACGAGGAATCTTCTATTCTCCATTCTGAACATTTTCAGGGTCTACCAGCGAACACCTTTGACTGCTGGTAAAACGCTGTCTTTTGGCACCATTGTGGGCTTAATCTAGGTAGTCAACCACAGATACCCAACTTTATGAGGTGTCCGCTTTGACTTTTCCTAACGGAGACCATAGAATAGGTGATTAGATCCAGTTGACTTGCTGGTGAGTCTCAGAGATGTTTTTGTCTTTGTCTCTTCAATGCTGCAGTCTGAAATGTCTTCTCCCACGCCTTGTGTTATTTTCTGGATGCTGCACCTTAACTCAGGTCTTCATGCTTTGTGACAAGAACTGAGCCATCTCTTTAGCCCTTCCTATACGCTATTAAATCACCTCTCGGTATTTAAAAAAATTGAAATTTGATAATTAGTTTCTCAGGCTCCTTTCCCACTTTGTTTGTTTTAATGATGACGTTAGAGCAAAGCTCAAACATGGTCTATAACATAAAAGAACCATGCTAAAACCACCAGAGAACACTGACAAGAAATTTTAGTGAGCTATTGCCAACCTACCCATGGTGCTTGAATAATTACAAATATTACTTTTTTTCAAATGCAGTTAGATTGTTAAGAGGATTAATAAACTATTATATCACGATCTACTGAACTTTTTGCAAGTTGTCAGATTCAAAATAGCTTCTCTTATTTTATTTTTTTTTTTGAAATAAAAAATTCTACAATACAAAAGAAGTAAGCAAAGTGGGAAGTCATGAAACGAAGGATCTTAAGCATCATAACTTGCCTACAATGACCATCTGAACCTACATTAAAAGTACCTCTATAAGGAGATATGTCCTGTGTCTGTTAAACTTTGGACTGATACCACTTGATTATTGATACATAGCTAAAGACTTCTGTTCCAAAACCTTTTATATAATAGTCCTCATATTGTTCTAAAATTACCCCCTTGCTTTAGTTATTATATGTATATTTCCATTGTTATATTCATTCTTGAAAAATTCTTTTTTGTTTAGAGAATCACTTCTCATTAGTCAACTTATATAGCGTTATGTCTTTATTTGAACTCTCACTGTGTTGTGACCAAGAGTCCACTAGTATATTTAGAGACATTTAAGGAATTAATGACAGTTGGAGTACAGACTGTGTCACTTCTAAGATCTAAGAACCTCATCAGCTTTTTTTTGATCTGTTCACTTTTCCCTGTTGGGGTGGTTACTGACTGAACTGTTTCATTCATATAGTAGTATATATGTTTATGGAGTATGATACTATTTCTATAAAGAAATTTTCAAAATTACCTTGTTGAGGCACAGAGGCAAGTTTTTTGTTTGTTTTTGATATACTGTAAAAATCATTTAAGGTATTAATTTTAATACAATGGAAGAAAGAAAGCCTCTTCAACAAATGGTGCTGGCACAACTGGATGTCAACCTGTAGAAGAATGAAAATAGACCCGTATCTATCACCATGCACAAAACTCAAGTCCAAATGGATCAAAGACCTCAATATCAATCTGAACACACTGAACCTGATAGAAGAAAAAGTGGGAAGTACTCTACAACATATGGGCACAGGCGATCGCTTCCTAGATATAACCCCAGCAGCACAGACATTAAGGGCAACATTGAATAAATGGGACCTACTGAAACTGAGAAGCTTCTGTAAAGCAAAGGACACTGTCACTAAGACAAAAAGGTAACCCACTGACTGGGAGAAGATCTTCACCAACCCTGCAACAGACAAAGGGCTGATCTCCAAAATATATAAAGAACTCAAGAAACTAGACTTTAAAATGCTAATTGACCCAATTAAAAAATGGGGCACTGATCTGAACAGAGAATTCTCAACAGAAGAAGTTCAAATGGCCAAAAGACACTTAAGGTCATGCTCAACCTCCTTAGCGATCAGGGAAATGCAAATCAAAACAACTTTGAGGTATCATCTTACACCCGTCAGAATGGCTAAAATAAGAAACACCAATGATAGCCTTTGCTGGAGAGGTTATGGAGGAAGGGGTACCCTCATCCATTGCTGGTGGGAATGCAAACTTGTGCAACCACTTTGGAAATCAGTGTGGCGGTTTCTCAGGAAATTCGGGATCAAGCCACCCCTGGACCCAGCAATGCCACTCTTGGGAATATACCCAAGAGAAGCCCGATCATATGACAAGGGCATTTGTTCAACTATGTTCATAGCAGCATTATTTGTAATAGCCAGAACCTGGAAACAACCTAGATGTCCTTCAATGGAAGAATGGATGAAGAAAGTGTGGAATATATACACATTAGAGTACTACTCAGCGGTAAAAATCGATGACTTCTCGAATTTTGCATACAAATGGATGGAAATAGAAAAGTGGTGAGGTAACCCAGACCAAAAAAGATGAACATGGGATGTACTCACTCATAATTGGTTTCTAGCCATAAATAAAGGTCGTTGAGTCTACAATTTGATATCCTAAAGAAGCTAAATAAGAAGGTGAACCCAAAGAAAAACATATAGCTATCCTCCTGGTTATGGGAAGTAGACAAGAATGCCGGGCAAAAAATTGGGATCTTGGGGGTGGGGTGGGAGGGGGGTAAGGGGAGATGGGGAGAGAAAAGTGAGAAGGGGAGGATGGGGGGAACTTGGGGAAACGGGATGATTGGGATAAAGGAAGGTTGGATAGGGGAGCAGGGAAGCACATATCTTAATTAAGGGAGCCATCTTAGGGTTGGCAAGAGACTTGGATCTAGAGGGGCTCCCAGGTGCCCAGGGCGATGTCCCCAGTTAGTTCCTGGGGCAGCTGAGGATAGGGAACCTGAAATGACCCTATCCTATAGCCATACTGATGAATATCTTGCATATCACCATAGAACCTTCATCTGGCGATGGATGGAGATAGAGACAGAGACCCACACTGGAGCACCGGACTGAGCTCCCAAAGGAGGAAGAACGTGAGCAAAGAAGTCAGGACAACAAGGGGTGCACCCACCCATGGAGACAGTGGGGCTGATCTATTGGGAGCTCACCAAGGCCAGCTGGACTGTGACTGAAAAACCATGGGATAAAACCGGACTCTCTGAATATGGCGGACAATGAGGGCTGCTGAGAAGCCAAGGACAATGGCACTGGGTTTTGATCCTACTTCATGTTCTGGCTTTGTGGGAGCCTAGCCAGTTTGGATGTTCACCTTTCTAGACCAGGATGGAGGGGGGAGGATTTTGGACTTTCCACAGGGCAGGGAACCCTGACTGCTCTTCAGACTGCAGAGGGAGGGGGAGAGGAGTGGGGGGAGGGGGAGAGAAGTTGGGGGAGGGGGGAGGAGGGGGAGAGAAATGGGAGGCTGGGAGGAGGCGAAAATTTTTTTTCAATAAAATAAAATAAAAAAAGAAATTATTTCTGTAATATTCTGTCTTTTTTGTTTGTTTTTGTTTTTGTTTTTGTTTTTCGAGACAGAGTTTCTCTGTGGCTTTGGAGCCTGTCCTGGAACTAGCTCTGTAGACCAGGCTGGTCTCGAACTCACAGAGATCCGCCTGCCTCTGCCTCCCGAGTGCTGGGATTAAAGGCGTGTGCCACCACCGCCTGGCTCAATATTCTGTCTCTTTAAGAGACAAGCCACACCCACTCCTTTCCTGCTTGCAGCCTCAGACCCCTACTCTCTGTCTTCCCATCTCTCTCTTGAAGAGGCAGCTTCTGCCTCTCTCCCTACTTCTCTGCTTTCCCCCTCTCTGTCTCTCTTTCTTTCTTCTCTCTCTCTTTCTCTCTTTTTTTCTCTCTCTCCCCTTTTCCCCTTTTCCTTCCCCTCCATAACCAATCTAATAAATGTCCAATTTTATTCTGTATGTTGTGTTTATCTCTGCGCCTCCCACCTGCCGCCTATCCATTTGTCGTCGCCAGGGACCAGCCACCTTCCCTGCTACGTGGTCTCTGGGACTGGCTGCTTTCGGGTCCCCAATAGAACATCCCCATTGTCTCAGTGTGTGGGTGCACCCCTCGAGGTCCTGAGTTCCTTGCTTGTGCTCTCTCTCCTTCTGCTCCTGATTTGGACCTTGAGATTTCAGTCCGGTGCTCCAATGTGGGTCTCTGTCTCTGTCTCCTTTCATCGTCTGATGAAGGTTAATATTCAGGAGGATGCCTATATGTTTTTCTTTGGGTTCACCTTCGTATTTAGCTTCTCTAGGATCGCAAATTATAGGCTCAATGTCCTTTATTTATGGCTAGAAACAAAATATGATTGAGTACATCCCATGTCCCTCTTTTTGGGTCTGGCTTACCTCACTCAGGATAGTGTTTTCTATTTCCATCCATTTGTATGCAAAATTCAAGAAGTCATTGTTTTTTACTGGAAGTTTTCTAAGCTGAGAATAGATATTGTAATCCAGTAATTGTTACTGCTTTTTAGAGTTTACAATGTTTAGGAAGTGAGACTGAGTTTTAAAGTGTTACTCTTTTGACCTTCAGATAATGATATCTTAAATAGATCAAATTTCTCCAGCGCTTTATCTCAATTCATCTACAATTCATAACAACTCATAAGAGAGAAGCCCTCATGATCTAATAAACCCAAATCATTCAGACAAGGGGGTTAGAAACATGACCAAGCATGCTAGCTGCGAAGCTCTGCAGCCAAGGAAGGCCTCATGCAATTTGGTCACAGAGACTTTACTCTTAGCTACCCCGCGTGTACTTGATGAACACTTAGGAGTAGTTGATCTTTACTAGAAACAGCTACCATCCCCAGTATAACCTAGCTGTCTAAACTTAATGAGGCCTCTGTATATTGTGGCAACCTTTACAGAAACTCAATCTGCACCATCAGGAATCTACAGTTCAGTGGATTTTTGTGGTTTGATCATTGCAGAGATCTATTTTTAGAATATGTTTATCACTTCTGGACTAACCCTGTATCTATTAACAGTCATATCTGTTCTGCCTGAATCTTATCCTGGTAAACCTCTAGCCTAGTTTTTATTTTGTTCTGAGACAGGATATTGTTTTTTAGTTCAGAGTGGCTAGAATTGCAATCGTTCCTGTCACCTTCTTAAGCACTGGGATTACAGACTACATCACTGTGGCTCTTAGCCATCTTGTCATCTTCATAATTTGTTTTGCCTGAATTGGTCATATAGAATTAAACAATTTATTTCTCTCACTCTGGGTAAGATAACTTTAAAATATTTTAAATTACTTTAAAAATATTTTAAAGTAATGTGTTTAATCATTCATTCATGTCATAGCAGGTATTTCATTTCTTTGATTTAATATTCCATAACATGTATGTTTTTGTTGATAAACATTGGGTTTATTTCACTTTTAAATTGTCAACGTAACACTGCTATGAACATTTGTGTGCACATTTTTATGTGAAAATATTTTCATTGGGTATATATGTGGAAGCAGAAATATTTAATTATGTGTTCAACTTGCATTGGTAGCATTCCACAGAAACTGTACCATTTCATATTTATTTTCATGGAGTATGAGAGAATTTTCTTTTTCCTTTTCAACATTTATCACTATCTGCTTCCTTTATTGTGGACCAACTCCTGGGTGGGAAGAGGTGCCGTACTAGGAACTGTGTCCATTTCCCCTTGAAAAGTACTGCTGAGAATATTTCCGTGGGATGTTGTGTATTTTCTCTGCAAACATGTCCTGTTTAATTTTAATCAGGCTTCTTGTGTTTTAACTGTTGAGTTATAAGTCTTTGAACATTCTCATTGTGAGTTCGCCTTCATTTTTATAGTGGAGAGGATCAAACCCGTGGCCTTGTATACATCAGAAAAAAGTCTACCATTCAACTCCAGTCTGTTTTGAGTCACATATCAGATGCATTGATTTTTAAATGCCTTTTCCCTTCTATGAGTTACATTTTTATTTTCTTCATGGTGTCCATTTTTATGGCTATTTATTTATTTAAATTTCAGTGTGTGTGTGTGTGTGTGTGTGTGTGTGTTGATAAATCTGTGAGTGCAGGTGCTTACCTGCACTGGTGCAAGGAAAGAAGTCAAAGGAAAACTTTGTGAAGTCAGTTCTTCCCTATCAGGATTCAACTTGAGCTGCCTGCCTGCAGAGAAAAGGCCTTTACCCAAACCCATCTATCTCACTGGCCCAACTGCTTCCACTTTTAACTTGATGAATTGCTTTGCATTACATGTGCTCTTGCTGGTATATTTAAGAACCCATATCCTAGGTCACAGTCATGAAGGTTTAACTGTGTGGTTCCTCCTAAGTCTTACGTGATTTTCTCTTGTACACTTAATACGTAAAATTTAAAAAATAATATGAAGCTTTCCTTTGTAGTAGAGATGCATATCTTTGAAATGACTTTCATTCTCAGTCATTAAAAGTCAAGCATTCCTCATAACTGCTTTGTTTCTTACAGGGACATTGTAACTTTTGTAAATTGTGTTAATATAGTTTGGGATGGAGGTTCACTTTTTTTTTTTGGTGTGCTGTTGTACTATCCATTCTCTCTCTCTCCAATCTGAGATGTTTACCACTCATTGCCAAAGGTTCTGAATTTGAAATTGGGTAATATGCTCCTCTCTGTAATGCTTTCTTGGTCTTATATTTTCATTTACCTTAAAGTTTTATGTAAGATGAGAATTAGCAGATGTTTCACTGGTATCTGTTGGTTGCAACAGACATGATTCTTGATGCTTGCCACATCTAACACTGGTGTGGGATAATGGTCTGTATTCTGCCAATTGTATTTTAAATAAACGCTGATTGGCCAGTAGACAGGCAGGAAGTATAGGCAGGATAACCAGACAGGAAGTAGAGGCAGGTCAATGAGAACAGGAGAATTCTGGGAAGAAGGAAGTCCTAGTCTGCAGTTCTGATCCAGCCGCAGAGCAAGCAAGATGTGACAGCCTTGCTGAAAAAGATACCAAGCCACATGACTAACATAGACAAGAATAATGGGCTAATATGTTATAAGAGTTAATAAGAAGCCTGAGTTAATGGGCCAATCAGTTTATAGTTAATATAGACCTTTGTGTGATTTCTTTGTGGGACCTGGTGGGACAGAAAACCTCAGACAACATTACACCACTGCAGTCTCTGTGCTAGACATTAGAAGACTTGGCACTCTGATTCTAGCAAATTGAAAGGGTAACACATTCGAGAACTCTTTATTTTATTATGTTTACATTGCATTTTTTGAATAGACTACTTAGCCTGGCCTGTGCTAGTAGTTGACTAGTAGTTGAGATTATAAATATTACATTTTTTTAAAAATCTAGTGCTCAAAAAATGATCATATTGGATTTTTTTTTGCATTCTTAGCTTTACTTTTCATCATCAGCTTACTTTGATGTCACATTTGAACATGCATTTGGTTGACGAATTGAAAAATTGCAGAGGAACGGGGTGTGCACTTTCTAGTCTGGTGTTCTGGTTGAGTTTGACTGACTGGAGGTCTTTTGGCATACACATTTCCTGCCTATAAAACGGTAGCAGTACTTTTATCATTGTGATCACATTATACAGAGAATATACACATCAAACATAACACTTTTTAGTTATATTTTCAAATAATAGCTTCCTTCTTTTAGAAAATCCTTATATAATATTATTCCATTTTATACCTGCACTAATTGCTTTGGAATTCTGTAAAACAATGCATTATTTAAATAAATACTTTCACAATAGTGTTAATTTTGCTCACAGGCTTATACTCTAGATTTCTAGAATATGCCACATTTAGAATGCAGAATAAGGTATCAGATGGATTTTGTTTAAATTACAGGATATCTCATTCATTACAAGAAATGTCTATAATCTTAGTTTCTTGCTCATGCAGTATAGCTCACATATATATGTCCTAGGATTTTTTCAGTCTTTTGTAAAGGACATTTTAAACAATAGCTAATCAGCTTCCTACAATGACCATTCTTTAGAATAACAGAAATCCATATTAGGGAGTCATATTTAAAAAACAAGGTAGAGCATCAAAATCAATGTTAAAATATTTAATTTTAGAAAGTATTTTTATAAATTTAAAATACCAGTTCTGAAAGTTAATTATTCTGTTTAGTTTCTGCCGTGAAATCTGGATTGCTCAACAATAAAGGCTTTCTTTAGAGAAACAGAGGAACAAAGATGTATGTAGCATCAAATAAAGAAATTTTCTTCTCATCATTTCAGGATAAAAATTTCTACTTTTTTTGTCTAAAGTCAGGAAATTCAAATGAGGTACATACAACTTGGTTGCTTCATAATTTGCAATGGAAAGCAGGATTATCTCCATATATTTTTAACCAGGGTGGTAGCAGACATATGAATTTCAGTCTAGAAACTTGCTGTATGTTCTGCCATATTCTTCCCGAATGTATAAAAGTGCGCCTTTAAAAAAAATACATGCATGTACAATGATAATTGCAATGTACATAAAACCTGTCAAAACCCCAATTTTCAATATTCTAATGAATATCAAAAGAGTCCAGTATTTCTGACTTTGACAAATTGCAGATGAGGTTTTATTCATTAAGAGGGGCTGCTAATGTTTATTTAAATGCAATTTACTGTTGCATTATTGATTAGCTACTGCAAAATTATCTTACAAGGAGCACGTGTGTTAGAAGATTTTGGGTTGAGAGCGGATTTATCTAGGGAAGGCCTGTAGGCTTGATTTAGGCCCCAGGACATGAGAGTTTTAATTTATCTGGAAAGAAAGGCCTGGCGGAAGGTTTGCTTTGTTTGCATTTAGACAGCAGATGAAAGGCGTTTTGATGCTGCGCTGGGAGAAAATGGCTGCCACTCTCTTATTCACGCAGAGAATTCAGCAAAGGGAAAAAAAATCTATTACTCAGGCAAGATAAAACAAGCTTTTTCTTACCCTCAAATCACTTTTTGAATCGAATATGTGGGCTCTTGTTATCTTCCAAAGGAGAAATAAAAATTTAAGACGGTTACTTGTTATCTAAAATCTTCAGAAACTTTTCATACTGTATTGTTGCTAACGTTTTCCTTTGTGCTGCAGTTCTGGACTCTTGGTGGGGTCATCCTATAGCAAGAGTCTTAAGATGGCAATGTAACTTGATAAAAGGACTTAGGAAAGACTTAAACACTTGGCTGGAAGATGAACAAACAAACCTTTAGGCACTGTGTTTGAAAAGAAATAACAGAAATAGTACTTAGATAACAAACCTGTTAGTCTGTGGACCAGAGACATCGGTCCAGAGAACGAAGGTTGTCTTGTGTTGACTTAGTCCACTCTAATCACTATGAATGTATTAGCAGTTATGACAAATGCCATTGGACAGTACTGAAGACCTGTATATAATAAAAAGTAGCACACTCTCTTGTAGATGGATGGAAGAACGGATGGTGACTGGATCAAAAAGCTAATTAAAATGAAGAAAGAGATAAAATTCATGTAATCTGTAGAGAAAACACCTCTTATTGTGTGTGTGTGTGTATATATATATATATATATATATATATATACATACATCTGGTATATCTTATAACTTCTTGTCCAGACAACAAATGGTTTAGCATCGAGAATTATAAGAAATTCTGATATTCAACATTATCTGTATCAAGGATAGAGAACAAACTTATGAATATAGTTTGAGAACATAACTTGTTAAAAAAAGGTATGTCAAACAAAAAAAATGTGAGAAATGACATTTGCTTCTATATGCTGTAGGTAATTATTTAGCATGCCCAAGAATCTCATAATAATTATTTGATGTTATACTAGCCAGCAAAGAGAATTGAGAAAATGTCTCAACTGACCAGTAGAACATCTGAATTGCATTTTAGTATGCAATAATAGGATCCTAAATCCAGACTCTGAAATGTTATCATTCAGAAGGTATTTCAGCTGCTTTATTATTCTGCAAAAATAAATTTCACAGGCAGCGTTCTGCACTGAAAAAGAAACAGGAAAAAAAAACCCCGAACAACAACAAAAAAACTCATTCTGTCTGTGTGATTTGGGGCCACAAATGAGAATGACAGCAACAAGAATTGTGTTTTCCTCTGGGGCTTACAGCACTGAAGGCATGGTGGTGATGACTGAGCATTGCTTCTGACAGTCTGAAGGTTAATTATTTATCCACATTTTGGGCCTGCCAAAATGGGATACTGCTAGGCGTTTATTTACACAAATTCAAAGTATTCACTTAAAAAAACAACTTTTACTCTTAGTAATATAACACTGATAGCATAATTTGTTTTTATTTTCTTGTATATTTCTTAGTTTTACTTCTCTTTTAGTTAGTAATTGCATTCTCTTTTGCTGTGTGCGTGTATTTGTGTGTATACATACATGTTTGTGGACGGTGTGCTTTCCCACGGGTGTTCTGGCCTGTATGTGGACACATGGAGGCCAGAGATCAATGACAGGTTTCTTTTCTTACTCTCTGCCTTATTTTTTGAGGCAGGGTGTCCCACTGAGCCTGAAGCTCACTGTTTTGGCTAGACAAGCTGTCCAGCAGCCTGAGGAATCTATTTGTGCCCTTCCCCAGTGCTGAGTTGAGGTCATAAGCATATGCATCTCTTTGCTTCTATGTGGGTGCTAGGGATCTGAACTCAGGTCTTCATGATTAAACACTTTTCTCACTGAGCCCTCTCACAGCCCCCATCTCCTCTTCCTCCTCCTCCTCTTCCTCCTCCTCCTCTTCCTCCTCCTCCTCTTCCTCCTCCTCCTCCTCCTTCTCTTCTTCTTCTTCTTCTTCTTCTTCTTCTTCTTCTTCTTCTTCTTCTTCTTCTTCTTCTTCTTCTTCTTCTTCTTCTTTTTAATGAATCTCTTCTTTTTTCTTTTTCCTTGTAGTCCTTGACACATAGCATTAACTTCACAGGACCATTCCACTGAATTAAGAGTAGTTTTTTTTTTGCTTTTTTTAAATCTACATACTGTGTTTCACATACAGATACAGTAGTATGTTACTCTATTAAAAAAACACCTTAAAAAACTGTGACTTGTCCTTCTCATCTGGAATCTGGTACAGATGTGGTGTATAAAGTAAAATCACTAGGAACTACATATCAACCAAGATAATAAAAAGGGAGATTTATTTTTAATATTATTGAAATGGGGTAAACTAATTTCCATTTTATTTCTAAAAGTCAAGAATTATAGCTATCATTATGCCATCTGAATGGAGAGTGAACTTTTTTAAGTTCTCTGAACTTTTAAATGCCGACGATCTCTAATTAGAGAATTAGGAAGAGAAGCTCCAAAATGAGTGGAGGGAGAAAATCTGTTCACTCTAAGAAACAGTGAGTATGATTGTGGCTAAGATAAGTAAAAAAGATCTTCAATAAAGGTCACAAATGACCTACCTATTAGGTAATGTATTTGTTCATTCATTCATGGGTTCATTGATCGGCTGCCCCCTTCATCCAGCATTCCTTCACCACGGAACACTTGCACAGTGTCAGGGCTATTCTTCATCAGCTCTCCACAGCCAGACTTTATTCCAGGTGAGACGATGGGTGAACAGGAAGCAGGAAGTATCTAGACCCTGGACTCTCAATGGATTTTATCTTAAATAACTTTCTTGGGAAACTTATATTCTTTACCATTTATTATGGCCAGGAGCATCTTTGCTGTGGCTTTATCAGGATAGATCTTTTATCTTCTGGGTTGATTGATAATTTTATATTCTTCAGTTTGAAGAACCAGTTTCTGCTATATGTTTCTCCAATATAAGCAACACTGGGATGAGTAAGTAAGTTTATAGTTAAATGTTATCTTACATTTGCTCAGTAGCCCTGGCTGGCATTGACACTCATTAGGTAGTCTAGGATGACTCCGACTAGAGATCTGTTGTGTGATGTTTTACTCTTTTGATGTTTTACTCTTTTGGCGGCCTGCCACCCTGCTCCCAAATAAATCATACCTGGAGGGTTTATTCTTAATTATGAATGCCTGTTCTTAGCTTGTTTCTAGCCATCTTTTCTTAACTTAAATAAGCACATCTACCTTTTGCCTCTAGGGTTTTTCCTTTCCTTACTTCTGTACATATTATTTTCACTCTGATTCCATAGCTGACTGGGTGGCTGGCCCCCGACATCCTCCTTTTCTGATTCTCTCATTCCTCCTCTTCTGCCTCATTTCTCCTCCTATTTATACTCTCTGTCTACCAGTCCCACCTACCCTTGCTTCTTCCTTGCTATTTGGCTTATCAAGCCCTTAATTAGACTATCAAGTGTTTTAGACAGGCAAAGAATAACAGCTTCACAGAGTTAAACAAGTGCAGCATGAACAGAAGCAATGCACCTTAAAAATAATATTCCACCAAAAGAGATCCTCCTGCCTCAGTTTCCCAAATGCCCAGATTATATGAGTAAACCACAATCAGATTTGTCTTATGCTTTATAGCAACAAATAAAACAATCTAATCTTAAGGTCCGAGCATTACTGGTTTCAATTTATAGTATGAAGTTGTTTTCCAGTATGGTCTCACCAGGTTACCTTTCTTCCACTAGTCCTATTATGTCGCAGTGTAGCAAATACATATAAAATATAAAAATACATACATACAAGTGAAAAAACTTTAATCTTGTCAAACTGAGGAACATAAAAATAGAACTGTGTTATAACTTTAATTTGCATATTGCTGCTAAGCAATGTAATTTAGTACCGGTCACACAGGCATTGGGCACCCCCTTGTCTCTTAAGTGCTTGTTCATGTCTTCTGCACATTTTGTTTTGGCTAACTGACTAGCATTTTTCTTGTGGATATATTGATGAGAGGATTTAAGAGCTGACATAAACATATTGTACATGCATATTTTAGCATGCCAGCATTTCTAAATGTACACTGTTTATGTTTAACCTATTTTATTAATATATGTGTCCGTGATCACGGTTCGACAGTGAGGAAGCTTTCATTCCTTCTTCAAAATCTCATGAAGGTTCATGTGGCTGTTCAAATGCCCATTCAGACTTTAGAGAAGCAAACATGACAAACATATCTACTGACCTATAGGCTTTGCTTGAAGTCACTTCCATCACTTTTCTTTCCTGTCTCTATTTTTCAAGGAAGAGTTGCCGATAGCTTATTGGAAACATTCTCAAGAAAATCACTCCATGGCCAAATTTTACCACAGAACCTTCCTTGTTTGCCCTGTGGAAACTGATCACTCTGCGCATTCTTGTTATGATTAAATTTGATTGGTATGACCCTACTGCACTCTTTAATACACAAGTTTTCATTATTATTAACTTTCTTAATTGACAAAAATTACATCATGTTTTGGAAATAAGGATTCACTACCCCGGATGCCGCTGCATTTGTATCTCAATCACCTAGAGCTTTGACTCCAATTCACTAGATCACATTGAATCTACCCTAAACAAGACAACAATATGAACATTTTATAAGGACAACTAGATATGATCTGGAAAATATTTTATTAATTAAATATAAAGATGATATTTTAATCATTTCCTATTAGACTGTGACATGAAATTTTGTGGTCTGAGCACCAGGAAGTTGAAGTCAGAAAGACTGAGAGTTTGCTAGCCTGAGATATCAGGCAGTCTTTAAAACCAAGGACTACATCTGTATTTAAGTGGTAGCGTGATGCCTGTCATTTCTGATGCCTAGAGTTTACTGTTAACATTGAGAAAAATATTAGGATGGTTAAAGGAAATATTTATACATTGTGAAGTGACTAAACCCACTTAGCTAGCGTGCAGCACTTCAGGCATTTTAGATGCACTATGAATGAGATCATGAGGTATTTGTCTTTCTTATTTCCTTTGGGTAACATCCTCCACATTCACTCTGATGTTGCAAATTGCAAAGGTTTCATTTATTATGGTTGAGTATTATTCCGCTGTACGTATATAGTGTGTTTCATTTTACCAATCACTCGTTGACAGACGTTGGTTATTTTCACATTCTTCTATCGTGGATAACGATGACTAAGTATGGGAGAGCAGGTGTCTCCTCCACACGCTCCATTTCCTCATTGGTTCATTTTCAGAAGTGGGATTCTGTCTGTGCAACTTTCTATAATGACACTACTAGCTTATATTCTGTTGTGCTTGTTAAGATTTTTATATTTTGCAATGTGTTTTTCACTTTTTTCATTTGATCTAGTTTTTACAAATATGTACTCTTGACTCCAGGTCAGTTTCTGAGAAATCCTGAGGAAATCTATACAGCATCAAAGATATTGCAACATACCCAGTCAATGCATTTCTAGCTTTTAGGCTTCATATTTGTTTCTTTAGATTTATCCCTCCTTAATTTTTTGCCATCACCTTCATGTGCACTTCTTGGAAGATCTTAGATTTTTGAACATTTAAGTGACTATGTCTTTATATGTTATAAAGGAATTCTTCTAGGCTTCCTGCTTTTGGAAAGTATACCTCTATAGTCAATCTAAAATTTATCTGAGAATTATGTGACATAAGAAATCTAAATTTATCTTAATCAGGGGACTACTTATCACAAATTTTTAAATGTTCCCCCATCTCATTCCTTTTATCTACCTCTTATACCACAGTACATTGAAGTTTGGAATTTTCTAATTTCTTTTCTATCTTCTGTCTGTAGATAGCAGTGACATTAAGAGAGTTAATCTATCATGATAGTTTTTTTCTTATTGTATTTTTCAGAATTCAAATAATAGAATTAATTTTTAAATTTACTTTTTTAATTGCTGGTTTCGAGGTGGGGTTGGGTTTTGTTATATAGATGAAACTTACAAGAAACTCTACATAACTGTTACATTATCTATTAGTAAATGATTGATGTTTTAGCTAGAATCATGTTTAGTTCCATACTATGTGGAGCACTGGCCTCTTTTTAAGAGTGAATGCCTTGCTCTTTTGTGAATTTGCATTTGTGCTCTACCGTTTGCTTTCTTTGTCGTGTACTTTCCTTCAGTTCCTTTGTAACTGACACATTTATTTTCCTGTCATCTATCATTTTTGCCCCCTTGGCATGGTGTATGTAACCACTTTCTTTTTATTTCCTATTATTATCTCCTTCTCTTTTTTCTGATTAATATTAGACTTTTAATTAATTATTAGATAATAATACTATTTTTTGCAAAACTGGTCAATTTATTTCTCACTGAAACTGAAATCATTTTTACTTATTTTTTTGAAGTTACTTCAGTGGGGAGATATACATTTTAATTACATCTTATGGAAATAAAATTTTAAGCTCAGTTTAACAATCTCTGGTAATAGTTTCTGCTTTCAACTCTACTTCATTACTGCTTACATAGCCTTATTTTCTTCTTCTGAGATGTAGTGGTTTTATCAACTTATGTTCTTTATAATCTTTTTTTTTAATATTTCCCAAGAACTCATGAATCCAAATTTTCAAGCACTTGGTCATGCTGTCTTTGTCTTTTACATAAGGTGTTTGGTCTACTTCCGTGGGTTAATTTTAGTTTCTTTTACTTCAAGCATTTATGCTTTCTATTTATTTTTCTATATTTCTTTTTCTCCTTATAGTCCCTCTTTATTATCCTTTTACCACTCAAAATCCCCCATTGTTCATTTAAGTTATACAAATAATTAAATATATTTTAGAAATTGTTTCTAGAACTTTCATATGTATTGGCCTCGAAACAAATTATAAAGTTAATTGTAGGTTTTTTTTGTTTTTGCCTTTGATCTGATGTACAGACTAATCGCCCATATTTTATCATCATTATTATAAAACCATCCTGAACATTTTGCATAGTTAATTTCATTTTACATATATTCATAAATTTATTATTTTCTTAATTTGTCATATATTTTCATTTCACAGCACTTTTCCAGTCTCCTTATATCTACTCAAACTATACAGTTTTCTGTGACCTGTACTGTTATACCTTTGCTCACTGAAAATTCCTTTTGTATGTTACTATTTAAAAATATCTACTTGCCTTATTTTTAATTGAAAAAAAATCTTTTTGCTGGATACAGAATCCTGGTCTGTAGTTCTTTTGCCACACTGTACTGCATTTATATTAGCTTTTCTGCTCTTATATTGGAAATTACAAAGCATAGACATCTGTAAAACAAACCCATGTGCTCACAGATTTGCTGTCTAGTTTGGCTTGAGGAGGTTCTCTAATCAGGCGTGTGAAGGTGCTGACTAATGTGACCTTCCCTGCTAGTCTTCCTCACCTCCTCCATTTTTTAAATAATATATATATATATATATATATACATATATATATATATATTTCACATACCAACCAGTTTCCCCTTCGTCCTGTCTTCCCATCTCCTCCTCTTTTCCATCTACCCTTCTCCCATCCACTCTTCCTCCGTCTCCATTCAGAAAGAGATGGGCCTTTCATGGATTTGAGAAAAACATGGCCAACCAAGCTCCTCCCCCCTACATTGAGGCAGGCCGGGTATTCCAGCATGGGGAACTGGTTACCAAAAAACAAAGCTAAGCACCAGGGAAAGGACATGCTCTCACTGTTAGAAACCTCACTAGGAGATCAAGCTACCAGATTGTCACACACTTGCAGAGGGCCTCACCTCCTTGTTGATAAGATTCACTCCTTAAGATTTGTGTCCTTTTGCAGGCTGGAAACGAGGTGGCTCTGTGCTAATAGCCTGTCAGCCAACACCTTTGAACTAGCCAAGAATGGTGACTCGCGCTACTAATCTCTGGCTTCTTAGGTCTTCGACCCTTGAACTCAGACGTAAAGTGTGTAATGATTAGGTCTGGCTTACCTGAATACTTCCCTTATTTATGGACAGTTGCCTGGCTCTTAATTATATCTGCAGAATCTCTTTGCTAGAGTCGATCACCAGGGACTAGAGGTGTTTCTGCTAGCAGAGAAACTTGGAGGACAATGCTCCCACATCATCCCATAGGCGCCAGGCTTTCCTCTTTATTGTGAAGAAGCCGACTTTTGAGACCAATTCTTCTTTTGAAGGTGATTTATCTTTGTTCTCTGTTGCAAAGAAATTATTTTTGCTTTGACAGTCTCTTTCTTTACACGTGAGGTTCTTTTCATACGTGCTATTTGGGGTCTGTTGAGCTTTCTGAGTCTCGAGGTCAGAATTTTTCAAGCTTTGAAGAATTCTTTGCCATTATCTTGTCAAATGTCTGTCCTTTCTCATTCCTTACCCTGTCTATTTCTGGGTCTTAGAGGACATGTATTTAAAACTCAGTCCCTACACACCCCGGCTCTTAACCTCCCTTATAATCTCTATCTCATCTTTTCCCTGGATAAAGCCTACATAGTATTTTCTGTCCTCTAATCAATAATTCCTTCCCTACCTGTGTTGAATTTGTTGTTATTTGTTGAGTTTCTAATTTCAATGTAAATTTCCTAATTTTTGTCATTTGAGTGTGGGATATGAACAAAATTAAGGTATATGTAAGTACAATCATGTTTCATACTTTCTCCCTACTATTCCTATTTTCAATACATTTTTTTGAAAACTTTTTAGATCACTCATTTTTTTTTTTTTAGAAAATGCACATATTGCTTAAGTTTCCAAGAAAACTGGCTTAGCTTCCTCAGAGAAAGTTTACTGTTTCTTTTTTGAGATATTTGTGAATAATATCAACTCAGACTTACTTTTAACTTAATTCATGGATTGGAGATTATTTTTTCAAATTTCCTACTTGGTGAGAATTATCCAGGGTATACCCATAAGATAGTTTGTTTTTAGATAAATTCTTCTTTTACTGTAAACAGTTCAAGGTATAAGCTTAAGGATGTGTGGTTTCCCAGTGGGTGGATATAGACAACGCATTTAGATTACCTCTTCCCTAAAGCTATGATAGCTAAGTCCAGATCTGTGGCCCACACTGCAGTGCTCTGTTAGAGTTTGCCTCTTGCCTAGGTCTCGTTCCTGATTTTCCGTTGCTTTCTATTCTACATGAGCCCTGAAGATGGAATCTCAAGAACACTCATTGTTTGTAAAATGGATTCTTTATCCAGGGCATCTGTTTTCACTGCTGCTTGTTATTTTCTTGTAGCCCATTGGCATATTTTCTAAGCTCTTAAAACATGTTTTATTCAAGAAAACATTTTTGGTTTTGTTTCTAGAGGTGTAATTAATGATATCTCTCTCTCCCCTTCCCCCCCCCCCTCGTGTGTGTGTGTATGTGTGTGTGTGTGTGTATCAGTAGACAACTTCAGGAATCATCAGTCAGAAAGGCTGCCCATCTTATTTTCAGGCAGGGAATCCCCCTGGGCCTGGAGCTTGCTGGCTTACTAGCCAGTGAGGTGGGCCTCACAGGTCCCCATCTACCTCATTCTCCATGGAGCTTGGATTTTAAGCTTGCCACCATGCCTGACTTGGGTTCTGGAAATCAAATCATATTCATATACTTTCAAAGCAAGCACTTTCCAAGTATGCCACCTTCCTATTCTCTGGCCCTCTTTTAAAAATGACATTAAGAACCAACTTATAGAGGACAATTCAGCTTGTTAATATATAAAGAATGATATATGGAGAACACTTAGACTTTACTATGATGAGTAATTGGAGGAGAAAGCAACATACAGCCAATAAATAGTATTTAATAAAATAATGAAAGTTCAGTGATGTGCTCTCCTACTCCCTATATCTAAATCAGAATTTGTTGTCTTCTCTATTGTGATTTTCTAGCAACTGAGCAATATAATATTGACTGGATTTCTTTGCTAGTAACATTTGTTTTAATAATGCCCTTTCCTATACTGAGTGAAAATACCCTTTCTTGGAACTAATCTTAGAATTAATTAAATTCCCCTCTCATAAAATTTCTGAATTTCAGCCATGTATTTGGTGGTGTGTTTAGAGATTTAGACACAAAGAGGAATGAAACACAATCTTTCTTGGAAAAAAAATTTCAGGATAAAGCTATGGAAACAAATATCCAGGATCAGAAGTGCTGATAGAAGCACTTGGAAGACCATTACGTGAATGGAAATTTTGAAATGTTCATCATAAGATTTTCTTGAAGGCCCTTCATCATTAGATAAGAAACCCTTCAACTAAAAGGCAAGGACATCCTACAGTTACCTTCTGATGTAAGGAGACTGTTCTAAAGTGTCTAGTTACAGAAAGACAAGAATAATTAGGATTCAGCCACAAGGTTGATTTAGACAGAAATACACAGCACAGGTTCAATCAACCCACAACTGTCCATGCAAATGTAAGAATATATATTTATATGAATAAATGTGGTTTTCAAAAAGTACTAGGATTTATTTGTTCCCAGAAATGAACTCATAATGGTTTTAGTACTCCGTAGAAAATATTTTCAATTTTGTCTTATATCAAAAGTATGGGCCATTTCCCCAGCTGGACAGCTCAGTTCCTAGACTCTTGGCACTGGGGGCAAAACCTTGGCCCCTCCGCCACCTGCCTCAGCTTCAGTAGTTGGCCACCAGGTAAGCCATTTGCAAGGAGGTTGCTCCAACACCCCCCATCGATCAGACCTTGTATTCTACAAGTCCCACTCCACTCCCAAATCCACTCATTACTGGAGAATTCAGTAGTTCTCTGATATACAGACAGCATCTAGAAAGATAGGTCCAAGAGAGGTTCCCTGAAACTGACTCAGACTTACACTGACTGCAAGGATTGGACCAAGAGGTAAAGACACTGTCTGCACCAATAGGAGAAAGAGATGGGTGTGGGCCAATGCAAGAACACATTCAATAACTTAAAAAGCAACATTGTAACACCAGAACCCAGTGGTCATACAACAGGAAGACCTGAACATCTTAAATAAGAAAAGGCAGAACAAAATGACCTTGAATATAACTTTATTAAAATTATAGAGATTCTTAAAAAGGAAATGAAAAATTCTTTTAAAGAAATGGAAGAAAAGACAAGCAAAAAAATGGAAAGAAATCAATAAATCTCTTTAAAAAGGCCAAGAAAAAACAATCAAACAGGTGAAACAAACAGTTCGAGACTTGAAAACTGAAATAGAGGCAATAAAGAAAACACAAACTGAGGGAATTCTGGAAATGGAAAATCTGAGTAAACAAACAGGAACTACAGATGCAAGCATAACCAACAGAATACAAGAGATGGAAGAGAGAATCTCAGGCACTGAGGATACAGTATAAATTCATTGGTCAAAGAAAATATTAAATCCAACAAATTCTTAACACAAAACATCCAGCAAATCTGGGGCACCATGAAAAGACAAAACCTAAGAATAACAGGTATGGAAGAAGGAAAAGAACTCCAGCTCAAAGGCACAGAAAATATATTCAACAATATCATAGAAGAAAACTGTCCCATCCTGAAGAAGGATATGCCTATGAAGATACAAGCTTACAGATCATCAAATAGACCGGAACAACAACAATAAAAAATGTCCCCTTGCCACATAATAATAAAAACACTAAACATATATAACAAAAAAGAATATTACGAGCTGTAAAGGCCAAGTAATATTTAAAGGCAAACCTATTAAAATTACATTAGACTTCTCAATGGGAACACTGAAAGCAAGAAGGTCCTGGTCAGATGTGCTGCAGACACTAAGAGACCACAGACGCAAGCCCAGACTGCTATACCTAGCAAAGATTTCAATGACCATCAACGGAGAAAAGAAGATAGATATTCCTTGACAAAACCAGATGTAAACCATACATCTCCACAAATCCAGCCCTATAGAGTGTACTAAAAGGAAAACTCCAACCCTAGTAATTTAGCTGCACCCACAAAAACACAGGCAACAGACAACATCATGCCAGAAAACCCCAAAGAAGGGAAGAACACAAACAATACCACTGAAAAATAACAGTAATTAACAGTCATTGGTCATTAATATCACCAATATCAACAGACTCAGTTCACCTATAAAAAGGACATAGGCAAGCCGGGCGGTGGTGGCGCACGCCTTTAATCCCAGCACTTGGGAGGCAGAGGCAGGCGGATCTCTGTGAGTTCGAGACCAGCCTGGTCTACAGAGCTAGTTCCAGGACAGGCTCCAAAAAACCACAGAGAAACTCTGTCTCGAAAAACCAAAAAAAAAAAAAAAAAAAAAAAAAGGACATAGGCTAACCGAATGAATACAAAGACAGGATCCATTCTTCTGCTGCATACAAGAAACACACTTCAACATGAAAGACAGATATTACCTCAGAGTAAAGGGCTTGAAAAAGATTTTATAATCAAATAAACCTAAGAAACAAGTGTGTGTAGTTATTCTAGTATCTAACAAAGTAGACTTCGAACTAAACTCAGTCAAAAGAGATAAAGAAGGAGCTTTCATACTCATCACAGGAAAACTTCATCAAGATGAAGTCTCAATCCTGAACATCTATGCCCTAGATAAAAGAGTACCCACATATGTAAAAGAAATATTATTTAAGCTTAAATTGCACATCAAACCCCAAACAATAATAGTAGGAGACTTAAACACCCCTGTCTCACCAATGGGCAGAGCAACAGGACAGAAACATAATAGAGAAATAAGAGAACTAACTGTTGTCATGACTCAAATGGACTTAATAGACATTTGTAGAACATTTTACCCAAACACAAAAGAATATACCTTCTTCTCAGTACCTCATGGAACCTTCTCTAAAATTGACCACATATTCAGTATCAAAGCAAACCTCAACAGATACAAAAATATTGAATAATCTTTTGTATCTTAGTGGATCACTATAGCTTAAAGTTAGAATTCAATAACAATACTAATTGCAAAAAGCATACAAACTCATGGAAATTGAACAGTGCTCATTTGAATTACCCAGGGGCAAGAAAGAAATTAAAGGCTTCCTAGAATCCAATGAAAGTGAATGAACTAGATACCCAAACCTATGGGACACTATGAAAGCACTGCCAAGAGAAAAGTTCACATCATTAAGTACCCACATAAGCAAAGTAGAGAAATCTCACAGTAGCAACTTTAACAGCATACCTGAAAGCTCTAGGAAAAACAAAAACTGAACTAAATTCACCCAAGAGAAGTAGACGACAGGAAATAATCACACTGAGAGCTGAAATCAATAAAATAATAATCCAGAAAACCATACCAAAAATCAATGAAACAAAGAGCTGGTTCTTTGAGAAAATCAACAAGATAGACAAACCCTTATCCAAACTAATGAACAGGCAGAGAAAGAGAACATCCAAATTAACAAAATTAGAAATGAAATTGGAGCCATAAAAAGAGGAACTGAGGAAATTCAGAGAATCATTAAATCATTCGTTGAAAACCTGCAATCAATAAAATTGAAAAAATCTAAAAGAAATGAACAATTTTCTGATAGGTACTACACAAAAAATTAAATCAAGACCAGATGAACAGTTTAAATAGACCTACAAACAGAAGCCATCATCAAAAGCCTCCCACGCAAAAATAACTCAGGGCCCAAAGATTTTAGTGTAGAATTCTACAAGAACTTCCAGAAAGAGCTAATACCTATACTCCACAAATTGTTCCACACAATAGAAACAGAAGGAACACTGCCAAACTCTATTTATGAGGCTACAGATTCCCTGATACCCAAACCATACAAAAACGCAACTAAGAAAGAGAATTACAGACCAATCTCCCTCATGAACATTGATGCAAAAATACTCAATAAAATACTGGCAAACCGAGTCCAAGAACACATAAAAAAAATCACCCACCATGATCAAATTGGCTTCATCCTAGAGATGTAGGGATGGTTCAACATATCAAAATCTATCAGTGCAATCCACCATATAAATAAACTGAAAGGAAAAAGACCCATATATTTATCTCACTAGATGATAAAAAAGTATTTGACAAAATCCAACACCCCTTCATAATAAAGGTCTTGGAGAGATGAGGGATACAAGGAATGTATCTAGACATACTTAAAGCAATATACAGCAAGCTAACAACCAACATCAAATTAAATGGAAAGAAACTCAGAGTGATCCCACTTAATTTAGGAATAAGACAAGGCTGTTGACTCTCTCCGTAGCTTTTCAGCCTACTACTTGAAGTTTTAGCTACAGCAGTAAGACAACAAAAGGAAATCAAGATGCAAATTGGAAAGTACAAAGTCAAACTTTTGCTATTTGCAGATGATATGATAGTATACCTAAGTGATCCCTAAAATTCTATGAGGGAACTCCTACAGCTGATAAACACCTTCAGTAATGTGACAAGATACGAGATTAACTCAAAAAATCAGTAACTCTCCTATATACAAATGATAAAGGGGCTGAGAAAGAAATCAGAGAAGCATCACCATTTACAATAACCCCAAATAGCACAAAATATCTTGGGGTAACACGAACCAAACAAGTGAAAGACCAGTACAATAAAAAATTTAAGTCTTTGAAGAAAGAAATTGAAGAAGATATTAGAAAATAGAAAGATCTACCATGCTCTTGGATAGGTGGGATCAGAATATTAAAAATTACAGTCTTACTAAAAGCAATTTACAGATTCAATGCAATCCCCATAAAAATTCCAATATAATTCTTAGACCTCAAAAAACCATTATAAGGCTAGCAAGAAACCTGGCACTAGGGAAATTCCCAGTGATCCACAAGAATGACCCCAGCTAAGACCCTTAGCAACAGTGGAGAGGGTGCCTAAACTGGCCTTCCCCTACAATCAGATCAGTGACTACTTTGATTGTTATCAAAGAATATTCATCTAGCAACTGATGGAAGCAATGCAGAGATCCACATGGCAACACTGAGAAGAGATAATATGAACAAAGGGGTCAAGACCATGATGGCTGGGGTTATTCACTGAAACAGCTTGAAACAGCTGACCTGAGCCAATGGGAGCTCACTGTCTCCCAACTGATAGTGGGGGAACCAGCTTAGGATCAAAGTAGGCCCTCTGAATGTGAGTAATAATTGTTATTATGGAGCCACCGGCAGTGGTACTAGGATTTTATCCCTACTGTTTGAACTGTTCATTCAAGTCCATTCTTTTTGGAGGGATACTTTGCTAAGCCCAGATATAGTAGGGAGCACCTTGTTCCTGTATCAAAGTGATGTGCTAGATTTTGTTCATTCCCTATGGGAAGCCTTATCATCTCCGAGGAGTGGATAGAAGTAGGGGTAGGATAAAGGTAGAGGGAGTGGGAACTGGGATTAATATGTTTAATGTTAAAAGGTTATTTTTTACAAAATAAATAAATAAATATTTTTTAAAAAAGCATCAACAACATAGAATACTTCTATTAATAAGTTGGGTTAATTCTCTTTTCACAGAGAATTTTGCATTGCACAATGCTACAAACTGGGGTGTTTTTGAAAATGCTTGGGTGTCATGTGTATGTGGTTTGCATTTTTCTGTGAACGGACGCCAGAAAATTGAGTGATGCTGTGTTCCTGTAAAAGTCTGCAAATTCCTGCAGTTCATCCTTCATTCTAGAAAACCATGCAACCATGGCTAATGGCAGCATTCCCAGAACCACATTGCTCTCCTGGTGTTCTTCCCTGCACCAGCCATCTGACATAAATAGCATTAGCGATGACTTTAGAAGGAAAAGAAATTCGGTGGGAAAAGAGAATGTTTACATATCAATTTGTGCTTGAAAGTACTCGTGGTTATAACCTGTTATTTTATTTTTGACATTTATAAAACTAAAATATTGTGCTCAGGTTAGGGATGGAGGAAGAGAGATTGAAATGTAACAATTTGGATCTCATGGAGAAGGAGCTTGCACTGGCCCTTTATAGCTAAATACTTCTTCCCATGTTAAATGTCTGTTAAAATCTTCTTGATTCTTGCATCTCTCACTTAAAAAGAGATATCTAGGCGATATATATATATATATATAAAGAATTTGGGATGTGGTGAACTATGAATTCTAGAAAGACAGGCTGCCTCGTGAGGCCTGATTTTCTCACATTTAAAATGAGACAATACACCCAAATCACACTCAGGTACCATTCAGCTCCTGAATCCATGTATCTCTGTCAAAATTTGGCTCAAAGCTGCCTCTCAGACGAGCAGGTGCATTCATTATGCCTTCCTTCCAGACAAGCTGGCCAGGTCCCCACCACTCACTGTTTGCTACCATGCTGTAGGCTATGCATTCCAGAACTTTCAAGGGTTTCTTCTGGTGGGGACCCATTTTGATTAATCTTACCAAAACAGTTTGCTGTGGATGGTTTTTGCTCATCTCCTCTTAACTGTGTCTTTCCTGGACACATGATGCTCATTGCCTCTGTGCTGTTGGGAGGTCTACATTCTAAAGTGTTTCATTGTACTGTATTTTCAAAGGCTTGCAAGTAAGAAAGTCCACATATAGGCTGCAGGCCAGAAGATACTTTGTTTAACTGACAAAATAAAGAATTCTTCATGGTTAAAAGTTTAAGTTCTGGGAAAACTTAAGAATGATTGTTATTGGTCTCTTCCAGAAGCTGTGCACCCTGCTCTGGGGGAGACTGAGCTTGAGTCCCAAGGACTTGGCTTTTGGTACGGGATTGATGGGTAAGTAACAACTGTGAATCTTGGCTTTGCCATTTATCACTGAGAAATTGAAGCAGATGATCTTGAGTAAGAATGCCAATAAGAAATTGCTCATTTTTTGTGTGTGTTTGGGGATGTGTGTGTGTGTGCATGCGTGCACACAAGTGTGTAGAGACCAAAGAAGTATGTTGGATATCCTGTGCTGTGACTTTTTACCTGACTAAGTTGAGATGGAACTGAACCTGCACCAAATGATGACTAGGAAAATCTCAGCAATCCTCCTCTACTCCACAACATGACTGGAATTTCAGGTGAACATCTCACCAAACTTTCTTGAATTTTGTATGAGTTCTGGGAATTTACACTCAGGTCTTATGCATGTACAACAAACTCTTAGCCATTAACCCATTTTATTCAGTCAAAAAATTTGTTTCTGAATAATTTTATTACTCATCTATGATAAGCCCATCCTTTGTATTCTTCAAAAATTGAATCTGCTTTCTGTTGTTATCATGCATAAACTTTAAATAAGACCTAGACTTTTCAATGAACAAATGAAATCAATCACCCTAATTTCATAATTTTGCCTCTTAATTGAATTTTCTGGGTTCTAGTTCTTTTAGGTTGTGTATTGATTGTGTAGATGAAGACTGAAGTTACCATAGTTTTCAAATGCTTTGGTTACTCTGCACTCCTTCTATTCTGGCCAGTAAGCGTGGATTTGAAAGTTTCTCTGGTTTGGATGCTGTTGTTCTTGATATAGAGGCCTTCAAGGACTCTGCCCAATACATTGCACCACCTGATATAATCTGCACTACAGAGCAAAACCATGAGCAGAATTTGTATTATGATCGGGCTATTCACTGTTTAAATAGAATATTGTTGTTTTATTTGCAACCTGATAAGTAGCAAGTTGCAAATAAAACAACAATATTCTATTTAAATAGTCAGAATAATAAGCAAGAGGTGTTGTAGTAGGCCAAAAGCTTTCCATTGTCTAATGTTACATCTGTCTTTTTTGGCCTATTCTCTAGGGAAAACAAAATCTGAATGTGTGTCTGTATGCTAACGGTTTCTGGAAATGGTAGTGCCTATCTATTTTCTTTTTAAATAAAGGCTTTCTGTAAACGGCTCACATAACCAGTTATTTGACTTGAAATGGCCTCCCCATGAAAATGCCTGCTTTAATGTCAAAGCAGGGAATAGTAAAGCTTTGCTGGAGTCCCAGTGTCTAGCAGATATACTATAAATTTAATTTCATAACAAAATGAAGTCTATTACAGAAAATCAGAAAGAACTACCTTCTCAGCAAGGCCATCTCTCATTTTTGTTGAGTCTTTTTTTTTTTTTTTTTGTATAGCATTTCTAAGCTTTGTCTGCACCTGCCAATAAAAGGGGGCTCTTTGTTTAAGGACAATGCTGACAAATTAACCAGCAAACATATTTCCAATGGTATTTGGGGGTAGAAGTTCAAGAGAGGGTCATAGTCACTACCAGTAGCACAGGAGCTTAGTCTTGGTCATGATCTGGGCTGTACTAAACATGATCAGTCTTGGTGAATTCATTGTCTTAATGTATTGCCAGTATAGCTGGGACATTTTTATGAACTTTCCTGCTATAAACTTTGTAGATATAAGTTTAGAAGGAAGGAAGATGAGCAGCATGTTCTAAGTATGATATGGTGGAGTCCCAAGGGTTTGACAAATTAAAAATAAATGTTTATATATACCTGAAATAATCTTCATTGTGTTTTTTTTTTAAAGATTAGGTACCTCTATAGAACCAAGATTTGCCTCAAACTCTCAATCTTCTTTCCTCAGCCTCCTGAACATTAGGATTGCAGGTTTATGCCAGTCCAGCAAATCACTTCTTAATTGGTCTTGAATGGTTTGCTGCCTTGTAGGATAAGACATTAGTTAAAGATATCCTGGGGACTTTGGTGGCTGATGTGCTTAAATATCTATCTTTTCTTAGAGGAAAATATAGCATTTCTATTGGACATTTATAAGAGGAATAAATTCGCAGATGGTGCAGAAGTGGTGAGTTATTGTTAACATTGTATAAACTTATTGAATTAAGCTTTTGTAGGATTTCCTTGTTTTTATCTTACTTTTTTTTTAATCTCAGAAAATCACCACAGCACATAAATAAATTTCTCTGGTGTTTATAGGAGTAAACTCAGTAGTCCTCTAATGGTAAAAAATTTAAAAAATCTCATCAGTGTACTTTTCCTGTAACTACTGGAATGGGGAAGCATCTCATTAGATATTACAACATGAAGGTCTAGGAATTTAGTTTAAAGTTATGAGTTTCTCATGAATCAATTTTCCATTGACATAGGATCCTGATCATACTGAAACAATAAACATGATACCTGTTTATAAAGGACCAATGGTACAGTCAACAAGTTCCCATAGATTTACTTTAAAAATATTTTATTCATTAGATATGTGTGGAAACTTTGTCTGCTTGTGTGCGTATGTACCCTGTGCAAGCTTGGTGCCTATGGGAATCAGAAGAGGACATCAGGTCCCTTGGAACTGGAGGATGGATGTTTGTGAGCAACTGTGTGGTTTTTGGGGGGAAAAACACCTGTGTGGTGTGTAGTGATATTTTGTTTATGTTTCAATAAATAAAGCTTGCGTGAAGATCCATGTGCAGAGCTAAGCCACAGGAGGTCAGAGAGTGGTGGCACATATCTTTTATCGCAGGACTTGGGTGACAGAGGCAGGCAGAGGTATCTCTGTGAGTTCAAGGCCACCCTGTGCTACACAGATTTGAATCTGTCTAAAAGAGAAACAGTTCATACAAAGGTGATTCCAGCACACCATTAATTCCCAGCAATAGGGAGGTGGAGACAGGAGTGATATGGCTGGGCAGAAAGAGGAATGTAAGGCAAGAGGAAACAAGAGATCATTGTAGTCTGAGGTTTGGTGGAGACATTTGCAGTCTGAGGATTACCCCTGAAAACTGAGGATGCAGTCTGGGAAGACAGACTGAGGATAGGATCCCTCCTTTGGTCTGAGTACTGGTAGTGGTAAAAGGTCTCTCTCGTAACTGACTGCATTGTTTCTCTGAGTCTTCAGCTTTCTCTCCCCAGTATCTGACTCGTGTTTTATTGATTAAGATCAATTAGAATTTGTGCTACAAACCTGAGTACTCTACAAAAGCCACATGTGTACTTACCAAAGGAGCCATCCCTTCATCCCCATAGATTAACTTTTAAACAATGTAATAATGATAATAATCACAATTAATATCATATTTTCAAATGTTTGACAAGTATCAGGTATGTCATATTTGCCAACTGTGTGTTGGTATTTTCAATGCACATTTCCTACGATCCTTTATGCACAATATCTATGGAAGATTTCTTTTTGTCTACTTAACCAAAGAAAATCTATTCTTTACCACAGCTCTGTAGCATGCCTAAGATGGTGCAATTAGTATTGGTTCCCACATCTTTTCAACTTTAATGATGAAAGCAGTGTGTCTTCCTGCTTCAAGATGCATATTAGAAGTGGATTTTCCTATTTCAAATTAAATAAAACTCTCTCACTGGTGTGCCCTTCCATATTGGACCTTATCAAATTCCAGATGTAGTCAAGTTGACACCCAAGGATAGCCATCACCTTGCTCCATTTTACTATCCTAAAAAAATGTCCAGTTCTAGGTGTGATGGGTGTACTTCTGAAAGAAATATACAGCCATGGACAAATCTTATACTGAGAACTAGACCGTGAAACTAAAATTATGTTGGTTCAGTCTATTGTATCATTGTGTTGAGGACAGGTTTGGATGACTCAAAGTGTTGGATTGTCTGTTATGAAGATGAATACTCACTGAAGGAGTCTGATAAGGTACGATTTCCTATCACCTTCTTTATGGATGTAAGGAGAGGTTTTAGAGACATTGTCCTGAATGAAATTTGTGTGTGCAAAGTTGAATGCAAGTATTATAGAATTTCCACTAATTTTTTATAACTTTTTTATTTTATTTTATTATTTATTTATTTATTTATTTATTAAAGATTTCTGTCTCTTCCCCGCCACCGCCTCCCATATCCCTCCCCCTCCCCCAGTCAACTCCCCCTCTCTCATCAACCTAGGCTGTTTGGATGTCCACTAACTTTTAAACACAATTCCTGTAAAACCTTCCAGAAGACAGATATTTCTATGGCTTGGATTACAAGAATTCCCAAGTTCTATGTATGTTATAGACTTTCTCTCTACTGTGGACTCCTCATCTCCTTCCTCTTTATTTATTTTTCTTCTCAGCCATGAGGTGTATGATCTGGTTCCATCATTTTTTTTTGTAATTGACTTATATGTTTATTTATTAGAAGAAATTGAGTTTGTATCTTGGAAGAATTAAATGTTAAAATCGTTAACAATTTGCAAGTATTTCATTTCTACAAGGCCATCAAGAACATGAAGTATATCTTACTAATATATATTAAGAGCATATATATAAAATATTACTTTAATTAATATTAAGAAGTCATTAAGAATCTATATACACATATACTATATATGTAGTATATACTATATATATGTATAAATATTTTTTTAGATTCCATTATTTGTACATTTATTTATTTATTTATTTATTTATTTTTATTGAGAAAATGAAGAAAAAGTTTCCGCCTCCTCCCAGCCTCCCATTTCCCTCCCCCTCCTCCCACCCTTCTCCTCCTCCCCCCACTCCTCTACCCCTCCCTCTCCAGTCCAAAGAGCAGTCAGGGTTCCCTGACCTGTGGAAAGTCCAAGGTCCTCCCCCCTCCGTCCATGTCTAGGAAGGTGAACATCCAGACTGGCTAGGCTCCCACACAGCCAGAACTTGAAGTAGGATCAAAACCCCGTGTCATTGTCCTTGGCTTCTCATCAGCCCTCATTGTTCGCCATGTTCAGAGAGTCCGGTTTTATCCGATGCTATTTCAGTCACCGTCCAGCTGGCCTTGATGAGCTCCCAATAGATCAGCCCTACTGTCTCAGTGGGTGGGTGCACCTCTCGTGGTCCTGACATCCTTGCTCATGTTCTCCCTCCTTCTGCTCCTCATTGGGACCTTGGGAGCTCAGTCCAGTGCTCCAGTGTGGGTCTCTGTCTTTATCTCCATCCATCACCAGATGAAGGTTCTATGGTGATATGCAAGATATTCGTCAGTATTGCTATAGGATACGGTCATTTCAGGTTCCCTATCCTCAGCTGCCCAAGGAACTAACTGGGGACATCGCCTTGGGCTCCTGGGAGCCACTCTAGGTTCAAGTCTCTTGCCAACCCTAAGGTGGCTCCCTTAACTAAGAATTGTGCTTCCGTGCTCCCCTATCCAACCTTCCTTTATCCCAATCATCCTGTTTCCCCAAGTTTCCCCCATACTCCCCTTCTCACTTTTCTCTCCCTATCCCCCCTTACCCCCATCCCACCCCATCCCCAAGATCACAATTTTCTCCCCGGCAATTTTGTCTACTTTCCATAGCCAAGAGGATAATTATATGTTTTTCCGTGGGTTCACCTTCTTATTTAGCTTCTTTAGGTTCACCAATTATATACTCCGTGACCATTATTTATGGCTAGAAAACAATTATGAGTGAGTACATCCCATGTTCATCTTTTTGGATCTGGGTTACCTCACTCAGGATAGTGTTTTCTATTTCCATCCATTTGCATGAAAATTCGAGAAGTCATTGTTTTTTACCGCTGAGTAGTACTCTAATGTGTATATATTCCACACTTTCTTCATCCATTCTTCCATTGAAGGGCATCTAGGTTGTTTCCAGGTTCTGGTTATTACAAATAATACTGCTATGAACATAGTTGAACAAATGCTTTTGTCATGTGATAGGACATCTCTTGGGTATATTCCCAAGAGTGGTATTGCTGGGTCCAGGGGTAGGTTGATCCCGAATTTCCTGAGAAACCGAAACACTGATTTCCAAAGTGGTTGCACAAGATAGCATTCCCACCAGCAATGGATGAGGGTACCCCTTCCTCCACAGCCTCTCCAGCAAAGGCTATCATTGGTGTTTTTGATTTTAGCCATTCTGACAGGTGTAGGATGATATCTCAAAGTTGTTTTGATTTGCATTTCCCTAATCGCTAAGGAGGTTGAGCATGACCTTAAGTGTCTTTTGGCCATTTCAACTTCTTCTGTTGAGAATTCTCTGTTCAGTTCAGTGCCCCATTTTTTAATTGGGTTAATTAGCATTTTGAAGTCTAGTTTCTTGAGTTCTCTATAAATTTTGGAGATCAGACCTTTGTCTGTTGCAGGGTTGGTGAAGATCTTCTCCCAGTCAGTAGGTTGCCTTTTTGTCTTAGTGACAGTGTCCTTTGCTTTACAGAAGCTTCTCAGTTTTAGTAGGTCCCATTTATTCAATGTTGCCCTTAATGTCTGTGCTGCTGGGGTTATACATAGGAAGCGATCTCCTGTGTCCATCTGTTGCAGGGTGCTTCCCACTTTCTCTTCTATCAGGTTTAGTGTGTTCGGACTGATATTGTGATCTTTGATCCATTTGGACTTGAGTTTAGTGCAAGGTGATAGATATGGGTCTATTTTCATTCTTCTACAGGTTGATATCCAGTTGTGCCAGCACCATTTGTTGAAGATGCTTTCTTTCCTCCATTGTATACTCTTAGCTCCTTTATAGAAAATGAGGTGATCATAGGTTTGTAGGTTAAAATTTGGGTCTGCTATGCGATTCCCAAGGGTCATACCTAAATATAATAAAAGCTATATACAGCAAGCCGACAGCTAACATCAAATTAAACGGAGAGAAACTCAGAGCCATCCCACTAAACTCAGGAACACGACAAGGCTGTCCACTCTCGCCATATCTCTTCAATATAGTGCTTGAAGTTCTAGCAATAGCAATAAGACAACATAAGGGTATCAAGGGGATTCGAATTGGAAAAGAAGTTAAACTTTCGTTTTTTGCAGATGATATGATAGTGTACATAAGCGACCCCAAAAACTCCACCAAAGAACTCCTACAGCTAATAAACACCTTTAGTAATGTGGCCGGATACAGGATCAACTCCAAAAAATCAGTCGCCCTCTTATACACATAGGATATGGAAGCAGAGAGGGAAATCAGAGAAGCTTCACCTTTCACGATAGCCACAAACAGCATAAAATATCTTGGGGTAACTCTAACCAAGGAAGTGAAAGATCTATTTGACAAGAACTTTAAGGCATTGAAGAAAGAAATTGAAGAGAATACCAGAAAATGGAAGGACCTCCCTTGTTCTTGGATTGGGAGGATCAACATAGTAAAAATGGCAATTCTACCAAAGGCAATTTATAGATTCAATGCAATCCCCATCAAGATCCCATCAAAATTCTTCACAGATCTTGAGAGGACATTAATCAACTTTATATGGAAAAACAAAAAACCCAGGGTAGCCATAACAATCCTATACAATAAAGGATCTTCTGGAGGCATTACCATCCCTGACTTCAAACTCTATTACAGAGCTACAGTAATGAAAACAGTGTGGTGCTGGCATAAAAACAGAGAAGTCGATCAATGGGATCTGGTTCCATCTTACAGTCTTCGCTACTGCTCTCCGGGATACCTATGGCAAGTCTAAAAGCCATGGGTTTACCATACCACTGACTATAAATGAACCCACATTTTCATGGGAGGGAGTTTTTAACATAGTTAGCAACCAGGAAACTCTGATCCATGACAATAGTTACATCCTAAGAAGAACCATGACAACTTTAGTCAATATACTTCTATTACTACTTTAAACACTTTTATCTTTGATAGAAAATAGTAGAATTTATTGCTTAATGTAAAATTAAACACCCCCATATATATATGTTGAAATGCCCTTGCTTATTAGAATTTGATATTTGAAATAGTACTTAAGTAGATAGATAACCCGAGACTTCCTAAAGTAATAGAATATTTGAATTTTAAGGGTCATAAACAATGAGGGAATAAATCGCCTACCTGATAAGAAGTGGACTGTATCTCAGCCACTTAATAAAGTCAGTGAGGGTTTGCTCTTGCCATCCCTGTAGTGTCATACTCTGTGACAGCAAGGCTTTCACTTATAGAGGTCCAAGTGGCTGCAATAAATCTAAGCCTCAAATCCTTACAGCTAGTTGGAAAGTTTGCAGTTGATCTTAGAGCTGAATCCCCTCTACTCCATAGGTTTCCTTACAGGTCTGTCGGTCTGAGTGGGCCACATGCTTGAGGTTCCAGTTGTGAAGGAGACTGAATAACAATCCTTCATCCTGTGTGCCAGCTCTACAGGATCGAGAACAGCTGTGTATTTAATGTTTCCATTCAACTGCTATTTTGTTATTGCCTTTTACTGGATTTATATTGACTAACCTATCTTTGTTTAGTAATTTTAAGAGATATAGAATGCTGAAGTGCTTTAGGGAAACTGCAATGATGGATTCACTGCAGAAAATAGCTACATTAAAGAAGGAAAAGGTCTTTGATGTATTTGGAGCTTTCACTTATAATTGGAAACTTTTTGTTAGCTACATCATTTTAATCAAAGACTTTCAAACATGATCATAGACCATAATTTCAAAAAAGGCAATTGTTTATAGACTAAAGATAAATGTAAACTAATGACCTTTTATATTATTGTTCTTGCTTTGCCTATTCACTATTTTTGTCTGTCACCTAAACTTTATATTCAACGGCTATGCTTGTGTTTTAAAAAAACACATGAAAATTCAGAAGGCTCTTGTCACTTCTTGTTTCCAATGATAAAAGATGGATGGAGATAAGAAGACTGTCTATAGCTTCTTCCAGAGTTCTGTTGTTGTTTGATAGTTTCTCTTTGGCTAAATCTGGGAAATAACATACCTAACTTTATATGAAAACTTTGAGCATTATAGGGTAGATGCCAGCTTGTTGGCTTTCCTTGTTCACAGCTGCATAGCTTTTCCTTTGCACTACATGCAGTTCAGACAGAAGAGAAACAGGTAGTTCAGTGAGGCAATATCGAATGTACAGATAATTTTGAGAATGATCAGGGTATATGTTGTGTTGTGGATGTGTGGGATTGCTATAGACTTAGTGTGAGATGAGCTTAAACAATTCAGAGTGTCTTTTCCAAGAACACTGATGATCCCTGAAGACCATGGACGTATTTTCAAGCTTCATAATGAAACACCTTGAAAAGAACAAGGAAGCACAGGCAAAAAATGCCAAAAAATATTGCTCCATAGAATATGGATGAAGTGAAACCTTTATTGTAGACAATCCATGAATGCTGTTATCATTTAGTATCAATGCTTATGTCATATGGTGTGCTCAGGTGAAATGAGTCATAGCTCTACTCCCTGGGTTTGTAACATCTACTTGTATTAAGAACATTTAAAATAACTATGACAAAATGTCTGACTAGCAACTTCAGGGAAAAACTACTTACTTTGGCTCATGGCTTCATTTCATCATGATGGCATAAATTTATGGCAGTTCATAGTGGCCAAAGCATGTGGGAGAGGCCAGGATGTAACCTCAAAATGTTATCCCCTCTAACCCAATTTTGGGAAGAGGTCTCTATAACTTCCCGAAATAATGTTACCAGCTGGGAATGTGACCCTGTAAAAGATATATCAGATACAGACCCAAACTCCAGCAGAGGATTCAGACTATAATGACAAGAAATGCAAAATAGTCTTTGAACCAAAGTTATTGAGTTCCTTGTATGTCAGGGCCAGGATTGAATACTGACATCTAGATTTAGCAGCAGAGAAGTCACTGTGATCTTTGCAGGAACCATTTTGTCAAGATGGTAAAAGTACATGAAAGGAATTTGTTCCAGAGGAATCTAAAGGCTAGCAGTTGAACTGAGGATTGTGTATATAACATTTTGAGAATGTTTTCTGTGAGAAGCAGAGACTAAAAGATTGGTAAATATTTTGTTCTCCACTTGTCTGTTTTAAAAATGTTGTGAATATTCTTTATTTAATCTCCAGGGTAGACATACAATTGTGTAGCAAGAACAAGTTTAAGTAATAATTTTGATAATTTATTTCGGTAAGATTTGGTCTTTTTTCATTGAAAGAGAAGAAAAAGAAATTTAATGGAAAGCCTACACTTCTCCTTTGAGTATCATTAATAATATGCATTTAAACTTTCTAGTTTATGAGGAGCTATTCTTTTTTTTTTCTTTTTTATTTATTTATTTATTTATTTATTTATTTTTTATTAAAGACTTCTGTCTCTTCCCCACCGCCGCCTCCCCTTTCCCTTCCCCTCCCCCAATCAAGTTCCCCTCCCTCGTCAGCACAAAGAACAAACAGGGTTCTCTGTCCTGTGGGAAGTCCAAGGACCACCCACCTCCATCCAGGTCTAGTAAGGTGAGCATCCAAACTGCCTAGGCTCCCACAAAGCCAATACGTGCAGTAGGATCAAAACCCATTGCCATTGTTCTTGAGGTCTCAGTAGTCCTCATTGTCCACTATGTTCAGCGAGACCAGTTTTAACCCAGGCTTTTTCAGACCCAGGCCAGCTGGCCTTGGTGAGATCCCGATAGAACATCCCCATTGTCTCAGTGTGTGGGTGCCCCCCTCGTGGTCCTGAGTTCCGTGCTCGTGCTCTCTCTCCTTCTGCTTTGGACCTTGAGGTTTCAGTCCGGTGCTCCAGTGTGGGTCTCTGTCTCTGTCTCTTTTCATCGCCTGATGAAGGTTAATGTTCAGGAGGATGCCTATTCTTACATGTTCCCAAGGTTTTGGGGCAGAAATTTCTTTCTCTCTGTTTTTTTTTTTATTGTGCTTTATGCCTTAAGAATGTCTGCCTGCATGTATTATGGTGTACCACATGATTACTTAGTGCCCATAGAGGTCAAGAAAGGACAGAACATACCCTAGAACTACACTTAAAGATAGTTGGAACTGTCATATAGGTGTTGGGGATAAAACCTGGGTCCATTGGAAGAATTGCCAGTATTTGTGACTGATAGTACTAGTGTCTTGGCAGACGTTTTAAGTGTAGAATTTGTCAGGAATTAAAGATGTCAAAAATAATAAGTATTATGACCATAGTAATACAATTAACTTGCCTTGAGTAACAATGGTGTTAGACACTGTCCAACAGAAGAGCATATATTATTTACTAACCCTATCTTAGAGATTAGGAGTTATGATTACAGAAAGGTGGGACAACTAGCCCATCCTTTCAGAGTTTATTAATATTAAATCCAGGTCTGCTAACAAGAAAGATCAGGTTATTCCAGAAATTCTATTGCCACAGGCTTAGGGGTCACTAATTTTGTGAAACACACTTACAGTCCCATAGCTAAAGAAGTAGAAATAAACAGACCTCTTGGTCTCGTTGGCCAGCAAGCTTAACCTAAGTGTCAAGTTCCAGACAACTGAGATGCACTGTCTGTGAAAACACCAACAAGTAAGGTGGATGGTACTTGAGGAGTGACACCAAAGTTTGTACTCTCACATCATCATGAACTTGCAGACATCGTAGAAGAGTCTGTACCTACTCAGGTAAAACATGCATAAGTACATGTGCACCACATACACACACACACACACACACACACAATTAAATTACTGTTCTCCTGCACCTACTGGAATCTTTAAATTAAAGCTTAAGGACAGTGCAGTACACTTTATTGATTTAATATTTGCCCTAATTTTATTTAAAGTGTTAATAATATACAAATACATTGTACACAGCTATGAAATATTCTCTTGTTTAGCTTTCATTTTTAAAATGAAAACGAGTCATCTGGGATAGAATCTTTACTGGCATGGTTTTGTGAAGTAGAATCACAGATCTTACAGCAAATCCCACAGAATTAGTATTTTTCTCGTGTGTGTGTGTGTGTGTGTGTGTGTGTGTGTGTGGTGTTTTGCTAAAATTAACTCTTGAGACTAATTATTTCTTTAATGGACATTTGGACTTTCAAATACATGCAAATGTTTGCAAGGGAAAGAAAGAAAAGAAGAACGTCAAGACAGTCATCAGAGCTTTCATTCCATTTGGGGAAATGTAATTATATGAAACGTGAATAAGAGAGGAAGTGTCAGGAGAAATGAGATATGAATCTTATGCCAGTACTTTCTTCTGCACATTTTAAATGTCTCATACACATGAAAAGGGAACTCTACCCTTGCAGATAAACAACCCCAGAACTTGAGTTTACTATTCTGTTCCCCCATCAAGTTTTTTCTTCATGTTAATTTAGATAAAAGTTCACTTGAATAAATAATTGGTGATGAGAAGAAAAGCAGAGACCAATTTGCTTCACATGTTGACCACTTCAGAGGATATCCGGGTCCTTAGCAAAGAGTTCCTTGGCTGGGTGTTGGTGATGCATGCCTTTAATCCCAGCACTCAGGAGGCAGAGGCAGGTGAGTTTGAGGCCAGCCTGGTTTACAAGAGCTAGTTCCAGAACAGCTAGGACTATTACACAGGAAATCCCTGTCTCGAAAAACAAGCAAGCAAACAAAAACCTCAAAAAAACAAAAAACAAAACAAAAATAGAAAGAAAGAAAGAAAGAAAGAAAGAAAGAAAGAAAGAAAGAAAGAAAGAAAGAAAAGAAAAGACGTTCTTTACCTATTTTGGCATACTGGAAACTAAGTCACATGCCAAAGCAAGATCAAAGTCATTATAAAAAAATCCTTGGGATATAATTTTAACTTTCCTGTTGCACATGACACTTCATGGTTTTCTGTTGAAGTTTCCACTCTTGAGATATTCCAAACAACTCACTGTTTGTGACCTTCTATTTAACTACACATTTCCAGCTATCACCAAAGGTCTTTCCTCTTATGGCTTTCCTCTGTAGGATGTTTAGCTTTCACTACCGAGTTTACACTCATCTGTTGAGCTAAGTTTTATTTGATATTTTTTTTTCTGTTTAAAAACCCCTATTCCCTTATTCCTCCTTGCAACCACCTGTCACACAAATATAGAGTTTAGAGTCATCTTCGACCTCTCCTCTTTCTTCACATACAAGCAGTGATAACTGTCTTTTTGCAACGCTTTTATTATCTGCTCCTTGTCCTTTCATGTCCAGTGATAGCCTCTGCCTTAGTTTCACTTCTTTGTTTCTTGCCTTGGTCATTCTAACAAGATTCTCTGATTTGTTCTTTAAATTAACAACAGCAGTGAATTAACACAAAAACATAATCTACATTATCTTACTCTACTTTTACATCCATATATTTCTTAAGCCTTTCAAAATCACTAAGACATCCTGAGTTGTCAGACTACTAAATAGGGCATGATGTGATTTCTGCCCATGCTCTGATTTCACTCCCTTCCTTTCACATATCCTCTGTTCCTATACTAAATTTAGTCCAGTTGTCTTTTGTATATATCATGTTATAGACATTTTGGTGGAAATGTCACCTGGATAGACCCCTCAATGTCAAATTATATTTTAAATCTCAGTTTGTGCCATGCCCTCCTAAAGGTTCATAATGGGCAATAGATTTTTCTTAGTGGTTGTATGTAAATCTAGTAAAGAAAATAAATTTAGGAGCAAGCCCCTAATATTCTACCAAGCGTACAGTAAACATTATGTATGAAGTTTCTAAATTTAATGATATGTACGTCAAATCTTCCATCAAATAGATCTGGCAGACAAGAAAATCATCAAGAGGTCAATAGGCAGGAGCACATTTTGTAAGTATGTTTCTTTACCTGTCCTATCTAGTTAACACAATGGAGTTATTTAGGCTCCCAAGTATTGTTTCCACCTGTTTGTCAGAGTAAAAATAACTACTGGAAAGGCTGTTGTAAAGACTAAATGTGTGATTCATAGTAAGTATTCATCCAGTGGCCATGAAAAGAATAAAACATAACTTCTGTTATCTGGGTTGGTAATATAGATACAAGTACAAAAGAAGGTAGAACGATCACTCTATTGCTGAAGACTGAAAAAAAATTCTGTAACTTAGATTCTTCCTTACTACAAATAGAAGAGACAGTGTGATGGATCAGTGGATAAAAATATCTGTTACTAACCCTGAAGAGCTGAATTCAATCACAGAAGCCCCCATTCTTATACTAATAAAGTATGGATGATCCTCAAGACTGAATGTATCACAACAAAGGTACTAAGTACTACAGCATAGAATCTGTCACTCAAAGAACACTAAAAAAATAATGTTATTGCAAAAGGGCCAACATTGAGGTCTTAATTGATTATTATTGCTGTAATAAAATGTAAACATCTGATGAGTTTTCTTTCTGAATTATAATATGAAGAAGGAGATTGCAGAATAACACATTGCAGCTGAGACAGACAGACAGACACACATTCTCACAAAGAGAGAGAGACATACACACAGCAAGGAGAGACACACACAGTGAGAGAAAAGGAGATTGTCGTATAAACATTAAATCTGTTGCACAACTGACTCTTATTTTTCTAGTTGTCGAAGTTGAATCCCGTGCCAAGGCTTTAGATAAGGGTCTGAAATGTTGGGATGAAGAGGCTACTTGTGTTCTCCTGGAATCACCTATCTATTTTGTATGTAAGACAAATTTCCTTCAGATCAAGTGTTCATAATTTTTTGAGCTTAATTTGAAAAACTTTGATAGTTATGGTTTAGCACATTTGTCCCATTCTTCTCTTTTCTTCTTCTTGCTATTGTTCATTACTCTGTGTTTATTCATGATCCCGCAGTGATAACCAATTATCCCCTCTCCTTTGCAGAGGAAAATATACACCTCAAATTATGTAAAAGGTTTTTAATCAAGTATTTGTTGAGCAGATCTCAACGTTTCCCATTGTGATATGTTAGGGGCAAAAAGTAGCTAATAACAATAAACCCTGTCTAGTTTTTCTTTTCTAGAATTTATAATTTTGGAAAAATAAGATTTAATCAAATGATCATAGTTGATGAATTACTACAAATGAAATAAACTACTGAAGAAAATACCAGTTGCTGTGACAGGTAGTTCTCCTGGGGTTGCCTGAGTTAAAATCTAAAGTCCAAGTAAAAGTTATCTGAAGCTTGGGATATGTGGACCAGCTTATTCTTTGGAAGGAGGCATCTGTTAAGAAAAAAATAAACTTCCCACAGGGCAGGCAACCCTGACTGCTCTTTGGACTTATGAGCTAGGGGGACTTAATTGGGGGAGGGGGAGGGAAAGGGGAGGCAGAGGTGGGGAAGAGACAGAAATCTTTAATAAAAAAAATAAATAAATAAATAAAAAATAAAAAAAATAAAATGTGACCTAAGAATTGTGACTTTCAAAAAAAAATAAACCAAACAAACAAAAAGCAAAAACAAACACAAAACAAAAAACAAAGACATAACCATAGTCCTCCAATTTCAAGGTAGCAAACACAAACTCCAGTGGCTTCGTGTGCCAAGCTCTACAGCTCTCAAAAAAAAAAAACCATACACAGACATTTTAGAAAATATTGTCTATTCTTTTCATTAGGAAGGGTTCACTTGGATAAGAGATTTTAAGATAAAGATAAAAAGAAAAGAGAAAAAAATACAAAAACACCCAAAACAAAATATTATCAAGAAAAACTATGCAGTATATAATAAACCCCCTATTCTAGAGAATTAGAAAAAAGAGCAAAATAGGTATAAATTTATACTTTTGTGGAAATTACATTATTTTAGAAAAGAAAAAGCTGAAAGTTATGGGTTACCTCTTTTTTTTATTGATTTTTACTGAGCTCTACATTTTTCTCTGCTCCCCTTCCTGCCTCTCTTCTGCCCTATCATTGGTGTTTTTTATTTTAGCCATTCTGACAGGTGTAAGATGGTATCTTAAAGTTGTCTTGATTTTCATTTCCCTGATCGCTAAGGAAGTTGAGCATGATCTTAAGTGTCTTTTGGCCATTTGAACTTCTTCTGTTGAGAATTCTCTGTTCAGCTCAGTGCCCCATTTTATAATTGGGTTGATTAGCCTTTTACGGTCTAGTTTCTTGAGTTCTTTATATATTTTGGAGATCAGACCTTTGTCAGTTGCGGGGGTGGTGAAGATCTTCTCCCAGTCAGTGGATTGCCTTTTTGTCTTAGTGACAGTGTCTTTTGTTCAACTTATGTTCATCAGCATTATTTGTAATACCCAGAACCTGGAAAAAGCCTGGATGTCCCTTAACCCCTTAACAGAAGAATGGATAAAGAAAATGTGAACAATTACACATTAGAGTATTATTCAGAAGTGAAAACCAATGACATCTTGAAATTTGCATGCAAATGGATGGAACTAGGAAAAAAACATCCTGAGTGAGGTAACCCAGACTTAGAAAGATGAACATGGTATGTACTATGTTTACTAGCTGTAAAGCAAAGCATATTGAGCCTATAGTTTATGATCCCAAAGGTAACTTTTGAATAAAGGCTTAGGAGAGCTGTTGGTGTTGTGTACCCACTTGGCAGTACAAGGAGAAAGTCCTTAGGAAGAGAGAAAAAGCAGGTGTGTACCTGGGATGCTGGCGGAAAGAAAAAGAACAAATGGGATTGTGTGAAGTCAAAAAAACAAGTAAGAGGGCTAGATCCACCTGGCCACGACATCTCCTTTCTTGGAGAATGGAGTGGCTCTCCTCTACAGAAGACTGAGGCTGTTGGGAGGTTCTGCACAGAGAAAGCAGCTGAACTGAAAACCATCTCAATAAGGTCACTTACTTGTTCTGACTTGGAAACATGCAATTGGAGGAGTCGCTCAAGTATCCTCCAGCAGACCTTTCTGCCTCTGTCTGAATAAAGAATAGCTACATTCCATTTTACTGAAGTCTGAGAAGTACTTCCTCGAGAGCACCTCACTAAGTCACAGTTTTAATAGACAGAAGAGGACTGGCCAGTTTTTCATGAATCTGAATGCCCCAGTGAAAACAAAGAAGCAATTATTCTTAGTAAACCATTTTCTCGAGGATTAATTTTAAAAGTGATCATTAGCAACACTAATTGTAACCTTACCTGATTCTTTGGATATCTCCTCATCAGGACTGTTGGTTTTGCACTATGCCAGTTAAACTAATAAGTGTGTGTGTGTGTGTATAGGGGGATCACTAGTTTTCAAAACATCTTGGGACTGGGTATATTAAAACAGAAGTGTGTCATCAGGTGGAGCGTTCCTCCAAGTCTGGAACATCCATCACCTCCTCTATAGAGAGCTCCTAGTTCAACTTCTTGATAGGGGGATGTTGGACAAGAGACCTTCATTTTTCTTTTCAGCCAAAGTTTCAAATAAAATTGTTTTCCTTGCCTTAATAGCTTGTCTTTCCATTTAATTTGGCTGCTGAGCAGTTAGTTGCTAGACTTGGGTCCAGTCAGTACATTTCCTGACTCACAACAGCATTTGGAGAATGAGTGAATGGTGAATGAGAGAATGAAGGCATATAAATCACGTGATGGGAGATGGTTGCCAAAACCCAAAGAAGAAGCTTATCTGGATGGAACAAAGTCCCTAATTTTGTCTCTCTTATTTTTGGCTGTTGAGCCTGAAAGCATCTTTTAAATGAGCCCTTACATAGCAGTTGTTAGCAGAGTAAAGTAGACAATTCCAGGATCATGAACACTGATCACTGTATATGCAGTGTGATCCAACTTAATATTTTCTTTGCTTCTGGAATGACAACGGGGCAGGACTTCCTGATGAGGCATTTGGTTATGATGAGAAGACGGAAGAAGATAGTTTGAAGGTCAGAAAAGTTTTTGACTGAGAAATCAGTGTCTGTTTAAGGTGGAATTCTAAAAGCTGAGAGAACATCCTGTGTTAGTTCATTGAGTTGCCAAAGTAAAGATACCTTTCCTTGCAATTGTGTTAAAGGATCTTAAATCATTTAGCAAAATCTATGGCAGCAGACCTGTCTACCATATTTGACTGGGTGTGGTAGAAAGTCTCAAAAGTTTTTCTCCAGATTTTAAATTACTTTGGACATGATTAAAAGTGGAGAATAAATTTGAACCCCAAAGTTAAATTGAATTTTCAACATATGGAATCGTTTCCTGAATTAGGGATTATATAATGAATTACACTCTTGGTGTAATTAAGGTTCCTTAATTCACAGATATATGTTACTTTCCCCCATCATTGAACACTCAAGGGCCTCTAAATGAGCTAACACTGGAAGGTTGCGATTTTCCTTACAAGTGGATTTTGCATTGGTCTTTGTGGGGAAGAAAGTCTGCCGAGACATTAAAAGGACTCTTACAAATGCTGACACCTGCTTACTGTTGATAAAGTAATTGCACAAACCACACTAAGCATATCATGGGACCAGATAAAGAAAAACAATATTAAATCAGTGCTTAATAAAAATTACCTGCTAGTCTAGTTCACAAAGCTCGTGACCCACACATTAGGAGATAGCACTTTAATCACCAGAAAGTACATGAGATAACCAAAGTTTTAATCATTTCTTAGTTACATAAAACATTGACATATGAATTTCACTAACAAAAATGTATGCTTCAAAAGTCACTATCTAGTATTTGTTTTCACTTACATGATTTATAAATCAGTTTTGTTTGCCCTTTTAATTACTTATTGTTCTTATATCAGCATGTGTGACTTAAAAGCCACTTTGAATAGTAAGGCAGTTGTCTGATAAAAATGAAGGTGAAATAAAGAGATAAGTAAAAGTAATTTATCCTAAACAGATAATTATACCTTTAAGCATGATAATTCCTGAAAAGTGACCACTGTGTGGTCTGATAATAACTTTGGTTCTCAAAGTTCCAAGCCAGGCTTATTCAACACTAGAATTTGCCATGAAGTTAGAAATCTTCTTGGTAATTTCTCAGTTGTCATAAAAACAGCATCATTATTCCATTTTATGGAGTTCTTTCTTTGAAGACTAGTAAAAATAATATTTCCGAAGTGCACATTTTTGTCTAGTAAAAGCTTTTAGGGGGATTCTTCACTGAAAATTTACTACATGGCAGATGTCAAAAGGTGCCAGGAAAGCAAGGTAAATATAAATGAGCCTCCTTTTAGCCTTGCTATGCTTCTGCTGGGTTCAGGGGGAAATATGTGTGATATTCTGGAAGAGACACTGAGGAGTGGCTAGTCCTTCCTGGACTGATGATCAAGAAGAGCTTGGACAAGGAACTTAAGGATGCTTTGAGCTGAGTATTTAAGGACAAAGAGGAATTTACCAGGCCAAAAATGGTCAAGGCAGAAGGTATAATTGGTAGAGGGAAGAACCAATTTAAACAAAGAATTGCTCTTTCCCATGGCAAAGGCTTCAAATGGCATCAAGGATGTAGTCTCAATTCACAGACCATCTCGTTAAGTGTTAGGAAGTAGCTGTTAATTTGTAACACCCCCTGGCTCCCCTCTACTGGAAGACTCTTATTCTGGTTTCAACTCAAATCTTGTTTTCCCACCATCCCAGGCCCTGGGGAAGCTGTTCTTCCCACAGCCCTGCACACGGGTCCTTCACTGTAGGAGATTATTGGTGAATGACTATGTGCTTCTCTGGAAGTTTGGCAAGTACAGATGGATGGCTTACCATGGCCACTCTAGTACTTTCAAGATATTAGTTCCATTGATTAGTTGATTTGAACCACCGGCTTCTCTTTTCCAATCTTTATCTTTAATATTTCTCAAATAAATTTTTAGCTAATTAGTGAAATAAAATACTTAAGGAAGAGTAAAATTTATACATTCTCAGGCACAATTGTGATTTAAAACATACTATAAAGCATATATTACCATAATTTACTTAAGTGGCAATAGTGTATATAATTTCCACATTGTTTTTTCTACATAGGCAATTTTCCTTGAGTGAAAAATCAAAATTTTCCTAAAGATCTGGTCTCATGACATGTACAAGTGTCTTTCTGTCTCTAATGTCGACATACCTACTGAAAACAGTTGTCAAGAATCATATATTTCTCACCACAACCCATGTGGGAAGTGAAAAAAATCAGGCTTAAAGAAGACAAATCGGAAGTCTCCATAGTTACATAGGCAGGAACAGTCTTCTAAGGACGTTTGAAGTTTTCTTCCTATGCAAACAAAATTTTAGGTAATAGATAAGTTTATTAAAAGCAAAAGTTATCAGTAGTATATAATTTTCCGTAATAGACATGTTAAGACCATAAAGAGCTATTTAGATAAACCCAACTTTATTCTTAACTGATGATACCAGAATAATTTTCTTCTAATAAAATGAACTGGTTTGTTTTCCCCTCACTGCTGAATGATGAGGATTGTAATCTCCTTGATACTCTGTCATACATATGTCCTGTTGAGGTCTCTTTTCATTGGGCTAAAAACATAGCATTCTCCAACAGAAGCCTCTGACACCACGCATTCAGAGAAAAAAATCAGTTTATTAACATGATGAGGAAGGGGAAGGAGTGAAAAATATTAGTAGTTTTTTTAAATGTTTTTTTTATAATAACTCAAATATTGCAAGTTCAATCTGGTTTCAGGCCTAGACATCTTTTGGTAACTGAATAGTCTACCTTCCGCAAATAGTCTCTGTCTCTGGCGTTTATATAGTTATGTATGGAAGAGTTATTTCCCTTCAGAAAACAGCTGTACAACCTTCTCTTCTTGTTTGACTTCTCCGTGGTCAACAGAGCTGCTGCTTCTTCTCTAACAATTTTTGAAATTTTTCTTCTGTTACTATCCCTGCCACCATTTGAGAACTCACATTAACAGTCTCCTGGATAATGTAACTGTCCCAGCTTGCCTTTTTATCCTCTTACAATAGGCAAGTTCTTCTTCGTAAATAAAGTTCCAGTCACATCACATCCCTTCATTTTTCCCTCCTCAGGTCTCCTTGAGTGACGAAATGAAATTAAGGTCTTCTCAAAAAGTTTTGGAAGTAAATATCCTGAATTTGCCACAGCAACTACCACTCCGGGATCTCTGACACTTCAACCATTGGCAAACCTGTCTATTCAGCGCTGCAGAGCCCAAAGTCACCTGCCCCCAGGTCTCACTGGCTTAGTTCCTCTGATTGCTGCTTTCCCATGGGTGCCATTCTTCAAGGCTCCCTCATCTCCTGACTACTGCTGTTAATTCCAGATGCCTGCAGCAGTCACAGAATATTTTTCCAAGTTTTAAAAAGGACAAAAATAAAAAAGCAAAAATCATGACAAGAATAGCAAATTAGATACAACTTGCTTAATTTCACAGCTTATTTTTCACGTGTGTAACATGTTCAGGGTGCCTAATACTGGATAGCCACAGTGTTAGCTTCTGGGAATAAAAAAAAGCTTTAAAATCACACTTTGGGGGGCATGAAATGAGGCTTAAACGTTGTGAGTGACCGAATGCAAGCTTGAATTAAGGATTCCCTATATCCCAATGCAATGATTGGTGGGAAGGAATGGAAGGGATTGGGGGCCTATATGAAAGATGTTTTATTTGTCTCCGTCTTTCCATCTTATCTGTGATTCTTGGATGTCTCACAGTATGCTTGTGGTGGCAGTGGGAGGTAGGTTGGATTGGAAGAGTTACAAAGCTTTCCAGACGTTTTATCTCTCCCCTAGTTGATAACCACCATATTAAAAACATATAGTGAAGCTCCTATGCTCTTTATGTAACTGACTTATACAGTCTGCACATATTATTCTGATTATACTTCTTTTTCCCTTCTCTGAGGAGAAAGGAATGCCACACTGATTGACTGAATACTGAATTTTGCTGGCACTTTATGTATGTTATCTCCTTGCTCGTATGACAGTATGACAATTGCTACAGAAAGGCATTTTTATCCTGATTTACACATAAAAAAGCAGAGACCCAGCTGGCAACAGGCAGCGATGGCATTTAAACTTGGCCTCTGCAGCTCCAGTCCTCTCTTTTACACCCCACAGCCTCCTGCCTGTGTTAGAATTCAGGCGCCTTGGACGCTGAGGCAGACAGTAGTTTTGTTACTGTCCCCAGCAGCTCTTAACAGCATGCCTTACACACAATATGCTCTCTACATAATTTGTCTGAGGAACGAAGAACCAAAGCAGACCGGCAAACATTCATTTGTTCAAAGAAATCAAATGAGCGTCAATGCATAAAGCCCTTGAAGAATAAATAAGCCATCTGAAATTATAATGTCAGACACATTATTACATTTCACAGGTTTTCACAATTTGCACATTCCTATTGATCCATGAAATAATTTAATTACATAGATTATTGCATTATGATATAGTTTGGTACTGCTATTTTCCCCAACATGTTTTTGGAGGGAGATAAATTCCTTCTCAGAAAGGAAATATATTGTAGAAGAGCCTAAATGAAGATGAAAGGATTCGCAGTCAACTCTTCCATCCCCAGAATAGCACTGACAAGTCCCCTCCAGCATCTTTTAATGAATTTGTCCAGAGCTGTTTAAGAATATTCCTAGTAAAAGGAGTTTTCCATCCAGCCTCACGGAACACTGGAGAAATAGAGATAATTTAATGGAAAATTGTAATGTGTAATTTATTTTTAATAATATGTTCTAACAGAAAATCCAGAACTTTAAAATGGTTCTCTAACACGTTTCATATTTATTCTTGTATAATGTCAGTAGTAAAATAAAATTAATCTTTTATATTAATTATAAGTGATTACTTATTACTGTTGATTGGTCCCTTATATATGTTGTGTGCACATATACTTTAATTATAACACTACTAATTTTGTAGTTACTTAATATTTTTAAAGTATTTCAAAATTTTATCCTTATGGGTAGTCTGGTGTTCATACAAAGGAACCGATGGAGTTAAGAGTGGGGAGAAACCATGGAGGGTTGGCTAGAGATACTTGGGAGGCCTGATGGGAGAAAAGGGAGTTGAGAATGTGATGCAATTCTATTTCAATTAATAGTATTTTTTTAAATATCCTTTTTGAAATACACAGGGGCTGCTCAATGGACTTTCTCATTTCCATTAAGAAGAAACACTGCATTTTCTCTGCTAAATGTGGGTGTATAGATCAATAAGGAACTAAACAAAAGACTGCCATATTTTTTAAAGACAAAAGCCTTTAAAAAAAACTTAGGACTTAGATTTCAGTGTTGAAAGAGTTGACCTAATAAAACTTTGATAGCTTAAAATGATTTAAACCATTTCTCCTTTCCAGGAAGTTGAGAATGGAATGGAGAGAGGACAATTATATATTCTTGGCTTTGTGTCTCTTACATTTTTAATTTAACCCATTTTCTGCCATGTGGCAGTACTTTTATTAGCATGGCATGTTTATTTCCTGCTCACTCTGCATCTGACTTGCGGCTCCTCTGACTCTGTCCTTCTTCATCCCATCATTCTCAGTTTGGCTTTCCCACTCAACTTTATCCTCTTCAGCTATTGGCCAGTCATCACAGTAATAAAAAGTAACTAATATAATGTTCTTTTAAAGAACGTTCTCTACGGTCTGTAGAGATGGTTCAGAGACTAAGTGGATACTGTTCTTGTAGAGGAGCCATATTTGGCTCCTAACACCAGCATCAGGGGATCCAGTGCCTCTGATATCCTTGAGCATCTGCACTCATGAACTTGTGCTCAGAAACATGTGTGCAAACACATACATATATACAACACAATCACATACACATAATAAAGATGAAATAAAAATTTTAGAAAGAACATTGTTCACTTTGTTAAAGTACTTTCAGAGCATTTGCAATGATAATAATAAAAATATTGAGAGGCATTGTGTTATCTGAGACTGATAGATAATAACCAATGCATGCAAATTTTTAACAGCATACTTTCTAGGTATATACTGTTAAAATCTTCATTTACAAATGTAGAAACTGAATTTTAGGGAAGCAAGGTAACAAATCCAGGAGGACCCACATCTCTCTTACTTTACCTTACACATTGTAAATAGACACTCTCTGAGAGACTCAACACTTTATTTTCTTTTTACAAAAAATACATTATTCAGCAAGCATGGGGCCCACAATCATCACATATTCATTGTATTTTATCACCATAGCTTCAGTGATAATGGCAAGAGAAATCTACCTGACTCATGCCCAGCCAATAAATCATCCTCTTGTTTATTTTTTATGTTGCATTTTGATTTATTTTAAACCTATCTGGAAGACAAGCTCTTTATCATAAAAGGAACCAGCTTTCCCATTTATTTGTTCATTTTTCATGGTCATCTCATAATTCATTTAATAGTTACTATTTATACGCTATTATGTTCTGACTTTTTGTCAGCAAGCTTATGAAAAGAATATGATTCAGAACCTGCCTTTTTAGAACTCACCATCCGGATGGTCAGGAAACAGAGAATCATAGTTTATGCTACTCAGATCAGTAAATTAATACTTTGGTGACCAAAGGGAGTAAGAGATCCTATTGAAGGTTAAACTATCGTATCAGTGGACAGCCCAGAGAACTCAGATAAAACCAAACATGACTGGCAAAAAAAAGGGAAAGTAGTCAATGAAATGATTCCCAATGATACTTTGCCTAGCCCAACTGTCATAAGAGAGGCTTAATCGAGGAATTGACAGAAACAGATGCAGAGACCCACAGCCAAACATTAGGCAGAACTCAGCAAATCCTGTGTAAGAGAGGGAGGAAGAATTATCAGAACCAGAGGGGCCAAGGACACCATGAGAAAACCAACTAACCTATTGCCTTCTCTGTCTGTGGTGATTGAAAGTTTTACTGGGTATTCCATGGCCAAGATCAAAAACACTGATGACAGTTTATTTTGGAGAGGATGCATGGTAAGGGGAACACTCCTTCATTGATGGTGGGAGTGTAAATGTGTACAGCCACTTTGGAAACCAGTATGGCAATTTCTCAGAAAATTAGGAAACAATCTACCTCAAGACCCAGCAATACCACTTTTGGGTATATACTCAAAGAATGCTCAATCATACATGTGCTCAGCTGTGTTCATAGCAGCATTATTCATAATAGCCAGAACCTGGAAACAACATAGATGCCCCTCAACCAAAGAATAGGCAAAGAAATGTGGTACATTTAAACAATGTAGTGCTACTCAGCTGTAAAAATAATGACATCTTGAAATTTGCAGGCAAATGGATGGATCTAGAAAAAAAAAGATACTGAGTGAGGCAACCCAGACACAGAAAGACAAATATAATAATGTATTCACTCATAAGTGGCTTTTAAACATAAAGTGAAGAAAAACCAGCCTACAGTTCACAACTGTAAAGAACCTAGACAACAAAAAGAACACTAAGAGAGACATACATGGAACTACATAGGAAGGAGAAAAAGACAAGATCTCCGGAGTAAATTGGGAGCATGGGGGTCATGGGAGAGGGTAGAAGGGGAGAAGGAGGAAGGGAGGGAAACAGAAAAAAAGTATAGCTCAATAAAAACAATAAAAAAGAATCAACTAACCTGGGTTCATAGGGGCTCACAGAGACTGAACCACCAACCAGAGAGCTTGCATGGGACTGGCCTAGGCCCTCTGCACATACGTTACAGTTGTGTAGGGTGGCCTTCTTGTGAGACCCTTAACAGAGGGAGCGGTGACTGACTCCGTTACTTGCTTTTGGTACCCTTTCCTCTTGCTGAGTTGCCTTGTTGAGCCTTAGGAGAGGAGATGCCTAGTCTTACTGTAACTTGATAAGCTATGGCTGACTGATATAGATGAGAGGATGGCCCTTTTCTGAAGAGAAAAAAAAAAGAGTGGAAAGGGGGAGGGGAAGTTAAGGGGAAGGACGGGGAGAAGATGGAGGTGAAACTGTGATTAGACTGGAAAAATTAATTAATTGAGTAATAAAATATATGTCAGAAACATCTTTGTAATTACAATTTATAAAACAGAAATCTTGACATTGTAATTCTGTTAAATTGAGTAAAATAGTCAAAAATAAATAACGATAGCAGGTTCACCTCATAAAAATGGCTACTACACACAACATATAAGGAACACACACACACACAAAACCAAAGTTAATTGTCAAATGAACCTGACAGCATATGCATGAAAAAATGCAAATAATAGTAAAGAATAATCTCACACACAGTAGAAATATAAGATGACATAAAAACCTTTAAATAAAGAATAAAAAGATGATAATATTGATCCTTTCTTGCTGGCAGAATGAATGTGTAATAAAGTTTTCAGATTGTTCAGACATTGGGTCAAATTTTTTGGCACATCAAAATCAGAGACGACACTCAGTAAACAACTTATACTTGAAGTAGAATAGCTTTCAATGAAAAGATGATAATTATAATATCACATGGAATAATGTAAATTAAATCTGCTGACAGGGAACTAATTAAATCTATGTAAAGATAATATGTGTTCCACAGTACACAGACGTAGCTATTGGCAGTAGCCATCTCTGAGACAAAGAAATAAAATCTTAAATTTTATTTAGTTATAGCTGTGTATTATACCCTTTTAAAATTAAAACAGCAATTTATTCATCTATTGAAATAAATTACAAACGTGTTAAATAAAAATTGTTAAAATTATTATTTTGCCTTTTCTCTGAAGATGGAAATCACATGAAGCCTGGTCATCACCTTTTATCCTGTATACCACAGTTTCAATTGTGTGTTATCATATTTTCAAAACAATGGTTTTTCCTTTCTCTTGTGATACCAAACTACCAATAGTATCTGTAATTTAATGTGAATGTCTGTGATGTCCTGCAAACATGCATTGATCTCTCATCATGATCCTGATTTCAACACAGCTTTCTTTATATGATACTGTAACATCTCTACAATATTTTCTATATTGTTTACATTTCTTAAAATAGATATTTCAATTTTTATTAGCACAAGATATTCCTTGATAACCGAATTGGTGAAGTAATAATATATAAATCATGAAAAAATATTCTAGTAAGTTAAATGTGATATTAATTTTTTGATGCGTATAACATCAGGTAAAAATATTTGATGTAAAGTGCATATTTCTAACAATTACATTTATACTAGTAATATCGTGCCTCTGAAATAGGGTAGTCATAGAGAAAGAAAAGGGTCTTCTACACATTCTGACACATGCTTTAAAATTCATGGCCATTTCTCATACCTTAAAAGGCATTTCATGGACTGTGTGAGGAAAAATTGGGGGATGGGAGACAGTCTCAATAGGTTCTGCATTAGCTCATTAAATACTAAAATACCATTTCTATTTTACATAATTTAACATGGCAAACTATAAAAAAGGTGAAACTGGCAACCCCTAGGCATGCGTTTTAAAACATCCTCATTTAGATGCTAATTTTGATTCTAAGTGTATGACTGGCTTTAAAAAAAAAAAGCCATTAACAAAGGGCCAGATTACTTAAAAGGGATTATTAGGCAAATATGTGAGGTTGTTCTGATACCAAGTGGCCCCTTTTATGACCAAATACAACTATCCCAAGTAAAAAGGGATAAAGGTATTTGCTTTAAACTGATAGAAAAAGAAAACATACAACAGATTTGAAACGAGAGAAAAGTAGTGAATGAATATTCACTCCTAACACAAACCATGTAGCTTTAAAAGCCAAGGTTCTTTTCTCCGGTGCTATAGGAATATGAATTACTGCAAAAACTACAGTTTTTAGAAATTCCGGAAATGGTTGCCTGGGTGGAGCTTCCTGTAATGGTGAAATGAACTAAAATAATTCTGTTCAACAGTTTTTTTTTAACTCTGGCTTTTATGCTGATAAAATCCACCATGGGAGAGCTGAGAGAAATAGAGAAAATAACAACAAGAGAGAGAATGTTATCCCTGCTGAGATGGAACTCATGAATGGGAAAAAAATGATGCTGTAATGATATTAACATGAGACCTGTCAAACAAAGAGATATCACGGAATGCATGATCCGGTATCAATAAGTGAGTGGTAGAGACAAGTAAGATGACTGAGTACAATTATTATATGCAGAAGGGCGCATTGGCTTTGATTGTGGTTACAGCTTGTTCCGATTTCTCAATCAAGAGCAAAGGGCTGTGGATCAGATGAGAAAAAACCCAGCAACCTCTAGAAAGAGTTGTATTTTACCTTTGAGCTTTTAAAATAAACTTTGCATCTCACAATTGGTGTCTTTGTCCTCAGTGTCTTAGCAGTTTGAAGCTGAAGAAACAACTTGCTGAATTTTTGCTCATTCTGTTTTAGTTTTATGTGTGTGTGTGTGTACATACATATAATATTTTTAGAAGAAGACTTATTTTTGCTCACAGTTTCATAGGATTTAATTTATGGTCACTTGGTTCCAGGTACTTTGGCAGAATCTCATGGCAGGATAGGGCAACTGAAGAAGGTTGTCACCTCATGGTGACAAAAAGCTCAGAAAGAGGAAGGGTTAGGAATCAGGTATAACCTTTGTTTTATCTTTTAATTATGTGAAGGCCTATGTGTTTATGTATGACCATGTACACATGAGTACTAGTGCATGTGGAGGCCAGAGGTGTTGAATTCCGTGCAACTGGAATTGTTGTAATAGGAGCGGGCTTGCTTTTCTGTTGTAATAGGAGCGGCGGGGCTGCGTCCCCAGCACCCCGGCTGCTTGCTAGCTTATGACCGAAATAACAACACACAAACTGTATTCATTTAAACACTGCTTGGCCCATTTCTATCTAGCCTCTTCTAGGCTAATTCTCACATATTCATTTAGCCCATTTCTAATCATCTGTGTAGCACCCCAAGGTGTGCTTACCGGGAAGATTCTAGCCTACGTCCATCTTGGATTGGAGCTTCATCGCTCACCTCTGTCCGGGAGACTGGAGCATGGCTTCTCTGCTCCCGAGAGCAGAGCTGTCGAGTCTGAGCTCACTTCCACTTCCTCCCGAAATTCTATTCTGTTTACTACTCCCACCTATGTTTTAACCTATGAGGGCCAAGCAGTTCCTTTATTACTTAACCAATGAAATCAACAGATTGATATATGACACTCCCACATCATGGAATTACTTGCAGTTATGAGAGGCCTAATCTAAGTGCTCAGAGCTCAACTCACGCTCTCTGGAAGAGTAACAAGCCCTCTTAACCACTGAACCGTCTTTCCAGGCCCCAGGTATATCCTTTGAAGTTCCCTTTGAAACCTTATTGCCTTTTAGCCTTGGTTCAGCTCCCAAACGTTGTACCATTTCCAAAATAGTGCCATTGGTTGAGCGCCATTTGTGATGGTCGGTGTTAATTGTCAACTTGCCAAAATTTAGAATCACGTGGAGATGATCTTCTGGCATGTCTATGGGGGGATTATCTTGATTATGCTATTAGAGAGGGAAAGACCTACCGTCTGGGCTACACCATTCCCTGGATGGGGGATTCTGCACTATATGAAGGGGAAAAAGAAAGAGCTGATTATCAGCATGTGTGTAATCATTTATTCCCCTGTGGACCCACTGTGACCAGCTGCTTAAATTTCTTAAGCATGTTTTTTCCTGTCCTGACAGACTATGGAACTATGAGTGAGAACAAGCCCTTTCTTTCTTAATCTCTTTTGCTACAGTATTTTTATCACAGCAACTGGAAAAGAAACTGAGTGTTTAATACATGAAAATATGTGGGGGGCACAATTCATACTCAATACTTAAGGTGGTGCCTAAAGGCTCATGGGTATCTCAAAAGGTGAAGCATATTTAATCTCCATATAATAACAAATCATGAAGAAGGGTATTGGACTTGAGAGGGAGTAAGGAATACAGGAGGGTTTGGATAGGAGGCGGAGGGTTGGAAAATGCATAAATAAAATAACATTTATGAAATTCTCAAAAAATTAAAACTGCGTTAAAGTATAAAGTGGAAAATATATTTTGTTCATCTCCAATAATCTTCAAAGTCTCAAAAGTTCTAATATTCAAAATTTGAAAATAAAAAAATCTTCAAATCAACCCATTAGCCATAGGACCTTTAAAATAAAATGTAAGTTATATACTTTAAAGACAAATGACACAGAGTGTCCACTCCTATTCCAGAATATTGATATAGAAGAAGAGTAGGAAGCACTGGAGGAAAGCGACAGAAAAGTGCCAGTAAACAAACCCTAAACACTCTGATTCCATGCCCAGCGTCTGGAGCAGACTGAGCTGTACTAAGTACCAACCATCTTGGCGATGGATGTCCCTGTGGTGTTGGATTTGCATCCTATACAGACTCTCTCTTGGGAAAGTTCCACTCAATGTCTGTCACTTTCTTCCATAGGGGTTCTTACATCTCCCAGTTTCTCTATTTTGCCTTAGGTTTTGCCCTTTCCGAGGGCTACATACAGAAACTCTGGCCCTGTTACACACTACCTTATCTTCCAGGGTTTTCTCTGAAATCCAGGCTGAAGATTTCAATTCCCGTTACAATACCAGCATCGCATAGATGACAATAAGCTCTCTCGCTAGCTTCAGTGTTTGCTAGGAGGCTCACATTATTGAAATATCACTACATTAGACATTTGAGTGCATACGTAACTAAACGGTAAATGGAATTCTAGAAAAGTAGCTTCTAGGTGGCTCTCTGTAAGCAGGATACCAAGGACATGATCTTAAGGGACAGATTTTCAAGTGAGTTTACTTCTCCATACCCTTGAGCTTGCCATATGTGTGGTCCAGACAATACTTGGGATACATCAAGGTATATTCCCTACTATTTCCCTACTAAATACGTAGTTTCAATGTAATGACTAAAATCTCTTCAGAAACCATGACCTCCTTAAAGTCAAATTCAGATATGATTTTCTGAATGAACTAAATGTTCAACTCTTTCTGTTTTGCTTTTTTATACCCTCTTAATTCTCAATATTAATTTGTTTAAAATAGAAGGTAATGACTATACTATATTCCGAATGGTAGGCTATTGTAAAACCTCTTGTATCACATTAATTGTCCTATACCCTTTAAATTCATCCTCTTTTAAGGCTTAGGATATAGATGAGTTATAGATAAATACTTTGCACAAAATAATAAAACTCAAGTTTATCCTATTTCCCAGTAGAGTTCTCATTCTTGTCTGGAATTCTCTAAGTCTGGCATTTATGAACCAAACCTCTACACCAGTGCTGTTCAACCTTTCTAATGCTGTAACTGTTTAATAAACGTCCTCATGTTGTGGTGATCGCTAATCATAACATTATTTTGTTGCTACTTCATAAGTGTAATTCTGCTACTGTTGTTAATTGGAATGGAAATATCCGATATGCAGGCTATCTGATATGAGACCTCAAAGGCATCATGACCCATATGTACAGAAACACTGCTCTAGACACTTTGATCTTCTGAACTTCCACAAGAGTCACCTGGTGATAAAAAGAATTACATGGTGATGGGAATGTCTATCAGGAGGCATTCTTTCCTTAATGATTAACAGAAGTACCAGCTTTATACTTTTGACCAGGATATAAAATGTTGTTTTGAAAATGAAAAAATAATGTTCTCTCTACTGTTTATAGGTTTTGGTTGGGATGGACTGATAACAAAAGAGAGCTATTAAGAAACAGACAAACAGGAATTTAATATCATACTCAACTCATGCATACACAGCAGACAGGACTTATTAAAACTCAGCGGGGAATTTAAATGTAAACTTAAATAAAATCATCTCTTAAACCAAGAAAGAAGGATGTTTCTGCCCGGAAGAGCAGGCCAGAACCCATACTTTCAATGGAAAAAAGCAGCTTCATCGTGGTATTTTCTCCAATGAGAACATATTTTATCCTGTTTTTCCCACACAGCAGACACCCTTACAAATGGAGATTCTCTTTGTTTATACAATTTTTTGAGGAAAAGAATAACTTCTATTCTATTTTCAGAACTGTTCTTTTGTCTGCATGTTCTCCAAATCATAACAAACTAGGAGCCAAGAAAGCACATATACTCCACTATCGTCATTTCTTGGTGTGACATACCTAAGTCCTCTAACAATAAAGGCACAGAGTTGATCTCCTGCTTATTTTTCCTTACATGTTGGCTGCAGAAAGCTTTGACTATTAATGTTCAACAAACTCTTATTGCACAGATGGAATTGTGAGTAGATGTATTCTTCTTCACTGACTATTGGGTTTTAAAAATGGTATTCTCTGTAATACCCTGGCTCTCTTTTATCCTGCAAACATTCTTTTCTGTTATTTCAATCTATATATTTTTCTCCAGCCAAAATAGATGACTCACTGTTTCCTATGCCCACCCCTCCCTTTCTTGTTCATCTGTGGCCTTGGCTCATGCTGTGAACTCCATCTGGAGTATCATCTCTACCTTTCTGTAGGTCTGTTTCTAAAAAGACAACCTGCATCCAAGGTTCATCATAAATACCAGCTTCTTATACACTTTCTTTTTCACTGAATGAAACATCTTTTCTTCCAAAATCCAATATTCTATTTCTTTCAACAGTGATGTCTATAGTTTTCTTCTTTTGTAATATTCCTAATTTTAAACACTCAATTTGCTTGTCATCCTCATTTCACCTTTGTTTTCTTATTTTGCCTTATTTATACTATTTGTTCATAAACCCCTTAAAGACAGAAAACATAAAGTTCTTTTGTCTTCACTAATATTGTTTTTGAAAGTACAAACTGAAACACACTAATGACTTTGAAGATTAATTTATGGCGCCAGTCATTTTTTTATGAAATAGATTCGAAGTAGCTATTGATTAGAATAATACAGAAAGCATTAGACTGTAAGGTTAAATATTGTTTCATAAAATTTTATTTAAGTCATAGAAATATATTCTGACTGCTATCATGTATTTCTTTTGTTTATTTTAGTCAAACCATCCAAAATCATGACTGTAAAACATTTAGCTCAATTATTAAACATAATAATTAATAGTTTTAGTGGTGGTTAATTATCAGGAATGCATTCATTTTTTAAAAGCATCACTGTTACAATGTTAACATATATATATATACATACATATACTTATATATATATTTCTGCAAACACATTACTGTATCGAGGATATTTATAACTGATTTGGTTCAGGAACAACAGAAGAGCTAGCATTGCCAATGTGGTTTTAGACTAACAGAAAAATAAGCTAAGTAGAAAGTAGTTTTTACTTTTTAGGGACACTTTAATGTTCAGCAGCTTTTGAAATTTTTCTGCTTGAATACTGTGGTCCATTTCTATTCAACCCCTAATGCTTTTTGTTCTTAATTCTAGTCTCATGAAAAGGCTCTAAATAAATGTAGATTTCAATTAAAAAAGGCTAGACTGTTATTTATAATTAAGCATCCTAATAGTGTGAGATTGTTTACTAGCCAAATGAAATAGAAATGGTGGCTTTTACAATAAATTCAGGGTTAGAGCTTGTTGCTGCACATTTGACTTTCTGTTATGCCAACACAGCTGGAGGCAGATGGTGGAAGTGGTTCTGAGGCACCTGCCTATGAATAATGGTAGACCAAGGGATCCCAACCCTGCGGGAGGGCTCTGGCTAGGCCACTTTTAGGAATGGCTTGGAAATACCTTTTTGTGTTCAAAGTATTGTTACCTCTGAACAGGCTAGAGACCCCCTGCTAAAAAGCCGGAAATAATCAGAGAGCAATGCACTTTGAAATGAAAATGGTTCCTTTACACATAAACACTTATAACCCTTAGCAAACTACACATGAAGTATGGGTCTGTCTTTCCTTTCTATTTGGGTTCACTGGAAATCCAGTGTTTCTTTTTTCCCCTTAATCTTCATGGAGATCATAATTGTCTGTCCGTACTATCACTTTTAGTCCCTTCTGCTACTGCTTAGAACATCTCTCTCTCTCTCTCCTTCTGTCTGTGTGTGTATGTGTGAATGCCTGCCTGGACCTTGCATATGTATAAGTACACATAAATGTGGAGGTCACAGGAAGACAGCAGGAGTTCTCTTCAATCACCCGTCTATTTGGGCTTTTAGACAGAGGATCTCATTGAACCTGATTAAGTGAGGTTGGGTGATCATCAGGCACTAAGGATTCTCCTGACTCTATCTTCCCAATTTATGGATTACAAACTGTGTTGGGTCTTTAAATGGTTGCTGCTCATCTGACCTAGGCTCTCTCATGCTTACATGTCAAATAATTTATCCTCTATTGCAGAGGCACCTTGTCAACTCTCCTCCCCTTTTCTTTTACTGAAGCTGGTAATAAGTACATGAAGAACATATTTACGTCTCTCTGTCTTGAGGGTTTTTGTTACACTGAGCATGTGAAGTGATGTAGACAGAAGTTTCTGTCATGCCTGGTCCCACAGCCATCCAGTCCCAAAGAAACACTCAAGGACTTATATTAATTATAAACTGTTTGATCTGTTAGCTCAGACTTATTATTAACTAGCTCTTACAATTTAAATTAACCCATAATTCTTGTCTATGTTTAGCCTCGTGGCTTGGTATCTTTTCTCAGTAAGGCTTTCTCATCTTGCTTCTTCTGTATCTGGCGGGTGATAGACTCTCTTCCCAGAATTCTCTAGTCTGGTCACTTTGTACTTCCTGCCATGCTACAGGCCAATCCACATTTCAATAAACTGATAGGAGTAACAAGTCTTTAGAAAATACAAAAAATATTATCTCACAGCATTTCCCCATTTTTTTCCTTTTCTTTTTTTTCCGTTTATTTATTTATTAAAGATTTCTGTCTCTTCCCCGCCACCGCCTCCCATTTCCTTCCCCCTCCCCCAATCAAGTCCCCTTCCCTCGTCAGCCCAAAGAGCTATCAGGGTTTCCTGCCCTTTGGGAAGTCCAAGGACTACCCACCTCCATCCAGGTCTAGTAAGGTGAGCATCCAAACTGCCTATAATTAGTGAGCCTAGAGAAGCTAAATAAGGAGAACCCAAAGAAAAGCATATAGGCATCCTCCTGAATATTAACCTTCATTAACAGAGACAGAGACCCACATTGGAGCACCGGACAGAAATCTCAAGGTCCAAATCAGGAGCAGAAGGAGAGAGAGCACGAGCAGGGAACTCAGGAAAACAAGAACACATCACTTGACAATAAAAGGTTAGAAATGTAATGAAGAAAGACAGGTGAAAGTCAGAGAGAAGGCCCTGAAGTTCAGATGGTTTGTGTCTCCTAATGTTAAATGTGACACTCGTGCATAATAAATGAATTGGTTTTCAGTTGCTCCCAAGCAAGCACTTCTTGGGGAAACAAATGTAAAAATAATGCCCCTTTTTTTCTGAGGGCCATGTCTGGGTTCATGGTTTTACTGCAGTTGGAGGTGCGGAGTGGGGACATGTTGATGTTTATGACCTATGTTACCACCAAATCCATGTTGGTGTCTGTGGGACATGTTGCTGCTAGGGGCCATGAACATGTGAATGGCCTGGGTAAACTCCTGAGGCCATGTTGATGTTCTTGGGAAGAATTATCATCAAAGGCCATGTACATGTCATGTACCACTACTTAAATCCATGTTAATATCCATGAGCCAGGCTGCTGCCTGGGATCTTATTGGTGTTTATAGCCCATGTTGCCCCAGAGGTCATATTGATGGTTTTGGCCTGTGCTATCACTGAAGGTTATGATGATATTAGTGGCCCATGCTGTAACAGAGGGTGAGGTTGGTGTCTGGGTTCTGTACTACCACCCAAGACCATGCTGAGGTCCATGGCATATACTGAGGTCAGAGAACATGTGGATGCCTGTGGTTCAAGCTGTCAGATGAAACATGTGGAAGTCCATGATCTGTGCTCCCACTGACTGCAGAGGGCAAGTAAGCTACTTTTACAATGGCACTGATGATTGCAGGCTCACAGTTGAGAAAGAGGGACATAGAAGACTCCTGTGATGATCTCTACTCCCACTGCTCCCACCCAATGTAAAATCCAAGACAGAAATCCATTGAAAAGAACATTTAAAAATTGTGATAAAGATGCTGAAGAATAGTTCTCCAAAACTGAAAGCTTCTGGCAGGGGTGGGGGGCAGGAGGAAGATTCATTTTCACTTAAGGGGCTGGTCACTGGGTGTTCGAACATGCTTCAGTGAGTATACGGACAATGCAAATAGAACATTTTTTTCTTCCTTTTTTTTATTTGGCAAGAGGCCATATCACAAGGGTCAGTGGTGGAGTAGACTTGGGAGGACTGGCCATTGAGCGTAATTTGGGTGCACAATGTGAAATTCTTAAATAATCAATAATCAATAAAAATAGTATGTTGAAAGGTGCTTCTTTGTAGGACACAGAAGACTTTATGATATAATCTACGGTCTTAGATGAGGTTTTGTCCATTTACATGATAGTTACATTTCTGTCTCTGTATAAAACTCTGAGAAGCCAAGGATTCACAGAGACAAAACTATCTTAGATCTTGGTCAGTTGTGATATTAGTTTGCATATTCACACACACACACACACACACACACATTTAAAGTAGATATAAATTTTTTGTTCCATTGAGCTGAAAGTTTACTCCTTCCCTTGGTTTACACATTTGAGTTAATGAGTTCCCAGAAAAATCAATTCCTATTATTGTCTTTTCAAATATATCACTTGAAGCTGTTTCTAGATTTTATTTAACCAAGATCACCACACAAGCTGTTTGTCCTACAATTCCACTAAGTGAAATTTAGTCTTTATTTGGTGAAATTGTGTTGTTTATTTCTTTTCTCTGCATAGTAGTCAAAATGGAGGAAGGAATAAGAAATATTTTTTTCAAGAACTGTATGCCATGTTCTGATAGTAAACAATTATTTTCCTAGAAAAAGCTTTATAATTCTTCTACTTGATTACTTTTACCTAAAACGAACAAGGTGATATAGTCACATGTCAGATTCTAGTAATTTCTCACAGTTTATGAGTATCTTAATCAATTTGCATTGTTATAACAAAATACGTGTGACTAGATAGCTGAGGAACAAGAGTAACTTATTTCTCGTCATTCTGCAAGTTGGGAAGCCAAAGTCAAGGTACCCTTTATCAGTGAGGAGCACTTGCAATGCCCTTCATAAAGTTACAGAGATGGAACAGCCAAACTCGCCTCTTCAAGCCCTTTGAAAGGCAATATCCCATTTACAAATGTGGAGGTCTCCAGACCTAATGACTTTCAAATACATCATTTCTTAATACAGTTGCTTGGAAACTCAAGAACAATGGATTACATCTGGTAAGGGCATAATGTTGCATCATAATTTTGTACATAACTGGAAGTTAAGCAGATATATGTACAAGAAGTGAAATGAGAATTACAGACTTGCTTTGTAACCATCACCCTACAGTACGAATGCATTTTCAAAAGGAAGGCACTAATAATTTTTAATGACCCAACCAACTCCTATACACTGAAAATCATATTCAATATGATTTGGGGGACAAATTTTAATGAAACCATAATGAAAGACTTCACTAGCATCATGGTGTTTAAATAGAGAATTTAACACTTGAGGGAAGTTCAGGGACATGGCTCAGTGGTAGAGTGCTTACCTAAAGTACACAGGATTCTGGTTTTCGATCTCAGCACCACATCAGAGGAGTCATGAGTGTCTGACATCCCAGCATTTGGGAGATGAAACTAGAAGGACCAGAAAATGAAGCTCTTCCTTGGGTACATGATGAATTTCAGGACACACCGGGATTTTTTTTTAAAGGAAAGTTAAGGAAGATGACAAGCTAATGTGTCAGAGACAAGCATTGGAGACAGAGATGGCATGCAAGGCTGTGGAGTAGGACTGCATAATAGACAGAAAACTCAGGATTCCAAGCTAGAAAAAACAGACAGGAAGATGACAGGTGATAGGATCAGAAAGTCAGTGCTGCCAAAGTGCAAGTGCCACACCACTAGTTTTGTCTCTGTGTGTGAGTGGTCTGTGCGTGCATGCGCACATGCATGTGCACTCATGTGGGTATGTGTATGTGGGGGCATGTTGTTTTTTTCTACTGCATTCAACAGGATATCGGGCTCATGAAATTTGGGGGATTCTCTTCACTCCATCATTCATCTCAGCAACGAACACAGTGTATACCAGAGCATCCAACTTTTCATGGGTTCTGCTGATCCAAACCCATGCCCTTAACGTTGCAAGGGAGTTACTTTACTTAGTGAACTATCTGCCGAGACTTTGCCTTTTTTATTTAATGAGGCAGTAACGAAGAGTGACATTACTTAAATTTTATTGTAGCGGTACTAGTCTGCCAAAATATTGTGGGTAGGCTTTAGGGAATATAGAAGTAGAAAGATTAATTCACAAGCTATTAGAATAATACAGGTGAAAAATGATAGTGGTGTAGATATAGATGGTACCAGTATATTTGTATAAAACCTGACAGATTTTAAGCGTTCCAGTTATGAGATTTGCTAATGGAATTAATGTGAGTTATAGAAGAAAAAAATGAAATATTTGGTTTTGGTAACTATTAATATTGGATTGCTGTTGATTTGATTTGAGTGTGTTTTGAGATTCCTGAAGGTCTCATTGTGATTGCACTTGGTTCCCAACATAGTGGATTCCTATGGAAGGTAATTGTGTCAAATTTTTGGAAAATAGTTTGCCTGACACTCCTGTAAGCATTCATGAGAGGACTATAAAAAAAGAAGCTCAATCCTTTTATGCCTGGTGAGAGTTGGACTCACTCCAACATATGTTCCCCCCATTCTTGTCCAGGAAAGTATATGATGTGGCTGTGTTTTACATCATATGGATATTGAGCTGTCAAAACTTCTTCTTCATAAATAGTCTGTGCCAAGAATTTCAGAGATCTTTCCCCTCATTTTAAATATTAGTTTTTGAAAACTTTATACACTGTGTCAAAGGCAACTCCACAGAGCTGAGATTACCATTATCTCTTAATCTTAGGACTTTCACAGTTGTGGGTATCAATTTTAATCATTGTCTGCTGCAAATAAAAGCTTCTTTGATGATAGTGGGAAGATGGACTAATCTATAGATAAAACAATAAGTCATTAGGAGCCAGTTTAATATTGTATCCATTTAGCAGAATAATGCCAGCTAGTTCTTCCCTCGGGCCTGTGATCTGCCTGGCCACAGGTCCTTGTCCCCATGATAGTTCTAGGAATTGATTTTGTACTGTGAAGTAGGCTTTAAATCCAACCAGGAAGTGTTTGGTTAGTCCAATAACGTTGATGCCACTCTTACACCAGTGGACATATCTTGCTAGACTGTCAGGAATTTCATTACTGATATAAAGCTGACTATTGCAGAGTAAAAGAGAAATAATAAAGAACACCACAACTGGTGGTGGCAGAAATACAAATGGTTAGGGGTACTGATTTCTTTGGGTATGTATTTAAAAAGAGTTCATATGTTTTTATCTTTAGCTGAACATGATTGCAGGGTTATTTATGCCGGAAAGGGAGTTGTGGGTAGTTTATCAGGGACCATTTTACTTTTTCAATTGGATAGTTAGAAGAAAATGAGGGATGCATTTCTGGTACCTGGCACGGGGGCTTCTTTTGGTAGAATGGAACTTGACAAAAATAGTTATTATTAATAGGTTAAATTTTGTATGTTTCTGAATTACAAAATCTGTGTGTTATTTTGTTAAGGTGCTTTTTATTTTTAAAAATTCATAATTTCAGAATAAATATAAAAATAACATTATACAGACAGGAATGTTATATTTATATATTTAGGGATATAAATGCATATGTATATTTAATAATATGCACATATATATGACATATATACATATTATGTATATATTACATATTATATATGTAACAAAAATTATGGCTAAAGATGCCATGAATTTGAAGAAAGCATTGCTTTACATGAGAGGTGTTGAATGGAGGGAAGAGAAGGGGAAAGTGACATAGTGGTTTCTAATTTTGAAAAAGAAAAAATATAGTAATAAAAACCCTGTTCAGAAAGTAATCCAGTTATTATCTAGTTCTCCTTTTCACGCAAGCTCATGCTAGGCCCAAAGAAGTTATATAATATGGTACTTACCAGGATATGATGACTTACTTATGAATATAAAATATTATATACAATACATCATATTTCATTCATATACAGATTATACACAATTTATATGCATTTCAAACAATTTTCACTTAGTGTCTACTGTTAGTCACATAATATGCATTGTAGGAGGAGGACAATAGCACATAGTCTCTCTCTCACAAAGCTTTATAATCTAAGGATTTAATAAAGGATAATAACCTCATCATAACAGATAGTCCAAGTAAATGCAGAGGAATTCCACAGAGCAAGATCAATGCTAACTGAAAGAATTTAAGAAAATTGGATTCAAGGGGCTTGATAATGGTACATAAGGATTGATAAGAATTTGGCAAATGAAGAATATCGTTAAAAGTAGTAAATTATATATATGGAATATTATATATAATATAATTATAATATAATATAATTATAAATAAATAGTCTTAAAAGAAAGATTTGCACAGCTATTTTATTTTGGATTGAAATGGGTAAAAGATATGGAAAATTTGAATAGAAGCTTTCAAGTTGAATGAAACTCTAATGATCTTTTATGTAATAATTCTTTTCTGCAAAAGGAATTAAACAAAACAACAATTGTAGGCAGTAACTTATCAGTTAGAGATGCTGATTTAGAAATAGAAACAGCAGCGCCTTGTAATCACATTGAAACAAATTCTTAAACGTCAAGGAAAGGCTCAGTGGTCAGGGAAGGGTTTCATGACTGCGTGGATCATCAGCTCTTCTGCAGGTCCTGAGCACCATATTAGAGTTTAGAGCAACAAGACTCAGAGCCTGTCTTTGTCAAATGACGTAATTCGCTTTACTATTTTAAACAAAATTAGTGAATTTAGGTCAGAGGCCTACTGACTTTCTGTCCTGGTTCTGATTGCTGTGTGATTTTGAACTGGCTATTTCAGCTCTGTTTTTTGTTTACTCAATGACCATGTAAAAACAATGTTTCAGTCCCGCTGGACTGATGTGACAATGAAGAGCAACTCTATAGCTTCTGTCAGTCTTCTCTGAATTGAACCTAAGATTGTACAGTTATAAAAACTCCTTGATATAAATAAAAATGAATTTCAATTTTGATTCATTATTTATGTTTAGATATTGTATTTCATAGCTAATTGACAGTGTTGATGGGCTTTAAAAGTATGGATAAGCTTTAAGCCAAAGAACCCATTTACAGAATAATGCTCATATATACCACATTCTTGTATAAAATGAGAACATTCATCTGATTGTGTAATTTTCAAAAGGTTTTTCAGCCAATAGTATTTATCATGGTCTTTGCTTGTTGAATCTCTGCCTTTAGATCCTTTTAGGGTAAGGTCCCAGAATTGTATGTAACATTCTTTTTCTAGTTACATATGTAATAAACACATTACATGGTCAATAGTGCCTCACAATTATTAATTTGGTTTTGCCTTGCTTTAAAATTCTTAGGACATATTTACACAGCAAAATTCATTATGACAAAGGGAGAGTCACATACATAAAACAAAGAATATGCATTTAAATGGATGGTAGATTGTTTAAATGCCTCTAGCTGTTAATACTGTAAAAGACTATTCTACCAATACCCACATTTTGCTTGATATAATTAAATATGCAATTTTGCACAAAATGTTTCAGGGTTCACAACAAGAATATATGTGTTTGAAATTCTCTGTGAAAACAAACATAGGAATGTATATTCTTTATAATGTAGTGAGGTCAATTTTCTTTATATCACAGAATAGCTTTATAAGAAGGAAAAAAAACAAAACCCTGTTTATGTGATCAGGTAAACAAAACTTCACAGAACTGGAGATGTGGCTAAGTGATAAACTGCTTTCTTAGCATGTGTAAGGGCCTGGGTCTCATCTCCAGTGCTATAAATAGTAACAACAATGGAAATACAAAAAAAATGTAGTGAAGTGATGAAATGATTCCTAATGATATGCTGTACTCATAGATCAATGTCTGGTTCAGCTATGTTTAGAGAAACTCCCCCCTGCAGAACAAAACAAATATAGAGACCCACAGGCAGACATCTCAGAGTGAAAGACAGAGAGAGAGAGAGAGAGAGAGAGAGAGAGAGAGACAGACAGACAGAGAGAGACAGAGAGACAGAGAGAGAGACAGAGAGAGACAGAGAGAGAGAAAGAGAGAGAGACAGAGAGAGAGAGACAGAGAGAGAAAGAGAGAGAGACAGAGACAGACAGAGACAGAGAGAGAGACAGAAAGAGAGACACAGAGAGAGACACAGAGAGAGAGAGACAGAGAGAGAGAGACAGAGAGAGAGAGACAGAGAGAGAGAGACAGAGAGAGAGAGAGCGCTGAAACACTTAGCTCTAAATGGAATTTCTCAATCATATTTTCTATCAAATCCCTCCCCTCAGATCTTAGGATATTCTGAGGAAGAGGAGACTGAAAGAATGCAAGAGTCAAAGGAGACAGAGAACACCAAGAAAGCAAGGCCCCCTAATCCACATGACCAAAGCTCATGTGACCTCAGAGACTGAAGCAGCATGCACAGAACTTGCACAGGTCTGCAGGAGATTTTCTGTGCTTATACTATGACTACCAGTTGAGTGTTTGTATTGGACTCTTGAGTGTGAAAATGAGTGGATCTCTGATTCTTGCATGTTCTTTTGGTTCTTTTCCTTCTTTTTGTCTGTTCAACTTAGATGTAATAGTTTTTTCTTTATCTTGTTACATTTTTATTTTGTTATATTTTTTGTAAGTGAATGAATGAATGAATCACCCAAAGAAAGCCTATCTACTAAGGTAAACGTTAAGAACTAAACTGTCACTTATACCTTCTGGGAGAGGGAAGTTTTTTCCTCCTCTAGAGTGACTCTGGGTATATCAACCATTCCAGGACAGTCTTCACGTTCAGGAGTAGATGACCAACATATAATGAACTCCATAGTGGTGTTTTGTTTTGTTCTGTTCGTTTGCTTTATTCATTTGTTTTGTTTTCTGTGTGTACTTTTATTTGGTTACAGTTGGTGCTTTTGTTTGCTTTTTTGTTTGTGGTTTCTTTTTGTTTTCTTGATTCTGTTCTATTTGGGGCTTTGTTTTTAATAAAGAACTTAACGTTGGATGGGAAGAGCTGGGGAGAAGAACTGGAAGGACGTGGGGAATAAAGAGAATATGAGCAAAATACATTTAAATTGCTTTAAATAATAAAGAAAATATAATTTTCCCGAGCAAAGAAATCGAGGATTCTGATCCCCTTGAATGTATTGATTCAGGCTCTGCAGTACCATGCTTATGAAGTCCATTCAGCTCTTACAAAATTCTGCTTGACTGTGTTGTCGATCCTCTTAGCTCTGACTTCTTTTTGCATTCTTTATAATACTATGAACAAACCAGGTTAACATTTATCAAAGCACAGTTCTGCTAAGCTCATCAGATGCATTATAAGGAAAGAGGACTTCGTTGTAAATAATGCTTTTTTTTGAAATATAAATATTATGTTATGAATATATGGCAATTTCAGTGCTTCAAAATTTGGTAAACTTATTTCACAAATGGAAAATATTGTTAAGAACAGTACATATTTTAGGAAAGTTAAACTTACAAATTAAGATTCCAAAAATATTAGTATAATTAGGGTACTTTGTTTTATTGCAATTTGAGCCAACAGCGATGTTTTTTGAACCACAACACAGCTAGAACTGTTATCTTGCCTCCTGAATTGACTGAATTTGTTTCTGGCACTGCCACCCCATCCATCTCTAAAAACAATTCTCAGCACTAAGATCCTACTGAGTCAGAACTGCAGAAACCGACTGATGACTCAGGCCTTAAGTAAGCAGAACCCACCAATGCCAATAGCTTTAATGGACAGAGTGACTGCTTCTTGATGCAGGATCCAGAAAGATAGTAAGAAAAAAAAAAAAAAACAAGACAGGAACTGATGATTTTAAAACCAGAGTCTAACTGAGAGAAGAAAATTGGATGTGCTTTGGCTGCTCTGCAGAAGAAAGAGACCATTGCATCTCTCATGAGGTTAAGGAATAATTAAGGGAGCTTTATCAAGTAAAAGTCAAATGATTATGAAATACCAGCATATGGGTTTGGGTGCTGACTACATACAGGGATGAAAATATTTTATGCACATTTTAAATATCTTTGAAAAATCACATTAGTATAGTCATTGGATTCTGTAAAATATTCTTTCAAAATCCCCAAAGTAATTAGAAATTCTCATGTATTTATACAGGCTGGTTGAATATCCTGATCCTTTGAGAAGGGGAATCAATGATCAAGAAGGATTAAATAGGGTAAAGGATGAGGTAAGGGTAAAGGAAGAAGAGTAAGGCAAGATAAAAAACAATAAAGATCTTTGAAAAAAACACAGAAATCTACAATTATAGAAGCTTCCTAAAATATACATACATTTAAAAATAGTTTAAATGTAGTTACCTTATAAGAGAGAGGTACCTCTTCCAGGCACCAGAGACTATCAAAAAGTACAGTGCCAGAAATGGGACATCTCTTTTTGAGTTGTTGGTCAATGAGTTTCCATAGATCTTGAAACACTATAGGCCTTTGCCAATGCTTTTGGTGACCCTTCAGAACTAGATAGGAATGCCATATTTAAGTCATATGTCATTGAGAAATTAAGCTGGCACTGATATGGAAATTTCACTCTTACTGGAAATTGAGAATGACTAAGCAAATCAGATTGCATGCTATTTTTCTGGAATCCATATTTTAGTGCTCCTTGATATAGAATAGCTCTGTTAATTTGAGAATGAAGATACTGAGGAAGAAGAGTGGGAGAAAAATATACCTTTTTTTCTCTCTCTCTAACCCCAACACACTTGGGCATACACACATAAAAAGAGAAGTCACTTCTGTTATGCGTAGAGTCAAAGATAAAAATTAGGTAAGTGGCTGTCATTTGCTTACAGAGGAATTGGTAGATAGAAGATGAAAAGCATGTGCTGTGGGAATTCAGAAGCAGTATTTTTGTGTGTTTTGATTTTATTTTTGTTTTGATTTGGATTGTGTTTACATGGGAGTTATTGGGTGAAAGACTGCTCTAAAAATATTCATTGTCAACCAAGCTAGGTTAAGTAATGCCTAGATAAATATTAATAAATACTTCTGGATTACTCTGTGAGAGTTATTTCCAGAGACAATAATATAGGAAGTATTCTGGTCTAATGAATGGTTCACTCACTTGATGGACCAATAATATGATGACATTATTGGGGTCAGTAGGTGGGAAGTAGTTGATGGAGGAAGTCACAGGACATGTGTCCTTGGCAAGTGTATCCCCGCCTAGTCTGCTTCCTGTATCTGTTTTCCTCTGCTTCCTGTCTTTACTGCATATAGGGATAAGTCCCACCCCTTAGGGGGCGTGTTCGCCTCGGGCTAATGTTTACCTATAAATCTGGCGAGCGTGCTCCCAGCCATCGCTTCTGCTTTCCTGGGAATGGTGGTTCTGTAAGTCTATTTCTCCATTAAAGCTATATATATTTTTACAATCTGTCTGCATTCGTTTACGCCGCTACAACTGCATAATGAAATTTCTCCATCACATACTTCTGCATAACTTTCTAGTGGGCCTGTAAAGGTTATGATTATAAGTCAAAGTAAAATTGTCCAAAGAATGAAGTAACAAAAGGATAGAAAGTGTAGGCCAAAAAGATGCCTAAATTTTTCCTATTAGATTGCTCTAGACTGAATGGTTTATGAAGAACAGAAACTTATTTCACATTGTTCTTGAGACTAAGTGCCATCTAAATTATGGCATCAGGGTAATACAGCATCTTCCTCATAAACAGCTTCTTCTTAAGACTATGCCCTCATATGGTGGAAGAAGCAGGTACTTCTCTTGGCTTTATTTGATAATGATACTAATACTCGTGCTCTACCCCCATTATCTAATCATTGTCCCGAAGTGCCACCTCTTTGATACAGTGTGATGGCTCTGCAGATAAAGAAACTTGCTGACAACCCCAAGTATGAGGTCAAGATGTCACATCATGGAAGAAAAAGGGGGTCATAGTACCTCTATACATGTGCTATGACACTCATACCTTGATGCCCTTTGGCATGTGCATGCTCTCACACACAAACAAACAATAAGAACATGTGAAAAAAGTAGAATGTTCTAACTCATGATTCCATCACCATAGTTTAGACTTTAGCATAAGAATATATAAAGGACATGAATATTCAACTGTAGCAGAAGCAGTGAGCAGTGTTCTTGCTCATCCGTTTACTTACGATCACTAGAGCCCACAATTTCTCTTGAGATATTTCTCCAGGTTTTGCCTGTTACCCTTTATTCACTTTTTCACTCTTCTGTTTCTTCTATCTCTTTTGTTTCTCGAAGAAATTTTCTGAATCTGTTGTATGCACTCATTAACAACATCCCCTTTTAGCTTTTATACATTACACCAACTGGAGCTCTCTCCTCCCTGCTTCTGCTCCTAAACACCAAGGCACTAGATTTGCCAAGATTTTGTCTCCAGAGAGGTGTAATTAGACAAGTTGAAGAGGATGAAGGTAAATCTAAGGTACAAAAAGAAACTGAGAAACGGCAACTGTGTTCAAGGGGACTTTTTTCCTATTTTGTTCAGAAATCAGGATAAAAGGAAATAGAGTAGGAGAGGCCTAGAAGGCAATTGAAAACCCTTCCATAAAATTCAGAATGCTCATTTAGTTTTAGAAGCAGACTAGGTTTTTATTTGGAAAGGGGAAAATATATAGTATCTTTAATCAAGGAACTATCTTTCTCTAGCTTTTTCATTGTGAAGTTTATTTTGGTGGCCTAGAATAAATAATTTTTTTTTCTGAGAAGAACCTCAAGGAACTTGACCTGAGGTCATGGAATTGGAAAGGCCTAAGTAAAGAAAATAGAAGACTACAGCTGACTAAAATGAGGAAGAGGCAGCAAGAATACTGCCTTCCTGAAGAGTGGATAGCAACGGGAAGCTTGGCTGCCAAGTGGTGGACGCAGAAAAACGGCGGCTTTCAGGAGAAGGAAGTATCTCAGGACTCGAGGAGGTGGAATGGAGTGGTTTAAAGCAGACTCAACTGGAAATGAGAAGCCACATCCAACCTTGGATAAGGTTTTATGCCTGAGGCTCTCAAAAAGGCTTATGAACTGGTTCCAAGTCTCCTAGGACAGTTATGGAGATTTCTGCAACTAGCTGGAGCTATATGAAAGCTCTTGTTTTTCACTCTGCATGAAGGGACCTCAGTCCCGATTTCCGTTATAATCCAGCAAATACTGCTCATAAAGCTTATGAGGTTTTTGAGGTTATTTTTTTTTGTTTTGTTTTTGTCTTTGCATAACTGAAACAAGTTGTTGAAATCACTGTGCTGGGTCTCGTTCATAAGCGAAGAAAGCTGGATGAATAAGAGAAAGATAAAACTGTGCTAATAATTCGACCTGTCCCTTCAGTCACATTCCTTTGGTCATGGACTCTTAGTTATCAGTTTTACATTAAATGAGAATATTCATGTTTGACACATGTTGGAGTCTTCTTCAGAGACGAAGCTGCCTGGAAAAGTTTCGAGTCTTGGCTAGATGAAGGAGCATTTTTCCCTCTCACCAAGGTGTGCTCCAATTGAACATAAGTGTCCTCACTCAGACAACTGTGTGTGTTGTGAACAGAGTGAAAATATCTCAACATGCCTGTGCTGTTTCATAACGGCTACTATAAAGACACACAGCCTGAAATTACCTTGATTGTGTGTGTGGGGGGGGTGAAGGTCCAAAGCAGCAGTGATTGACTCTTTTAGGTTAAGGGCCATCTTAACTGCTGAGGACATTTATTGCCGTGTGCTCCTTAAGTGGTCTCAGTAGGACATGAGTGAGTGAAAGTGGAGTTGTTTAGATTTGTTCTTGCCAAGAGTTATTTCTAGTTTGAGAATGACTTTAAGAATCTTTCAGTGTTCTAATGATCTTTTCTTTAATACATTTTTCCTTTTATGATTTATTTGCACCTATTCATTTTCAGGAAAAGTTGGTTTGGTGGTGTTTGACCTTCCAATTCTTATCTCTCCTCTCTCTTTCCCTTTCACTCCTTCTGCATATTCCCTTTCCTTTCTCTAACTGTTAGCCATATTCCAAGTCTGACTGAAACCAGGAGAATCTACTGAATATTTAAAGTCTGCAGCACGGGCACTTCGAAGCTGTTAGGAGTGTTTTGAAGGGTATAAATTGAGCTATCAGTTCACAATGTTTGAACTCCTTCCTATTTTCTGGTGCTTTTATCTAGCTTCTGACTTTTAGATCCTTTCGCATCATTTTGCAAGGTTCATATAAAGTCATCCTTTTGTGAAATTGTACTGCTTTGTTGAATGTCAGGGAATTTTTATTGATTTGCAATGCCTTCATCTTGGGATAAATCCTCAGTTACCTCAGGCGATGTGTGTGTGTGTGTGTGTGGGTGGGTGGGTGGGTGGGTGTGTGAGCATTCCTTTCATTGTTTGTTTGCTGTATGTCTGATGTTTTGATTTCCCAGATTTTGAACAAAGGTTTTATCTTGAGATCTCAGTGCAGTTTTTTTGTTTTTGTTTTTTTTTTCCTTCAACTTTCTACTTAAATACTTTTCTCTGAGGTTAAAATTTTAACAAAATAAAATAAAATAATTCCTAACTTCTTTTTCTTCTCTACTGTACAAAGACCACAAAGCTTGGGATGGCAATTGGGTTTTTCTTTCTATGCCTGGTGGTATGTACTTGGTCCTTTTTCTGATACTATAAATCACATCCTGGCTCTTGAGTAGTGATTGGAATAAAAGACATTTCACACAGTTTTTTGAGTCTTAAATGGTATATACAGTGCATAATAACATTTTGTTAGCTACAAAGTATTGTGTAGAAGTAATAGCTTGCATTTACCTACAAAAGAGGAGGAAAAGATAGAAAAATTGGGGGCAGTAGGTCTTAGTTATATGTAAGCTTTTATAATTATCAGAGATTTTAGTGAAACAGCAGTCCCTGGTGGAACAAAAGAAACAACTAGAAAGGATATAAAGAAAACTCAAAAATTAGAGTAAAAAGGTAAATATATAGTTTTATACAACATAAGGGAAAGCAAAATGAGGTTGAAGGATGCAGCTTAGGAGAATGTTGGACTATTAGAAAGTTGCAAAGTTCCTAAGTGTTGTAATTCTACACACTAGTACCTACTAACTGATGGGCAATGCTGTTATTAATCACTTAAATTTGATTTTAAAAATCTTGACTTCAGTGAAAGTGCTTGAATATACAGTCTTTGAGAACTCAAGTCGAAGCCTTTATTTAAAATATGAAAATCAAAACAACAAAGCAGACAGATTTATGCATGTAATAATGAAAACAATGCCTACATAGTTTAACACCTGTGGTAGCAGAATTTTTCCCAAGATGAAGGGATCATCAGTAACTCCACAACATTCAAAGCAGGATGTAATTTGGTTGTATAATTTGTAATGAAAAATACATGCTGAATAAACTTATGTGTTATTTTAATAGGTATTTTTAGAGAAGAGATTATGGAAGCGATGAAGACAGATGGATCAGATATGTATGGTTGGAGGAACTAGAAACAGATTGATAAAGCACCAAAGAACCCACATTTAGGAAAGAAAACAAGCTTTCCACTGAGGCAAAGATTCCCCTAAACTTTGTCATTATGATGATGGACCTCTTGCATGCAGAGGCCATCACTGGTTAATTGATATTCACTTCTTGTTCCATCTGTACCATCTTCTACCTGCAGATGGGTTAACAGAGAGTTATAAATGTCCATTGTCCACTGAAGACGGCACCTTAGGTAAAGGGGGAAAGCACTGACCTTAACATATAGTCTTGAATTCACAATCCATCTTTTCTACATTAACATGGATCATCAACACAGAGCAGAGTTTCTAATAGTTTTATGTAACTTCCAGAGGAGGCCTTAACAAAATGCAGATTTAGGTCAGTAGGTGTGCGCTGGAGTTCAAGAGTCTCCCAGTTTTTTGATGTCCAGTTTTCTGTGGACTGCACACTGATGGACAAGACTCTATCCTGTGTGTTTGTGTTTCACCATGGAGCTAACATGAACAAGATTTCAGAGCCACTGTTCTCAGGTCGGTCTATAACATTAGCATTAACTAATTGCAGAATTCTTTACCTTTGCTCAAAGCATGGATTTCCCTTGAAATAAAACAAAAGCTAAACACATTCTCCTTATCAACTGCATTCCAGCGTGCTGAAACGTAAAAATACAGTTCCATAGGTGACTGAGATGCCAGACAAGATAGAATTACCTTAAGACTTCTATACTCTGCCGTCAATTTACATCAAACAATTAATTTTGTATTTTGTTAATAGTTTTTTGATGTTGTTACATTGAAGTATAATTCCTATGATATAAATTTCACCATTCAACTGCTTACAACTATGTAATTCGTTGGCTTTTTTAGCCTCATAGTTTTGTGTAAACATCACCACCCTCATGCTTTAGAGCAGTGGTTCTCAACTTGCAGGTTGTAACCCCGTCAACGACTTTTTCACAGGGTTCCCATATTAGATACCCTACAAATCTGATATTTGCATTATGATTTATAACAGAAGCAAAGCTACAGTTATGAAGTAGCAATGAAATACTTTTATGCTTGGGGTCACCAGAAGATGAGGAACTGTATTAAGAGGTCACAGCCTTAGGAAGGTTGAAAATCTCTGTTCTAGGGAAATCTTCCATACAATTAATAGTCATTGTTTCACCTCCCGATATACTAACCAGTTCTCTGTTTTTCTCTACATCCTTATTCTGATCAAGTCTTACAAATGAGATCAAGCTATCTGTGACCTTCCTTTTTATGGGTAACCGTGTTTTCTTTTCTCACTCTTCTGTTGTTAGACATTTGAATTTCACTCTTTAACCTATTATGAAAAGTGCATTTATAAGAGTGGTGGACAAGCAGGTGTCAAATACATTTTTCTTATCTTGCATGCATAGTAAAACTTCTGGATGACATTAGAATCATCCCCTGCTTTATTTTAAGTTCCTGCAGTTCTTAAATCATATGCATACATGTATTATTATATGGACTGAGCATGTTATGTTTGCATATTTGGTAATATATAATATATATGGAAATATCAATATATGTTGATAAACACATATATAATTGAAGAAAAGGAGGGCATGAATTTGAGAGAGCATGGTAGTATAGAAAAGTGGTTGGAGTAAGAAAAATGAAGGGAGAAATTATGTAATTATATTTTACTTTCAAAAATAATAAAATTTATTTTGGAAAAGATCACATTTGGTCTTTTACATTCTTTATTTTTATGTGAACTTTAAAATTATGGAAAATTTGACAGTGGTTACAGTAAATGTTCAAATAATGCTGATAATATTTAATAATACTAAGTCTGATATTCTATGAAATATTATGCTTTAATCCTTGTTTCTTACTCTAGTACCTTGAACCTATCTTTTATAGTTTTCAGAGAACAAATATTGCACATTCCTCATTGTGCTCATCTTATCTTATTCACAGATGCTAAGAAAAATAAAATCAGTTCCAATAAGCTTTTCTGGAAATTTCTAGAACTCTTTATATAAAATAATTTCATTCATAAACAGAGGTTTTATATTTTCCTTTGATTTTTAGATGTCTTTTGTTTTGTGCTCTTTTCCCATAACTGACCCTCCTAGTCACAAGTTTTAGTAAAATTCTGAGTATAAAAGTCAAGAGAATATATTCTTTGTTAATTCTTAATTTTATTTTATTTTATTTTTTATTGAAAAAAAAAATTCTGCCTCCTCCCAGCCTCCCATTTCCCTCCCCCTCCTCCCGCCCCTCTTCCCCTCCCCCCACTCCTCTCCCCCTCCCTCTCCAGTCTGAAGAGCAGTCAGAGTTCCCTGCCCTGTGGAAAGTCCAAGGTCCTCCCCCCTCCATCCAGGTCTAGGAAGGTGAACATCCAAACTGGCTAGGCTCCCACAAAGCCAGAACATGAAGTAGGAACAAAACCCCATGCCATTGTCCTTGGCTTCTCATCAGCCCTCATTGTCCACCATGTTCAGAGAGTCCGGTTTTATCCCATGCTTTTTCAGTCCCAGTCCTGCTGGCCTTGGTGAGCTCCCGTTATATCAGCCCCACTGTCTCAGTGGGTTGGCACCCCCCCCCCTTGCGGTCTTTACTTCCTAGATGCCCTTCAATGGAAGAATGGATGAAGAAAGTGTGGAATATATACACATTAGAGTACTACTCAGCGGTAAAAAACAATGACTTCTTGAATTTTGCATGCAAATGGATGGAAATAGAAAACACTATCCTCAGTGAGGTAACCCAGACCCCAAAAGATGAACATGGGATGTACTCACTCATAATTGGTTTTTAGCCATAAATAAAGGACATTGAGCCTATAATTCCCGATCCTAGAGAAGCTAAATAAGGTGAACCCAAAGAAAAACATATAATTATCCTCCTGGATATTGGAGGTAGACAAGATTGCTGGGCAAAAATTGAGAACTGGGGCGTGGGGTGGGATGGGGGAAAGGGGAGATGGGGAGAGAAAAGTGAGAAGGGGAGGATGGGGAGAGCTTGGGGGAATGGGATGGTTGGGATAAAGGAAGGATGGATATGGGAACAGGGAAGTATATATCTTAATTATAGGAGCCATTTTAGGGTTGGCAAGAGCCTTGACTCTAGAGGGGTTCCCAGGGGTCCAGAGAGATGTCCCCAACTAGGTCCTTGGGCAGCTGAGGAGAAAGAGCCTCAAATGGCCCGATCCTATAGCCATACTAATGAATATCTTGCATAGCACCATAGAACCTTCATCTAGCGATGGATGGAGATAAAAACAGAGACCCACATTGGAGTACTTGACTGAGCTCCCAAGGTCCAAATAAGGAGCAGAAGGAGGGAGAACATGTTTTCCTCCTTTCTGCCTCTACCACCAGCTGCACAACTTCAGGCTTTTCTTGATAGTGCTTCTAATACCATATCTTAGTTACTTGTCTAATGCTGTGATAAAACACCAAGGCAACTCATAGCAGGAGAGTTTATTCAGGGTTTAAGAATCCTGAGGGATTCAATCACCATCATGGTGGTGGGGAGCATGACATCATGCAGGTGGCAGGCATGGCACTGGGGCAGTAGGCAAGAGCTCACATCTGCATCCACAAACAGGCAACAGAAAGAGCTAACTTGAAAGGGTGCACATGGGCTGGAGAATTGGCTCAGTGGTTAAGAGCACTGACTGCTCTTCCAGAGGTTGTGAGTTCAATTCCCAGCAACCACATGTTGGCTCACAACCATCTGTAATGAGATCTGGCGGCCTCTTCTAGTGTGTGGGCATACATGGAGGCAGAATGTTGTATACACAATAAATAAACAAATAAATAAATCTTTAAAAAGGGTGTGTGTCTTTTGAAACCCCAAAATCTGTTTCTAACAACATACTTCCTCAAGTAAAGCCACACCTACTAAACCTCCCCTTAACAGCCACCAACAGGGGATCCAGTATTCAAATGTCCAACACTTGGAGGTATCTACTTTAAACTACCACATACCACAAGTTTAGGGCAATTCTTTCATTCATATTACTGCTGCTAGTAGGCTTTCCATTGCCTCTGTATCCTTCTGGAACTGTCAGGGAATTTATGTAAAGTAGAATCAGGCCATATCATTCCCCTGTTAGGCCCTCAGCAGATCTCTCTCTGCTGCTATTTAAACAGCTATTTTATTCTGTAGTTTACTGACAGCCAGTCTCTTTCATTTCAGACAGTTAAGAGCTCAAGTGACAATTGGAAGATGCTCTCTTTAGTAAAATCAATGTATATGCACAATCATCATACAGTTTTAAAAGGGGAGCAATCTTCTATTGCACCACTAACAGATGAGAACACTCAAAGTTTGATGGTTCTCCAGTGACTAATTTGCATAGAACATTATTAACTCTTTTACATTCTGTAGAAAGATTACTTCATACTTTTATATATATACAGAAATAAACTACATATGCACTACATTTATGTAAGCACATCTAATTTTTCATTAGATTAGAACTTTGAGCCATGATAACCCACACTGACTTTTCCATGGGAGCATATTACATATGGAAATTTTGCTTTAAGAGAACTCCTTAAAGCTATGTATATTGTGGGTATAAAAAGGAACACAGGAATAAAATTAAAATTAAATTTGGACCTGAATAACTTTGATCAAATTGTCACCTAAAGCAAGCTCTATAGTTCAGGAATTAGATGTTTGTGAAAACCATCACAGCTCCAAGTAGTCCAAATGATTTGGTCATCTAACTTAGCAAGGCAAATTTATGCTATTATTTTTAACTAGATAAACTAATGTTCAACTTTCTTTTTTCCATCAAATCATTCCTTATTGCTGGACATATTTCTACTGGCAACACATTTGCTAAAGATGAAACCCTTTATAATGTGTTGACATTCTTTTTCCTTTATTCCCCAATATCTTACCTACTGGAAGTTTCTCTGATCTCTTCCATCAAAAGACATCTTTAATCTAACTGCAACTCTCTGTCTCCATTACGTCCTTGGAGCTCATTATCTGACATCTAGATTCTTTGAGTCCCTCCTTAACTATTCTCAGCTCTTCCATTGTAACACTTTTGTAATCCATCCTCTGAAGGAGGAAGGTTGTTTTAAAAGCACACAGGAAAAGACGTGAGATCTGAGCTCCCTGCCCTGTCCTGTGTAGTTCCACACGGTCTGGCCAGGGCTCTCATTTTGACAGTATGACATACCACTTTTTCTGTGACTTCCTCGTTTCTGACTACAAACCTTAGAGAAGCTGATTATAGGACACATTCTTTGTAGTTCTTTAGCAGACTGGTTTTGCCTCTTCCTTGGTCTTTGTTCCTTACCACCTCCTACTGGCTGAGTTGTCTGTATCACAGATCCATATGCTGAACCATTCCACAGCACCTCTCTTCTCCATTACTGCAGAGGATGACTGCATAAGTCTCCATTGCTGCCATAACAACACATCACCTTTTGGGTTAAATAATAGAAGTGTTCTCTCTCATTCTTCTGAAAAATGGAAATCAAAAGCTGAGCTGTTAAGATTCATAACCATTCCCAGAGAATTCTTTCATCATTTTGCAGAAGCCTTCCTTCTTGTTGTGTCCTAGCATAGCTTTCCTTCAGCCTATTCATATCCACTTTGACTCTTCTCATCCAACCTTAATTACCCACCTAAAAGTCCAGTTTCTAACATCTCTGGATTGACAGTTTAGCTCTCTGTCCTCCTTTCCTCCCACCAACTGAGACATGAAAATATTGAATGGAAAATTCTATAATAAATAATAAGTACATATGAAATTACAGCTCACTGTGAGTTGTGTGATGAACTCTTAAGTCATACCACTCTATCCTGCTCTGAGTGTAAATCTCACAGTTGTGTAGTCGGAGGCTGTTTGTTCATTCCCTGCCACTAAGACCCAAAATAATCACACAGAAACTATATTATTTGTAATACTGTTTGGTCAATAGCTTAAGTGTATTTTTTAGCTAGCTCTTATATCCTAAATTATCCCATCTCCATTAATATGTGCATCACCACGAGGTCATGGCCTACGTGCAAAGTATCAGCAGGCTCCAGCAAAAGCATCTGTCTCCTGTGTTGTCTATATGGCTTCATCCTGACTCTGCCTTCTTTCCTCCTCTATCTGCTTGAAATTCCTGCCTCCTCTGGTGAGATTCCCCTGGTGTTTCCAGAGATGCAAAAGCCCCCTTCTCCCTGTTTTAAGGTCCTGTCACTGGAGTGTGGCAGGCATTAGCACTCGGAAAGATTCCTGCCCCTTAGCAGCAAAGTCAGATTATTAGAAGGGGGAATGGTGCACTAAAAGCTGACTGGTATAATACCTGACAGGAGGAATCACTCAGATCCAAACACTAAATAAACCTGCACACTAGTCAGGTTTCTATGACTGTGACAAATACCTCAGACAATCCACTTCTAGTGATGATTCAGTGATGTTGGGTGTGCCAAAGGCCTAAACTATACCAATGACTCATTGAAATAAATATATTGTGGACAAGAGTGGTTGGGCAAAAGGATAAACTTTATAGTTACACCACAGCTCCCATTGCCACAAGGATGAATGAAAAAGTGTCAGAAAAGAGAGATGAGAGACAGAGAAAGAGACAAAGAAAGGGAGGGAGGAGAGAGAGAGAAAGAGAGAGAGAGAGATCACTTATTTTAGCTGAGGCTCTGAGATTTGATTCTGTACTTACTGTCCTCACTGCTTGAGGTCCACAACGAAACAACATAACATGAAATAAGACCATCACATATGGGCAAATAGCAAGGGAAGAAAAAGAGGAAGATTACCCTAGATTAACTTGGTGCACATGTTCCCCATTGACCTAAAGACTTCTCAGTAAGCCTTATCTTTTAAATGTTTCACAGTCTCCCAGCAGTGTCTCTCTAGATCCCAGGCTTTCAACACACAGGCCTTTGGCCTACATGCAAGATCTAAACTGTAGGAGATTATCCATATTGATAAAATTAACTTATCAAGCCCTCTTTAGAAAAGAACAGTAAGGTTAGGTAAGGGAGCTGCTGGAATTTGAAGATGCTAGCAAAGTTTGCAAGAGAGGAAAAGTGAAAGAGGAGCAATGATACTAACTACCAGTAAGTAGTTGAATGGTTGTAGCTAGAATTGTAAATATGCTCATCTTCTCAGAAGATCACAGTGCTGGAGGCAATCCTACTGTCACGACCTGCTAAGAAGGGGAAACAAGAGACTCAATGTATCCTTCATTCTGACTGTGATATGGACAAATCTCTTGGTTGAGGCAACTCACCTATCACGTTCTACATGCTCATGCCTTCATTTACTCCTGTGCAATATGTAAAGTACTCAGAACCTTGATTAAATCTGATACCTTTCAGCTCCAGAAAACCCCTGCTGGAAGAACTGCTTTGCTCTGTTCATTTCTTCACTTGCCAACCTTCTAATACTTGTCCAAGGAACCTCAAACCATTTTGTATTAAAAACAAAAGTTTCTAATATAGAGACCTGATGTTTCACTGAAGTTAGATTCCACCAGATAGTTTGATCTTTGTCTAACCCTAGGGAATGGGTAGAGGAAGGAAACTCCCATTGCTTCTAGCCAGCACACTAGCACTCAAGAGAACAGGGAGAAATTAAAGGAAATAATTGTTAACGATCTTTGCAATGTTACCAGCGTGAAGAGTATGCATCTATCTACCCTGAGCATACCATCTCCATAGTCCTGTGTATTCGTGTCATGTAGAGCTCTAACCCACAGCATTTGCTCACCTGAACTACCAACTGGAACCTGGAAATCAGCTGGTACAATACCAGTTCGTTATTATAACAGTAACATCAAAACTCGGTTGCAATGCTTGGAGGTAGGAATGGGGATGGCTCCATAAATATAGTACTTGATTCATACATGTGAGGATGATAGTTCAGCTCTCTAGTACCCATAGAAAAAACCTGACATTGTTGCACAAGCCTGCCCTCTAGCTTAGCTCAGTAAGTCAACTCTAGGTTCATTGGGAAATCTTGTACATTAAAATAAGGTAGAACCAGGCATGGGGACACATTTTTAATCCCAGCATTCCTAGGTAGAACCAGGAAGATCTCTGTATATTTGAGGTGGGGGTAGGAGACACACATACACACACACAAAGATAGATAGATAGAGAGAGACATACATAATAATAGAGGAAGACCTCTGACTTCCCCACTCATATGTGTACAAGACATAGGCATCAAAATATAGCCCCTCCCTTGCCTACAGTTTGTTAACTGATTCAAAAGATGCAAGTTGTAATGACTTGAAAAATATTATTCAGAAATTTGGAAAGAATAAAAATAAACAAATGCATTAAAATCTTACAACCCAGTGGGTATCCACTGTTACTATCTTAATTTTACCCAGGGAAAGCTTAAACCTTCTCACTTTGAGCACAGTCCCTATCATCAGGAAGGAGAGTTGCCATTCAGAGAAAAACTATATATCTGTTTTATAGATGCTGGCATTCAGAGAACAACATAAATGTTTAGCTGTTATGTATATCAAGTCATAAGAAAACTTTTGCTAACTGTACATTTTATATACATTTTTAAATAAAAGCTTGTTTTCTCTCTGCAACGATAATCTTTATCGCTATCTTACACATAAACATGTAGTCATGTACTTTAGGCAACTATTTCTGCAGAGCCTTTAGAATAATCAAAGCAATGTCACGGTACTCCACAGATAAAGTTCTCCACATTTCCTTGCTTCTGTGGTTCCAATTTCTCCTTAGAAAGTAGCTTGACACCTATAAACTAAGACCCGGTTTCCAGTTTCCACCTTTAATTGCTGCACGTGTACCAAGATGTTATTTATTTTGTTAGCATTGATATGCAGGCCCAGTCCCATTTCTCTTTTGTTCACATTATGCTGCTTTCCAGCGAGAGTCCAAACCTCACAGTCATGTTTTGATTAAGAGAGTAATGCTTTATTAAATTTTGAATAGTGTCTGTTATCAGTGCGATGTTATTCTTATTGAAATAGCGGCATAATATTCTTCAGCTGCTTTGTGAAAAGAGAGCAAACTGTGATTTCTATCCTCATTCTGGTTCCTAGTTGTTTACAGTGGTTTAAATCATTTTACTATGAAAAGATCTCAGTTTTAGTTTGAGATGACACGGAACCATTTTGCTGATTCTATTATCTTCAAATATATGGGAGGTGTGGTCTACCGTTTCCAACCTTATTGCTCTTTTAGAGGTGGAATTACATTTAGACGAAGTGCTGATTTCTGCTCTGAGTTGTGCTTTGTGGGTTCAAGCTGCACAGTTTATTTGAGAGATATGTGGATATTCCAAAGTTCTCTTCAAGACATTGAAGTCTCCAGCATTGTCTGGCAAGTAGAACACAAAACCGATGAAAATCCATTGTTTGGAATTTATCTACTTTCAGCTGTGTAAACCACCAGCAAAAAGTTACTAACTGCCAGTATAGTTAATGAAGGGAATGACTAAGATTAGCTATATCCAAATCATTCTAGCTAAGTTAGACACTGAATAAGTGTATTCACTTAGCCTTCTGTGTTTTGGCAGCATACGTTTTGGTGCATAAATGCTTGGCAAACACACTCATACCTAGAGCAACTGAAGTGGTTGATTTGAGTCTTCACTTCTCTTCTTGATGCCAAAAATTTTACATGTTGCAAGCATGTTTATTGATGCAGCTGCTTACTGGCTGTTTTACACAATGGACTAGATGGGTATATTCACAATGAACATGCTCAATATTCACAATGACTCTAACTGCTCAAGGGGATGCAAGATTCATTGAAAAGTTTAGTGTTATGCATCCACACTATCAAGGAAAATGAAATATACAACAATAACACTCAAACATATAATTTTAATCTTATTATCTGTGACTTTTATCTAGATAATCTGACTACTTATTAACTTTAGAGAAGAGATTTTCTTTTAATCACCTTGCAAATGTACCTAAGGTAAATGCTGATATAGTAAGTTTTGTGAAGCATTATGTTTTATTATTTTATTGATTCTGTGGTAAAGCTCTTCAATCTTCAGGTTTAATATGACAACAGTATCTTGTATTCTTGAAATCCAGAAGTTCCTAATTATGGTTGGGGAGAGGATGAATATGCTTAAAACACATTGTATAGGCCCCCTCAGAGAAAGAATTAATAAAACTATATACTGCACGATGTAATTATTTCTAAGATGGTTATTCAGCAACTATTGATCAAACCTAGAATATGTCTTTCTTCACCTTCCCCAAAGTGACATGTGCATAACGAGATTTGAAGTTGAAACTGATGAAAAAAGTCTACTTACTGGGTATGATTTTGAATTTTAACAAAAGTAAAATACTATTACCCAAGAAAAAGGTTTGTGCAGAAATTATATTCATGAGCATTATTAATAAGACTTTACTAAGTTTCAGATAGTATAATTAAAAGCTGCATATGTAGACATACATTTTGTGCTGGTAGCAGAACAGTGAGGTAAAGCCTATCATAATCCGATTTTTTAATAGATACGTTGTTTATTCAAGGAAAATTACTTAAATTTAGAAATCACATTAAAATAATAATGAGAATGACTGAGACTAATGCTATCACAGCAAGGAAGTGGTCTCAAGAAGGAATGCTCTCTGGAGGGGAAAGGGATATAAGCATTATGACTGCGATCAGTAAGAAGTGTGTCAGCTAACTTTGTCATTATCTCTATGTTAGTATTAAGGAACGAAGACTCACAGATGAAATAACTTGCCCCAAATCGCACATCTAGGAAGATGGGAAAATGGGATTTGAACTCAGGTCTACATAGATCTGAGAATTATTTTTGACCAAATATCCTTCAACAGGATGCAAACGCCTTTATTCTTAATCTGGGGAGGTAATGTGGTGTGGAAGTCAAGGCAGTCATCTGAAATGCTCTTTCTGAGTTTTAATTGGTGACTCTTCTAATCAGCTCTGTTTGAGATGTTTCTCACCTTTCGCTTGCCAAGTATCGTCTGATTCCTGGCATTTCCATGTGCTAGTAATACAGTGGCAAGGAGTGGTGTGGCTTCTAGAATTTTGAACTTCCATTCTAAGTTGCATTACTTGAAATTACATGCGCTTCACTGTGTTTCATTCTTGCTTTTTAAATTTTATTCAAAATATGTTTTCATAGAGTATGTGCTGATCATTGTTTGGCCGACTTTGTTTCTTCCCAGATTCTCCCAAACTCCCCACCTATTCAAGTTGCCTTCTCCCCCCTCTCTCCTTCTCCCACACAAACAGGTGAAAAAACATAAATAGAATAAAACAAAGCAAACAGAAAATAAAAAGAATAGAAAACCCAAAAAATAAAGAAAATAAAAAACTGTGAGAAACATACACATGCAGACACACACACACACAATCCCTAAAAACACAAAACCAGAAACCATACTAGATAAGTAAAAGACAAGTAAGGTAAAAACATGCCCAAACAAAGCATTATGAGACTAAACATCTTCAAACATACCATTGAATTTGTTTTGTGTTGACTATCTGCTTCTGGATAGTTTGTATATCCTGTTTTTTGTATACCCAGTAAGACACCATTAGAGAAGACTGATATTTCCTTTGTGAGAGATGTCAATTGGAGATAGCTTCTGGCTCAGGGATGAGACTTGTATACCTATCCTCTTTCAGTTCTGGGACCCTTTCTGGTTGAACCTCTACCTGCCCTGTTCATGCTTCATGCTGCTGTCATCTCTGTAAGTTCACATGTGTGTCAGTCCTGTTGTGACTCGAAGGCACTGATTCCTTGATATCTTCCACCCCTACTGGCACTTACAGTTTTTCTGTCTCTTCTTCCACACAGTACTCTGAGCCCTGAGAAGGGGGTTTTGATGAAGACATCCCACTTAGGACTGAATGTTCTGAGTTCTCCCTCTCTGGACATTGCACATTTGTGGGTCTCCATATTGTTTTCCATCTGCTATGAAAGCAAGCTCCTCTAAGGATGGCTGGTGGAGATTCTGATCTATGGGTACACAGAATGCTGTCAGGAGTTACTTTATTTCTACGTTCCTTTAGCCTGACAATAGTATAGGTTTTTCTCCTAGGTTCTGTTCAGTTCATGACCTATCTAGTCTCACGTTCTTGGTCTCCTAAGCAGTAACAGACATGGGTTCCAAGTGAGCCTTAAATCTGATCAGTTAGGAGTTGATACTTCCTCAACTTTTTATTGCATGAGCATATCATGTAGATAGGCCACTCTTGTAGATCAGACGGTTTTGTAGCTTGGTTAGTGTTTACCTCTCTCTTCTGGTAATATGCAGATTACCTTCCTGAACCATAAACACTAGTCAGCAGGGATGAAGGCCCTAGTTATATCATCAGACCAATTCTCCATGTTCAATTAGTTATAGAAGTATTGTTTTAACAAGAGGACCTTGCTATTAGTTTGTGGAGAGCACCCAATAGCCTTGAAGGTAGTCTGAGATATTTTGTTGTTTTGTTTTTGATTTTATGAATACCCTTTGGCCAACAACTCAGTTAGATGCAAACCTTTCCTGGTACAGGGGCATTTCATTAGGTGTTGAGAGGTATAACTGGGGATTTGTTTCACCCATTATTTTGTGATTTCCCTTTAGATTTCTTCCATGTATGTATATACTTTATGAGGATTTTGCTATAGTACATTTTTATATGACCCCTCAAGAAGCCGTTAGTGTCAGCTGCCCCTCTCTGGATTTTCTCCCTTCCCCCTGTCATTAAATATTTCTTCAGGGTCATAAGACTGCTTTCCCCCACCCCTCATGTGTCATAGACATTATCTATCTACAAGTTGTACCTTTCCTTGGATGATTACATTTGTTAATAACTAGAGTTGTTTCAAAATGCCAGTTAGCCATTATCTTTTCTAATTTCATTTGCTCTCAGAAGAAAATACACGTTCACAAACCAAAAGTGTTCCCAGGATGCTGGAAATGCAACTCACTCTGTTCCTGCTCCTTGCCATGGCCCCAGAGCAGTGCATCTCTTCCCGGGTCACTGATTTGAAATAACTCATAAAGTGGCAGGTGCAGTGGGTAATGTCGCCAGGTTGGCTTGGGTGTCACAAATGCAACTGATTTGGTATACTCAAATGAGGTATCAAACTTTCCGGAGCAGCGGTCTATTTAAAATCTTACCCAGAGGAATTCTTAGCACTGAATATTACAAAATAATTAGGTTTGGATGGGTGAGTCACTGTCTAGAATGACAACTAGATATGGAGTTGATTTAAATGCACTCTATACCAACCCATAAAAGATATATGAGGGTTTTGAGGTCATTTCCAATTTTCTTTCATTAGAAGTTGGTATGAAATATTCCTCAGCCAAGCATAGCTATGAGTTATATGCTTGCTCTGCTTCAGACCTCTTTCTGAAGTTCATGCCCTGCTATAAAACATTCTTCATGATTCTGCCTAGCCATTCTGCTTTGGTCAGTTTCTTTCCTCTTATCATTGAGTGTGCCCTTGCTTTCTAGCTAATTGTGGAATTCTCCAAAACTCATCTCCAGTTCAAAATCACAGGCCTCTATTCTATATTCTACTCTTCAGGATGCTTGCTTCCAAATGCTTGCTATTGAGGAATGACTTCTGTTTAGATTTATGTGACCTTCAAGTTTTAATCTCTACATTTTTCTTTACCTCTATCTGATTGAATGGGGATGTTGACAAAAGGAATATTATTTATCTATCTATCTGTCTGTCTGTCTGTCCGTCCGTCCCGCCCTCCTTTTCTTCTCTCTCTGTCTCTCTCTCTCTGTCTCTGTCTCTCTCTCGTTTTCTTTTTTGAGACATGTTTTCTCTGTAACTTTAGGGCCTGTCCTGGAACTAGCTCTTATAGACCAATCTGGCCTTGAGCTCGCAGAGATCTGCCTGCCTCTGCCTCCTGAGTGCTGGGAATAAGGGTGTGTGCCACCATTGCCTGGCAAAAGGAATATTTTTATTTGTTTTTCTGAGACAGCGTCTCACTATGTATTTCTGGCTGTCCTGTAACTCACTATGTAGATCAGGCTGGTCTTGAACTTACCTAGCTCTGTGTGGCTTTGCCTCCTGAGTGCTGGAATTAAAGGTCTGTACCATTATGCCTGGCAAAAAATAATGTCTTTAATCCAATGATTTGTGTGAAAAGGAGAAATTACTAAATGAGAGTCAAGCTGAAAATAAATCTCCCTGCTTGAAGAATGTTGAACCCACACTTGTGCATACATGCATAAGTGCACACATGTACAAATGCTTTAGCATTATGATCCTTCTGTCATATAATTAAGCATCAGTCCTGGCTTCCATTGTTCCAAAATGCTTCTCTTTTCCCACTTCAGGACCAAAGTCACTCAGACTAATTTTATACTTCACAAGTTAATTACTAGCTCATTTCTGACAGACATCACTTTGGTTTTCCATCATTTAAATCCATATTAAGTCACATGGTTTGGACAGACTAAAATGTAGTAACTTGGAGAATAGCATACTCCTGAATTCTGTAGTTTCAAAGCCCCTCAACGTGATAGTGCTGTAAAGTAACCATGTTAATCCAGCTCTCGCTTATCAAGTTTGTCAGGGTGCTGAGGTCTGATTAGGCCACTGCCAAGATTCTATCTTGTTAAAAGGGCATGAAGAAGCTTCCTTCAGCATGAAATGCCCTCATTGTCTCTCAAGAAGCAAAGTTAAACATATTTTAAAAACTACCTCTGACACATTTTAATCATGTGCTTCTTCTTAGCATTTTATATAAAGTTAATCATAACTGTAGTCACAAGTGTAAAAAATTTGGATTAAAAACAGTAAATATATAGAGTTGTGAAAAATGCACAATATAATATAATGACAAAAGAATAGATAACTCAGTACATGAACAGTGTTAATTCAAGTTCTAATAATTTCCACAATCTAATAAAACATAAACACAATGTTCTGAATATAACATCTTAATTTTCCAAGTAGTAAACACAACCTTCTATTTAATATTATAATAATTCTTTCTTATTAGCAAGTAAGGTATTTTACATAATATCTCAGCATCTAAGTCATTAAGAGAGAAATCTAAAATGATGGAGCCTGGTCAGTATTCATTAGAATGTACCATAAACTCAGCTCAGGTACTAAAAATCTGAAATATGACAAGTAATTTTTCTTTAGGTATTTTTCCAAGTAGAAAAAGCTAGTCTTTGTATGCAAGTTTAAAATGCTTGCATTTAGCTTTAAGTGGTTTAAACACCAGCTCTTTATAACCTTAGTGATTAATTTAAACACATTGAATAATCAGTAGTGTTTGAAATATGCTTGTATTCCACAGAAATTAAAAATAAAGACAGAAAGCTGTTGTTCTTAGCTTTATTTAATAAACCCAGAAAGGAATACAAGGTGTGCTGTTGTTAACATCCTTGGCATAAGCACTGCTGAAACATTACCTTATGATGTTGAAAATATAATAAAACTGTCTTTATGCACGCAGTTTGCATCCTCATTCTCATAGAAATACATCATCTACTTCTTGCTATATTTTAAATATACTTAATAAATTCTTGTTGAGTAGATTAAGCATGTGTTGACTAGACACTATCCATTTTACAGAAATCTAACATGCAGTAATAAAAGGCTTTATAGTTTGCACAATGGCAGTCTTCCCAGGGATCAAGACAATTACTTTGACATTATGTAGCAAGAATGACCAGATCAGTATAGCTGCTTCAGCAGTAAGTTTCCAGACCGAACATCTGTTTGGAAAAGCATCGCAAAACTTTATCAGGTGTTTTATTTATATGAGAGGGTAAATAAAGCAGATGGTTCTACCTGATAGAAGCTTAACAAATGGGCATAATAATTCATAGTATTTCATAATCAGAGTCAAGGTAGGGGCTGAGGAAAAGGACTTGAAAATTAGTATCATACAGCTCTAACTTTAGCCAATTATGCTTTTTCTTTTCTGTTTCACCATGTGTTTTCCCTCTTGTCCTCTATTTGCCTCAAATTTGGCCACGAGCCTTCTGCTCAATATAACAGTGCATGTGGAAAGTGAGTGCGGAAAGTGGTCTAACCAAATACACTAGTGTGAATTACTCACTATTTCCAAGATCTTGCCTTTGCTCACATATGTCTTCTGAACAAATGCTATATGAAAATTCACCATCAGATTTAAGCAAATGCCACTGAAACTGCTGCAAACCCCATAACTAAGTGATCTTTGTAAGCTTGATGCAAACCTGGGAAGAAGGAACCTGAGTGGATGATCACATCCATCACACTGGCTTGTGAGCCTATATGTGAAGTACTTCCCTGATTGCAAAGTGAGGTTGGTGGGCCCATCCCACTGTGGTAATACCATTCCTGAAAAGGTGGGTCTGGGCAGTATAGGAAAATTAGCTGTGCAAGCCAGTGGAAGCAAATCAGTATGCAGCATGACCCTGTCGCCTCCACTTCCGTTCCCTCCTCCAGTTCCTCCCTTGGATTCCCTCAATGATGGATTGCAGCCTCTAAGTGTTTTTTTTTTCCCAAGTTGCTTTAGGTCATAGTGTTTATAAAAACAATAGAAACCAAACTAAAACAGATTGTATAGATTGAACCAATAAATATATGTCTTAGTTACAGTTTATATTGCTATGAAGGTACACTATGACCAAGGCAACTTTTATAAAGGAAAAAATTTAATTGGAGGCTTGCCTACAGATTTAGAGGGCTAGTCCATCATCATCATGGGCAGGGGTATGTACGGCAGGAACCTCATGGCACTCATGTGCTGGAGAAGTAACAGAGAGACACACATTGGTCCCCAGGAAAGAAATCCTTGGCCTGGCATGGGATTTTGATATCTCAAAGCCCACCCCCAGTGACACACTTCCTCTAACAAGATCATACCTACTCCAACAAAGGCCACACCTAATCCTTCAAATCTTTTTAAATAGTGCCAGTTCTTGGTGACTAAGCATTCAAATTAATGAGACTATGGGACCATTCTTATTCAAACAACCACATTCCACTATCTGGCCTCCATAGGCTTATCATAATGCAAAAATGCATTTACTTCACATCAAAAGTACCCATAGTCTATCACAGTCTCAATAGTATTGAAAAGCCCAAAGTTCAAAGACTCTTCTGAGATGCAAGACAATCTCTGGACTGTAATCCCCTTTAAAATCACAATGAAAAGTAAAATCACATACTTCCAACATATAATGGCGCAAAATATATATTGCCTTCTGAAAGGGAAAAAATTGAGCATAGTGAGAAAATACTAGACCAAATACCAAAACCATCAGGATAAACTCCAAATTCTTCATCTTCATGTCTGATTTGAAAGTGCTCTCCAGAACTCCAACTGTTTTCAGTCATTTTGTCTGCAACATGCTTCTCTTCCTGGGCTGAATCCATACTCAGTCAGCAGGTTTCCTTGGAAGGTATTTCTGAATTGACATTGCCAACATCTTTTGGTCTCCTATATAACATAGGCTTCACAAAATTCATGGTTTCATGCAATGGCATCTCTGGGTCTCAATGCACGGGTAGGTCTGCTCTCAGCATCTTTCCTTAGGTGCATAGGAAGGACCTATAACTCCTTTCTTTTATCCTTCACTCTAAAGCCAGAATGACTTGGATGAAGCCACCAAGTTCTACTGCTTGAGGAGGCTGGAACTTGGGCCGCTCCTTTAGTTACCTTTGCAACAACTTTCTATTGTTAATGATTTCCTTTGCTGTTTAAGTTAGTTTTTCTTTAATTCCTTTTCACACATTGGAAATGTAGCTGGATGGTGTGCCCTAACAGTACTATCCCCTTTATCCAACTTAGCATCAGGCTTTTCTTTAAACTTTCTATGTCCTTTATTCTAGGAACTTAAAAGGCCATTATCATTCTTAGTGCTCCCTTTCTCTCAAACTGTAGATTTTGTATTTCTTTTTGCTTAGCTTACCCCTTTTCATTATAATCTGCCTGAGAATGATGATCTGTCCCAAATAGACACAGATCCCTTTCTACCTTGTGGTATATGTCATGGAGCAATGCTGCAAAATACATTTTAATCAACTAGGTATTCCTTACCAGAATGTTGCAAATATAGTTTTATCACCAGTGAATACTCAGCACCAAATAAAGAATGGGTTCTGCATATATGTCATAAAATCAATCATCAATGAACTATAGGCATCTGTAATAATGCAGCATCATAAAATGTTGCTGCATGTATAGGAAAGCATAAATATCCATGATGCATTCCATGTGAAATGGACCCCAATGCACATTAAAATGTTCATAGAAAATGTAAGGAATTTTAGTGGTTTGTAATATTATTCATACCTAATACTGTTTATAAAACAGATGATAACATTAATGAGGAAACCAAAAGTTAAAAATGACTTTGATTGCTATGTTGAAATACAAAAGATAATTTAGGAAATAATATAGTTAATCCAGGTTTCTTTAAAAAATATTTCAGAATACTTAAGCATATGATGTTCAAGATTTTTAATTTCTTGGTGTTCATAATAAAATATAGCAAGATAAAACAAACATTAACACATCAGAGTTGGGCAACACAAACAAAGGTGAAAGAGCCCAAGGAAAGGCACAAAACTCAAAGACCTGCTCATTCACACACTCAGAAATCTCTTAAAATCAGTAAACTGGAAGCATAACATATACGCGAAGGACATGGTGAAACCTATGCAAGCCCAGTGTATACTCTCCAAGTCTCAGTGAATTTACAAGGTTTGCTTATGTTGTTAGAGGGCCTTGTTTCCTTGGTCTCCTCTATCCCTTTTGACTCTACATTCTTTCTGTCTCTTATCTACAGGGTTTTCCAAGCCATGAGGGGAGGGAGTTGATGGAGACATACCGGTAATATAGGGCTGAGTTTTTCAAATACTCTCACTCTCTGTATAATGTCTGGCTATAGGTATTTGTTCCCATCTGCTGCAAAAGGAAGTTTCTCTGAAGATGGATGAGCAAGACACTTATCTATGAGTATATCAGAATGTCATTAGGAGGGTTTTTTTTTTCAGGGTTTCTCAGTGTAACAGTTCTAGTTGTCCTGGAACTAGGTCTTGTAGACCGGTAGACCAAGCTGGTCTCAAACTCACAGAGATCTACCTGCCTCTGCCTCCTGAGTGCTGGGATTAAAGGCGTGTGCCTCAAAGCACTACTATTGATTGATTGATTGATTTAAACACTAATATTTGGTTTTATCTTATGTCCCTCGGCTATCTGGTCTCTGGTTTTTAGGTAATCCAACCAGTGTGAGGTATGTGATCTTTCTTGTGGAGTAGACCTTACTGAATCATATATTGGTTAGGGACTCCAACAAGCTTTGTGCCACCATTGCCATAGCATATCTTGTGGGCAGAGCAGACACAACAAGGAGAGAAAATTACAGACCAATTTCCCTGAGGAAAATAAATGTAAAAATTCTCAATAAAATACTTGCAAATTGAATCTAAGAATTTATCAAAAAGAACATCCACCATGGTCAAGCAGACTTCACCACAAAGGTGCAGGAGTAGCTAAACATACATAGATAAATGTAATCCACTATATAGACAAAGTGAAGGATAGAAATGACGTGTTCATCTCATTTTATACAGAAAAGGCCTTTGACAAAATCTAATACCCCTTTATGATAAAAGTGCTAGAGAGATTATGGTTATAAGGGTCATTCCTCATTATAATAAAGGCAGTTTAGAGTTTACAGCAAGCTCATGGTCCAACATAAACTTAAATGGACAGAAGCACAAAGCAATTCAACTAAAATTATGAGCAAGACAAAGGTGACCACTCTCTCCATACCTATTAAATAGAGTACTTGAAGTCTTAGCTAGAGCACGAAGACAAATGAAGGATATCAGAGGGATAAAAATAGGAAAGGAAAAAGTCAAAGTTTTATTATTTATAGATGATATGATAGTATGTATAAGTGACACTACCCTAAAATTTCCAGTGGGAAACTCTAGCTTATGAACACGTTCATCAAAGTAGTTGTATACAAAATTAACTTCCAAAAATCAGTAGTTTCCTATATGCAATGACAAAGGACTTGAGTAAGAAATCAAGGAAACAACACCTTTGACAATAGACTCAAATAATATAAAATATCTTACATTAATTCTAACCAAGTAATCCAAGAACTTATTTGGTAAAAGCTTCAAAACACCGAAGAAATAAATTAAAGAAGCTATCAGAAAGTGGAAAGATCCCCCATGTTTATGTGCCAGTTGAATTAATACAGTAAAAATTGTCAGCTTCCTAAACCAGTCTGCAGATTCAATGTGATCCCCCTCAGAGATAACTTACAGTTCTTCACCGATCTTTAAAGGACACTTTTCAGCTTCATGTGAAAACACACACATGCTACACACACACAAAAAAAAAAAAACAGAATAGCTAAAACAATCTGAATAATTAAAAAAAATCTGCGAAAGGTATTACTGTCCTACCACAGAGCTGGACCCACGGAGGTTAGACATAGAGTAAAGTCTAGGGAATACCTAACTCTTTTTTTTTTCTTCTCTTCTTCTTCTTCTTCTTCTTCTTCTTCTTCTTCTTCTTCTTCTTCTTCTTCTTCTTCTTCTTCTTCTTCTTCTTCTTCTTTTTATTTAAAGCACTGCTTGACTGCTTGGCCCATTAGCTCTAACTTCTTTTTATTTATTTATTTATTTATTTTGTTAAAAAAAATTTCTACCTCCTCCCCGCCTCCCATTTCCCTCCCTCTCCCCCCACTCCTCTCCCCCTCCCCCCACTCCTCTCCCCCTCCGCCTTCTCCATTCCCCCTCCCTCTCGAGTCAGATACAACTCTTTAGGAAGGAAAATAGAATAGATAGTTGCAATAGACAGTGGAGGGTGGGTAGGACTGAGACAGGAGGATAACAAGTAAAGGAGGAGAGAAGAAGGGAGAAAGGAGAAGCAGGAGAGGAGAAGGGAGAGATGTAGGGAATATGGGGAGAGACAGCTAAAATGACTGCCATTTATGGCCCAGCGGAAATCTAATACAGTGGATGATTTCTAAAATATATTCACATATGAAGGCAATATGAATGAAATTTCCAAACAAGCAAGAAGTTAGAGTTCCAACTGGGCATCAGGATGACAGTTCTGGTACTGGAGTTGGGTTACATTTAATTGAATTGTTGGCCAAATGTGTCCCGCAGGAATCCCCAAACAAGCCAGTCAGTCTCTTACAAAGTCTACGTGTTGCTTTTCACAAACTGACAGCAAGGTCCCATTGCCTAAAACAATACCCACATAATTCACTGGACAGGGAGATGCCAAGCTGCTGCCTACATAAAACATTTACCCTGTAATCAATCTTTGTTGCAGGAAGGTACTTGAAGACTTTCAAGCTACCAAAAGAAAAAGATAAATGCTAAGGTGGCCACAAACCCTTTGATCTACAGTTCCTAGCTTACTTTGAATTGTCTTGGATACCTCAACTCATTTTAAGGTTAGAACTGTCAGAAACTATTATAGTAAGCCTGCTTACTTGACAATGCAAGAAATCATTTTTACTTAGAATATTATAATTATTCAGTGATAACATCAACAATAATAATGGATATCATTTATTTCAGGACTTTTTCATGTAGGGTAGAGTGCCAAGTATTTTCTTTCTTGCCTCAATTTACTCTTTGTCTTCTAGCTGCAAATGATTTGTGTTCTGACAAAAGGAATCGCAGGTACAATGAGAACAAGCCTCAAAGAAGACAAAATCACTGTATAAACACTGCATCTAAAAGAATGAGAGTAATTCTGTGATCAACGGGAAACTTGCAGAAGGGCTAATGAACCTCCCTCATCTAATTTTACATGCAGATTTTGGATCCCATGGCAATTTTAATGTGACATTAGAAGAGCAATTGAGTTCATCTACCAAGAAATATATCTTGGCATTTCAAAGGTATCTCCATTCGAATCCTCATCCTCATCTAAATATTTATTGTATTGCAGTGAAATGTCCTACCTTTTAGTATACCCTTCCCTAGTAAGCAATCATGCCTCATGGAAAAACTTTTGTAATAGCACACAAATCTTGCTTTTATTATGTTGTTATGGCATGAATTATTTGTCTCAGCAAATACAGCCTTCCTTACAGAGGATGGTGTGCCCCCCCCAACATCTATACTATCATTATACCCACCTTTTGATACTAATGAATTGAAAAGAATTTCCCTGAATTTTATGGCTACAATGTGGTGTATGAACTGTGATGAGTGGCATGCTTTCTATTTGTTTTCATTGTTTGTTTTGTTGCTGTTTTAAATAAATAGGAATCTTAATAAATAGGGATCGCCCAGCAGTGTCACCTTATAATTAAGGACATTGTCTTCTCTCAGATTACCATGATAGCACAGTTTCACTGAAAGCCTTAAGAGCATCTTGATTCTTAGAATTTTTTCGTCTTTTGTCAGAGAGAAACATGTGAGTTCTAAACCAGGCATACATTGTGATAAATAAACTTGGAAAACTAGAGCTGATATGTTTATAGAATAGATTATTCTCTGAAAATGTGTCCTCAGAAACATGTTCTACTCACCTTCAGGATGGAATTTCCACGTGAATAATATTTTAAAATAATAAAATAAAATATTATTGGTTTATCCATACCAGTTGGATATTGTGCATGCATGCATTTAAAGTCTCTCAGTTTAGACATCTTTGGCACCAGCATTTTTCTTTCTACCTTTGTTCATATGTGAATGATGTGTGTGTGCATGTGTGTGTGTGTGCGTGTGTGTGTGTGTGTTTGTAAATCTAAATATTCAAGGGTTCCTCTATGTAGGTCAGAACAGTATTTGTAGACATATGTTCTTGCTTTCTACATTTGCAGTAGGGTCTCTTCTTTCCTAGTATGTAATGTACACTGGGTTACCTGACCCACAGACCTCTAAAATTCTCACATTTCTGCTGCCCACCTTGCTATAGGAGTACTGGAATGACAGTGTGTGCTGTCATGTCTGTGGTTTTACATAGGTTCTGGGGATTCAAACTCATATCCTCACACTTTCTTGTCAAATATTTTCTATCCCTCAGCCCTCTATATTGCAGCAGAACTGAGCAAACAAGTGATTGTGTGTAGTATTTAGGAGCAACAATATAGCCTAGATATTTAGACATAAGTGCTTATATATGTGCTTTGAAGTAATGTCTTCAAATATGGCTTATTTTTAAAATTAGTCTTCAAACCTGCTTTTATCTCATTTCTTTTTTTATTCTTCTCTCACGTAATATATCCTGGTTGCAGCCCCTTTCTCTTCTTCCCTCCCAGTTCCCCTCCCCTTGCACTCTCCCCCAGATATTACTGCTCCTCTGTTTCTCTTCCGAAAAGAATGCCATCAACTGAACGAAGCATACAAAGTCATAAGACTAGGCACAAACCCTCATGTCAAGGTTGAACAAGGCATGTAGGAGGAAAGGGGTACCAAGGAGGAGGAAAGGGTTACCAAGAGCAGAGTCAGAGACAGCCCGCTCTCCCCAACTCCCACGGTTAGGAATTTCACACACAAAAAAAAAATCCTTAGCTAAAGAACCACAGCATGTATGAAGAGGATATGGTGCAGTCCCATGCAGGCTTCAAGGTTGCTGCTTCAGTCTCTATGAGCCCCTATGATTCCTGATTAGCTGATTCTGTGGACCGTGTTCTGGTGTCCTCCACCCCTCTGGCTTCTACAATGCTTCTCCCTCTAATGTGGAATTCCCTGAGCTCTGCCTAATGTTTGGCTGTGAGTTTCTGCATCTGCTCCCATCGGCTGCTGGAGGAAGCCTCTCTGATGATGATTGGGCTAGATGCACATAGCAGAATATCATTACTGATCATTTCATTGTTTTGTTTTGTTTTTTTTTGCCACTTACGTTTGCTTCAGTGCTAGGTCTTGGGGCCATAGAAAGTTAGATGGACCCAAACAACTTTGTAACAGTTGTGTTGGTGTGTGTGTGTGTTTATGATTGTGCGTGTGCATGTATAAGGGCATTTTAAAGTTTGTATTATCAGAATATGTAGACGTACATATTTAAGCTAGATCTAAAAATGGCAAACTTGACTTTTAAAGAACTATTAATACATGAGTATCATAATGTTCTATACTCCGTAATTAATATAGTTATTGCAATTTAAAATACTAACCAACCTATGCTAAAGTACATAATTTCTATGTGAAATGTTGCTCACTCTCAAACAAATTTATTATGGTTTCAGTTAATACATGAGAAAAGTAATGTCCATAGTTACATAATTACCCAACAGCATATGATTAGGAAAATAGCATTTCTTTAAATTATATGGTACACTATGGAATACAAAGTATTCCTTTTTTCTGCTTTAGCATGAATGAATTTATATTATTATATTCTTTCTATATTTGTAGAAATTGACATTTAAAAAAAGTTAAATGATCTATGTACAGTCATCTACTAGGAAAAGCCAGAGTGAGCTCAGGCCACCACAGTGTTCTTGGAGACATAAAGAAAGATTGCCCTTTCATTGAGACTCTTGACTGCATGTTAGTCAACAAACCTATTGTACATCACCCCATGTGAGAACAATTGGTTAGTTATAGAAATTCCATTCTGCAGGTAAGAAAACGGGCACATGAGGAATTGTGACTCACTCCAAATCTTGAGGCAAGGACTCATGGATTCTGCTTTCCAATTCACTGCTTGTCCTCTGACTCATCAGTTCAGGATCAGCAACACATCTGATGCAATAATGTATAAATAAATGAAGGATATGATAGACTGAACTCGAGCAGAGATGCACTTTGGTTGCAGCAAATAATATAGAAACCGAGAGTCTGGAGAGATCTGGGAAATTATAACAATCTGTAGTTTGTTCCATGTTTTCTTGGCTTCTCATTCCATGTTGACCTTAACAATATCCCTCTGTGTTAGAATAGGTTTTCCAATTTGCAGCCAGTAATTTCTTTCATCTTTCAACCTTTCTTCCCACAGTATGCCCCTGTTAATAATTGAGCACCCTATGTGACGAACAATGAGTATGCACAGATGAAATATGCACAGTGAATGCCTATAATCTTATTCGCCCTTGGGATCCATTTCTGAATGTGGAATTTGTTGTTGCTGCTTTGTCACAGGATAAAAGATTAGTCATCGTTGGCTCGACTTCTGGTTCTAAGTGGTCAGAGTTAAACCCTATTGGCAGATCTCATGACCAAGAGACTGACCGACTGGACTCTTCATTTTCCAATAATTACTTACTTTCTTTAGCTGAGCTTCTGAAATATTGTGCTAACTTTATGTCAAGTTGACACGAGGTAGATTTATCTGAGAAGCAAGAACCTCAATTTTTAAAAAAAAATGCCTTCACAAGATCCGGGTGTAGGACATTTTCTTAATTAGTGATTAATATGGAAGAATACAGCCTATTGTGGGTGGTCCTTTTCCTGGGCAGATGGTCCTGAATTCTACAAGAAAGCATTGCTGAGCAAACCATGATGAGCAAGCCAAGAAGAAGCACTCCTCCATGGTCTCTGTATCAGCTCCTGCCCTCATGTTCACCCTGTTTGAGTTCCTTTTCTGGCTCCCTTCAGTGATGGACTACAGTGTGAAAGTGTAAACCAAATAAATACTTTCCTTCCCAACTTGCTTTTGGTCATGATGTTTCGTCATAGTAATGGTACCTTGAACTAAGACAAGAATTTACCTAAGGACTTAAAGTGACCCGCACCAGATTCCCTTATAAGCATAGCTAGCAGTTATGTGCATTTTGTGTCCTGGTCTCAGCTTGCTGACCTCTGTGTATATTGTCACCTGTCCTAGTGTACATTCTTCAAGTCTAGAAGGATCAGTCTTTAGCTTAGACCTATTAGTAATGTCATCAAAGCACTGCCCAGAGCCCAACCTCTGCAGTAGACTACCCACTGGGGCCTAAACAGCTAAAAGTCCTTTAATGGGCCTCTGTATCACTTCTGCTTGCTGCTGGGGTCAGCAGCCTTTAGCTGTGTTGTGAGATAATGTCAGTGTTCTTCATTAAGGACAATATGATCTTCAAAGCATCCATATTTTTTTGTTTTTTAATTGATTTTTATTAAGCTCTCCATTTTTCCTCTGCTCCTCTCCCTGCCTCTCCTCTCCCCTTCTGCCTTCTCCCAAGGTCCCCATGCTCCCAATTTACTCAGGAGATTTTGTTTTTTTCTACTTCCCATGTAGATTAGATCTATGTATGTCTCTCTTAGGGTCCTCATTGTTGTCTAGGTTCTCTGGGATTGTGATTTGTGGGCTGGTTTTCTTTGCTTTATGTTTCAAAACCGGCTATGGGTGAGTACATGTGATAATTGTCTTTCTGTATCTCAGTTACCTCACCCAAAATGATGTTTCTAGCTCCATCCATTTGCCTGCAAAATTCAAGATGTCGTGTTCTTTTTTTTTTTGCTGTGTAGTACTCCATTGTGTAAATGTACCACATTTTCCTTATCCATTCTTTGGTCAAGGGGCATTTATGTTGTTTCCAGGTTCTGGCTATGACAAATAATGCTGCTATGAACATACTTGAGCACATTGAGCATCCTTTGGATATATACCCAAAATTGGCATTACTAGGTCTTGAGCAAGGTTGTTGCTAATTTTCTGAAAAATCACCACACTGACATCCAAAGGGGCTGTACCAGCTTGCATTTCAAGACTTCAGCATAAAGCCAGCCACACTGAACCTTATAGAAGAGAAAGTGGGAAGTACACTTGAACACATTGGCCTAGGAGACCACTTCCTAAATATAACCCCAGCAGCACAGACACTCAGAGAAACAACTAATAAATGGGACCTCCAACTGGAAAGCTTCTGTAAAACAAAGACACGGTCAACAAGCCAAAATGACAGCCTACAGAGTGGGGAAAGTTCTTCACTAACCCCACATCAGACAGAGGTCTGATCTCCAAATTATACAAAGAACTGAAGAAATTGGTCATCAAAAGAACAAATAATCCAATAAAAAAATGGAATACAGACCTAAACAGAGAACTCTCAACAGAAGAAAGACACTTAAGGAAATGTCCAACATCCTTAGTCATTAGAGAAATGCAAATCAAAACAACTCTGAGATTCCATCTTATACCTGTAACTGATAACAACTTATGCTGAAAAGGTTGTGAGGTAAAGAGAACACTCTTGCATTGCTAGTAGGAATGGAAGCTGGTACAGCATCCATAATTCTTAAAGGCAGTAGTTGTAAACAAGCAATTAAATATTTTTATAAGAATGTAGGTGAAGCATACATATCAATACTATAGAAAGTATATGTAATAAATGTAACTAAAGGAGGTTAAATATTTAACTAAGGAGAAGACTTTTTGTGGGTTATTAGAGAATTAGAGTAACACTGCTGGTTGCAGGGGACAGTTGTCCATCTTAGGAAAGGCAACCATTTGTCCTGTTAGTCATTATTGAGGACTGTAATGTAGTGGGTTTGTTTGCCTCTGTCACTGGATATTTGTCTTTATTTTGCAAGAAGTATACAACTGTGATGAGAAGGGATTGATCAGCGTCACAGTGGGTATTTTGGAAGTCACTCAGGCTTGAACCCAGCTCTGCCTGGCATTGTCAGACTATTGGGCACTAGCCAGACCTGGGAAAGGGAAATGGATAGAACATAGGTGGGGTCAAAGGTGGATCCTCAATGGTCTATGAGTACACTGGGAAAAGGACACCCAGGAGACTATGTGTGTGGAAGGCTTGTTTTTTTCAGAGGGGGCAAGGGACCTTCATACCCTTGGAGGAGTGATGAGTGGGTCCATGTAGTGGTTTGTTACTGGATGAGGCAAAGATTCAAGGGTGCTTCATTTGCATACTTAGTGGCCAGGGGAAGGAACCTCATAAAGTCATATAGGAAGTACATTCTGGGATGTTTCAGGGGTCAGATAAGCAGCAACCAGTTCCTCCCAGGTGTTGTGTGTGTTGCTACCTGCGTCACGCACATCTGCTCTCTGGAAGCCTACCTACTGGATCTTCCTGGGCAAGGTAGAGAGCAACACTCAGAATGAGAAAATCCACGGTTTTAGGCATGTTGACTCCTCTTAGTTTCAGGCCAGTCCCATAACCTGGTAGACATCAAGGGCCATTAATGAGCTTGGTGTTCAGGGGAAACTTAATCATATTTTTCAAATTAGCATATAAGCACTGTGGATAGGTGAGACGAAGACAAGAGGGAATTTGGGGAGTTGTATAGTTTGTTAGGAATGAAGAAGTAGAGTATCACTAAGCAAAGAGTTTAAAAATAAAACGAAACATTTATACTCACATTCTTGAGTGAGTCAAAGTGTCAATGAGATTGATATTTTAGAAGTTTTTGTTTTTTGCTTGAGGTGGTTGCCCTTCTCACTCTTTTTATTTAAGTTTACTCTGGGCATACGTGGCTCTGATCTCATCCTCTCACATAAACCACAGTTTTACTGGATTAAGGCTTCATTCTAAAATATCCTTTTAAGCTTTAGATCTCTGAAGATCATACTCAAAATACAGTTCGATAGGCGGTTAGAAATTCAATTGTATAGGAGACAACAAGGTTCTGCTTGGAGGATCCCCAAACTCATGTCTTCCTTGCATGGAAAATACATTTGCTCCATTTCAAAAAGACCTCAAATTCTTACCTATTTCAACAACTCAGTCATAGCTTCATCCTCCGATGGAATTCCCCTACCCCAACATAGAATGGTGAAGCAAGCAGAGAGGTCACATTTTCCTGTCAAACAAGGAAAACTGAAAGGAGGTAGGGGTGATGGTTCCAAGATTAATTGCTTTAGATTTTATTTTCACAAAATGATAACTTTATCTTTTGACTGTAAAATCTCAGATATCTGAATTTCTTCTTGTTACACTTTTACCAAGCTGGCAAAATCTCTTCTGTTATAATCCCAACTCCATGCCTCTATGCTGCTGTATCTAAAAATCAACAGATAATTTCCACAATTAGCTCGAGGTGAAATCACACTATAAGGTGCACATGTCATTTTCTCCATTGTGGATAATATTAGAATTCTCCCAATACTCACTTTTTGGTTCATCTATTTATTGTATTTTAATATACATAACAAGGAGAAATTATGTGGCTAACCCAATACTTCATGAACCAATTTTGATAATTATTGGATTTTTTTTACTATAGTCCCTATGAGTTTACCCCATTACTCTTATGTCTTAAATAGAATCCCATACCTATGATTTCCTCTGTACACATTTGTCTTAGTCAGTGTTCTATTGCTGTGAAGAGATACTAGGACCAAAGAAACTCTTATAAAACTGTTTAAATAGGGCTTGTTTAGAATTTGAGAGGTTTAGTCCTTTCTAATCAAGGCAGGATGCTTGGCAGCACTTATTGCTGCCACATAGTGCTGGAGAGGTAGTTGAGAGTTCTATATTCAGATCTGCAGGCAGGAGAAAGAGAGAGACATTGTTTTCTGCAATTATTTTCCATTGTCTCTGGCTCTTACAATTTTACTGCCTCCTTTTCTACAATGAGCCTTGGGAGTATGTGGTGTGATACAGATACTTCATTTAGGACTGAGCATTCTGAAGTTTCTTCAGCTCTGCTTGCTGATTATTTGTGGATCTCTGTTTTACCTACCATCGTTTTCAAAAAGAATATTTTTAAGTGATATTTTAATTTTAATTCATCAAGAATCGGTTTAATGCTATGCCTATTTAATAGAGTAGTAGCAGGAGATTCTCTTCCCTACAGCCTATGGTCTGTCATTATTAGTATCAGATATGAATTTCAACTTGTGGAGCAGACCTCCAATCTAATTAGAGAGTAGCTGGTTACTTTCATGAGAGTCATACCACTATTCCACTAGTAGGCACTGTAATGGATTATTAAAAATGCTGCAGGATCCCCAGCAGTGGCAGGCAGAAGAAATGCTGCAGGTCCCCAAGCAGTGGTAGCAGGCCATGTGGCAGAAGGAAGCTGGCCCTGAGAGAAGCCAGTCCCAGGCAGGGATGGCTACAGGTCCCTGAGCTGTGGCTGGCCTCAGGCAGGGAGACATGCAGCTGCAGGCAACACAAGACCATTCTGTAGGTCTTCGAAGATGAGTGGTCCCTGGTGGCAAGCCATGTGGTGACGGTGGGCAAGAGACAGACAGAGAGGCATGCCATGCAGAGTGAGGTTGAATATTTATTTAGTGGTTATGGAAGGGAGGGGAGAAGGGAAAAACAAGAGACAGACAGACACACACACACACACAGAGAGAGAGAGAGAGAGAGAGAGAGAGGAGAGAATGGAGAGACAGAAGCTGCCTCTCTGAGAGAGATGGAAAAGACAGAACTCTTGCTGGAAGCAGAAGATCAGCCTGTCTCAGCATACAGAAGAAAAGTGGGTGTGGCTTGTCTCTTAAAAAGACGGAACAATCATTACAGGCACGTCTTGCTTGACAGCTCATCATTATAACTCAGAGTTCACAGATGGGTAAGATTAGCAATTACTTTTCTTCTCTGGTCGTATGCATAGCAATTTCCAGCACCATGAAAGCTGTGCACGAGTATAGGTTCCAGGTGGGCAAATAGCTTCATTTATCCATGGTTTATGAGTCAAATATGCATTGATTCCAGCAATGGGTTCTAACCATAAAGCTTTTCAGGGCAACCAAAAACAGTGTAAGTCGTGATTTTTATACCAGCACTGATATCCAAACTCACATCTACATGCTTGTGAACAAAGAACTTTTGACACAGTCATTTGTCTGGCTTCATTAATATACTGTCTCTTTCCATATTACCAGAGCAATTATTTGCTGAAGATATCAAAATTTGTTTTCTTTAACATTTTTCATGTTTCTAACATGGTGACACATGTGTAATGTTAACATGCTCTGATATTTACTACATCTTATATAAAATGATAGCAAATATAGAGATGTGATTGAATCTGGTTAATTATTTGTTGGTTGGAGCAGTTCATGGATAATGCTGTGTAATTCCTTACATAAGGTCACAAGCATAGCATTCCTTCTTGTTCAGGCTGGGTGATGTTAATAGTAATGGGTGGGTTCAGGTGTCAACTTACCCGTCCTTTATATGTTCCCCATTAACCCCTCGCAAATTATGTTAGCAGCCGTTAATGACTGCAACTTAGGTGCATTATTGAAACACAAGTTTTGCAAATACAATTTTTTATATAATTTTCTCATTTTTGCATTTATTAACTCTATTCTTCCACAATGAAGAAATTTGTGCAATCTAATATTTTTACTAGAAAGACAAGATCTATGCATTTTCTTCTTGCTACTTCAGTACTTCGATGATTTGTGAAGTAAACAACTTCCAAAGGACCACAATGTTGCAGCTAAAATTCAGACTGCAGAAAGATGAAATAGTAGAATAAAAGTTCCTTAATGTAATAAATGAAAAGAGGCTCTTAAAAAAAAAGAAAAAAATCAAGAGCATTATGATTTAACAGGCTTTAGTGACTTGTCGCCTAGTAACAATGTACGAATTGTTTATTAAATGACTTTTCTGACATTTTTTTCATATTTATTCTTCATTTTGCTCATGTGTTGCCTTGTGTTTATTGATTTGGAAGGATGAATCCTCTTTCTTCCTCTGGTATGAAACCAGCTTGATTATGATAGGCAACTTTTTTGATGTGATGTTGAATTCAGTTTATTGTTGAATTTGTCGAGGAGGCTCTTGGGGCTGTTGGTACACAGCTGTATTATTACACTCATGCCTGCTTCTGTTAACTAGGCAATGCTGGCCTCATGGTATGAATTAGAAAGATGTCCCTTTTCAACTCTTAGATTAATTTAGAAATAATTGGCACTTGCTATATGTTAAAAGTTTTTCTTTAAAAATATTTTAAAGTAACAAGGAGGGGCTATGGATCAAAATCATTGCCATGGTTGATAATAACAGAAAATGCTAAATGGATGTTTATGTTTCATGAATCTGCCGTGTGTGTGTGTGTATACGCGTACACATGTATGGCCTTGTGACCTTTGAAATATATATATATTTTTTTCCTTATGACCATTTATCTATATAATAAGTATTATATATATTGTATCTAAATGGTCATAAGGTTATTATATATAATTGTCATAAGAATAATTTTGAGAAGCAATATAAGACAAGAAGCAATCAAAGTAGCAGAAGCAAAATTTTTAAAATCTGAATTTCTCAAATGTTTGTATGTACAACATTCACATCAAAACTAGCTTATACCAGACCTAACAATACTTCTGTTCTTTCCTTCTTAGCAACCTAGGAGCAAGAGTGAAGGTATTTCAAACAAATGTCAGCATCTAGCAAGCTTTATGGTACATAGTGATTTCTTTTAAAACACTTCAAGATCGATGTTTTCATTGCTGGTCTCATTCTGAGAGGCTTACGGGCAGGAATTAACCTTTTGAAAGATGACAAGCATTTACTGAAACTGAGAGTGAAATGGTTCAAAGGAAAGAAAGTCAGACAGTATTAAAATTTCTGAAATCTAGGTTTACATACAAGGACTTAATCTTCCAAGGTTGTCCATATCTTAACGTATGGTGGTACTGCAGCTTTCTGCTTTATGATCTTTTTGTCTGAAAATTGTTATTAAAGTTCATAATCACAGTTATGAAAAAGTAGTGTATTTTTATTGTTAACAAACCATTAGCTCTTTGCACACCCCGAAATGAAGAATGAACATTTATGACTCATTTCTTTAATGCTCAACTCATTCTATATTTGTATTCTCTGCAATGCAACTCTCAGGGCATATTGGAACACTAATTAGGGGTCTAGCTTCCCTTTGATGTTGACAGCAACTCTTATTAGTATTAATGTATATGGAAAGGAGAATAGATCTTTAAATAATTTAAAAACAGCTTTGTGTGTTATGAACACAGACGTATGAAAGATTTAATGATGTGACTTTTACATATTTATACAGTGTGCACATAAACACACACTCTTGTATTTTATATGACTATGTTTGGGGGGCTAAATGAAGCTCGTAAAGTTTTGCCATTAATTATGTTGACAGAGGGAGTATCCTTTTGTGCTTATTCATTTACTCCTAGAAATGGCTACAGCATCTTTCAACAATGATCCCCTGATTTTAAACTCCTTCTCTTCCAAGCCTTTTGGCTAAAAGTTTCTGAAGTGCTATAGCCATGGAAAACCGAGCAAGCAGATGCATGTCTTTCCACGCCAGGCATGTGAGAGTACATACTCTGTGGACAGGCTTTGCAATACTCCATCTTTTCTTTCCTTTCTTTTTTTTTGGGGGGGGGTTCTTTTGCAAAGATACTGTGAAATATAGTCATAATTCTTCATGCACAAGTGACTTAGTATGTGATTTTAATATTTACGACCCAAAGTGGTACTTGACACAGAATAAGGAAGGTTGTCTGTCACTTCCAGAGTGAGAAGCACCCGAATTTTGTTGGCCAGAGGGATGTGTTTTGATTATGAAACAGTCTTTGTATTTCAATGACCAAGTAACATGTAGTCTCCATATTTTGCTTTATATATGGATTGTTTAACTCCTAAATTATAATGTAAAGAAAATTTCAAAAGTAGAAAGTAAAACCATAATCCAGTTAAAGATCATTGATATAATACTAAATTCTTCAAGAGTGTTTTTCAACTGGTTGAGATTTAAGACTTGAGCATTTCAAATTTCCTATATGCATAAATTATTTTTTTTTCATTACAATACACTGCCCCTGAAAGGCAGGCCTGAAATGGTTCAGTAAAGCCCCCTTTGAAGAACTCTGCACAGGTCAAGGAATAAACAAAGCCAAGGGGCAAGGTCTTTGTTATGCATGAAGCCGCTGGCCATTTCAGAGCAGCTCTGGGTGTCAGGGAACCCAGTTGATGACAGATGGTGTGACTGTCCTTGCAAATTTGTCACCTTCAAATGACAGCCTCTGTGGAGATAGCCTGTAATCACTGGGGAAAGATCCTCTAAAAGCCCCTTGATAATTACATGAGCAGAAACAGTTTTTATTTCAGGTATAGTTCTGGTCTCTTTTGATATTTAAGGGAGCTTGGATGTTTGTAGCAAAGAAAGGCAAAGGAAGAAAAATGTCTCCGCTCAAAGAGCAATGTTCCCCTCCACACAAAGCAATAAAGGGGGAAAAGCATAATCAATATGCTCTTAGAGTCTGCCTGCTAAGTGCATAGATATCCTTCGGTTTGCTGCACTTTAAGCCTTAAACCAAAGCCATCTTCTTTGAGAGAAAGACAGAGCAGACTAAGTAACTGCAGCAGATTTCTTTTAGATAACTAGGCTAGATGTGTTTTCAAAAAGTAATACATTGTTTTAAGTAGCTAGCTTTAACTACCTAGTCATGGTGTGATTAGCAGCTTGCAACAGATCTTTTTCCATTTCCATATTTTTTTCTTACTTGAATCTATATGGATGAAGGAGAATTCTGTAACTTCATTAAGAATTCTGTATTTCGTGCTCTCTCTCCTTCTGCTCCTGATTTGGACCTTGAGATTTCAGTCCGGTGCTCCAATGTGGGTCTCTGTCTCTGTCTCCTTTCATCGCCTGATGAAGGTTAAAATTCAGGAGGATGCCTGTTTGTTTTTCTTTGGGTTCTCCTTCTTATTTAGGTTCTCTAAGAACCTGAATTATAGGCTCAATGTCCTTTATTTATGGCTCGAGCAAGGAACTGAGGACAATGAGGGGTGCACCCACACACTGAGACAATGGGGATGTTCTATCAGGAACTCACCAAGGCCAGCTGGCCTGGGTCTGAAAAAGCCTGGGATAAAACCGGTCTCGCTGAACATAGCGGACAATGAGGACTACTGAGAACTCAAGAACAATGACAATGGGTTTTTGATCCTACTGCACGTAATGGCTTTGTGGGAGCCTAGGCAGTTTGGATGCTCACCTTACTAGACCTGGATGGAGGTGGGTGGTCCTTGGACTTCCCACAGGGCAGGGAACCCTGATTGCTCTTTGGGCTGACGAGGGAGGGGGACTTGATTGGGGGGGTAGGAAAGGGGAGGCGGCGGTGGGGAAGAGACAGAAATCTTTAATAAAAATAAATAAATAAATAAATAAATAAAAAGAATTCTGTGTTTCTTCTGCCTTTCAAAACAGTTAATTATGTTGCTTATTTAAAATTGGTAGGGAAAGATTATTAAAATTCTGAGTGACAGAAAGAGACTTCTAGCTTATGTGATCTATAGATTTGCAGTGGCAGACAGCATCATAAAATTAAGACATATTAAAAAGACTTGGCTAATTCTGAATGCAAGCATTGTGTTAGCTTGATTTTAATGAGAGAGCCTTTGCTGTCATCTGCTTTTTGCGTTCACCTTCATGTGCTCTAATTTTCTCTGTAATACACTATGGTCTAAAGCATAAGTCAAGGAGTAGGATAAATTCACAACAGAAGGATCAATAGTTCATTATTTATATTAAATTATTTGTACGTTCCTTTGGTAACTTCATTAAATGTTAGAAAATGGAAAATTACAACAAGACTGGGATCAATCCATTAAATTGTTGGCTTATGCTCTTGAAGGAGATTTTCCTTTAGGCTTTGTGTAATATGAATATAAATTTTCTCCAGATGAAATCTGAGGTAGTCACAGTTACTAAGAGAAGTGTATTTGTGACAGGGATGAGTAAACCTCCACGTATATTAGGTAGGCCAATTTCATAAATTATATTCAACCTTTAAACACTCATTGCTCCCCTCATAAGTTCTTATAGTAATTGAACTTCCCATACTCTATTCTTCTAACGACATTCTTTGAAATATGGGTTAAGTTCAGCTGTATTTTGCAGTTGAATCTTATCTTTAGGAAATGTGGACATGATTGGGTCCATTAGTTATATCTAGAGGTTTGGTGGTTTGAATAAGAGTGGCCTCCAGGGGCTCACAGGGAGTGTCACTATTAGGAAGTGTGGTCTTTTTGGAGTATGCGAGGCCTTGTTGGACAAAGTGTGTCACTTGTGGTCAGCTTTGAGTTTTCATAAGCTAATGCCAGATTCAGTGTCTCTCTCTTCCCAGTGCCTACCAATCTAGAGGTAAAACTCCCTGTTCTACATCCAGTACCATGTCTGCCTGTGTGCTTCCATGCTTTCTGCCACAATGATACTAGATTAAACCTCTGAATCTGTAAGGCAGCCCATTCCATTCCATTCAATCTTTTACATTATAAGGGTTGCCATGGTCATGGTGTCTCTACCCAGCATAACAACACTAACTAAGATGGGGGAATTACCTTTGGCTACGAAAATGTGAAATTAGGATAAGAAAGGAAGGAGGGTAAGAAGAAAGGAGGTGGATGTGTTGAAAGAGAAGGGATGGAGAAGTGAGAAATAAAAATATGTAATTTTTTCCCAATGTCAGCCAGCTCCACTTTAATGTATTTTAAGTTGGTTATTTTCTTCATCATTTTTTATTGAGGGGTTGTTTGTAATATTTTAAAATACAAGCTTTTATAATGGTCTCTCTAAAGTCTAAATATTATCCATAGAACAATCATCAAATTCTTAATCACTAAATAGAAAACTATGCTCAAACAACATTAAGGATTTGAGAGCACACATTTCTACCCAAGTTAACCTTGAGGTCTATATTTGAGTCTTCATTTCATGTTCAGTGACCATATACAGATTCTGTCTCTCTTCATCCCTTTGTAATCAAAATGGTGAACTCACAACATCACTAAAGAATTATACTATATAATTCTCAGAGAATTTAATACACTAAAACAAATTGTGGTTAAAACTGGAAGAATGGGATATAGCCTTTTTCAAGCTGATTAGACCATTGGGCCATCTATATCTATTCTGTAAGCACCCCACAGTACTTCTAGCCCACAACCAAACAATTGGGTTGGATGGAATCCTGGTCTATGTCATAATTTCTTTACTAGCACCACTGATACCATTGAAAAGAGACATAGCAGAAGACAGGACCAATTTATCTCAGGATAGCTCTTAACTCTTAGTCTAACTGTACTCTCCAAGTTGTCAAATCCTGATGTGGGAGTGTCATATATCAATCTATTGATTTCATTGGTTAAGTAATAAAGAAACTGCTTGGCCCTCATAGGTTAAAACATAGGTGGGAGGAGTAAACAGAATAGCATGCTGGGAGGAAGAGGAAGTGAGCTCAGACTTGACAGCTCTGCTCTCTGGAGCAGAGAAGCCATGCTCCAGTCTCCCGGACAGACGTGAGCGATGAAGCTCCAACCCAAGATGGATGTGGGCTAGAATCTTCCTGGTAAGCGCACCTAGCAGTGCTACACAGATGATAAGAAATGGGCTAAATTAATATGTGAGAATTAGCCTAGAAGAGGCTAGATAGAAATGGGCCAAGCAGTGCTTAAATGAATACAGTTTTTGTGTGTTGTTATTTCGGGCATAAGCTAGCAAGCAGCCGGGGTGCTGGGGACACAGCCCCGCCGCTTCCTATTTCAACAAGATCCTAAACACAGTAAGACCATTTATTAAGTGACACAAAATACATTAGTAGGCACCTAGTCACGTGACATCTCTAGGCCCAAATATTTTAAGCCACGAAAGAAGCTCATTGTATAATGCTTACTTTGTAAGGTTAATAAGATTAAATTATGTTATTGAAAGCACTTTGAAAATGGCAAAACTTAGTACCAATGAAGAAATGGTTATACCTTGAGACAGCTATGCCATGAAACAACATAGAATTATGACTCAATTTTATTTTTATCAAGATGAGTAAATGACATTAAATTAACAACCTCATTGAGCATCAATTTTATCATCTACAAAATGAAGTTAACCATATCAACTTCCTATCGGTGTCTTCCAATTCTCAAATTAAGCAAATGCTACATGAAGAAATAGCATGTCAGTGTTTTGTATTAAGAAAAATTATTTTGAATTAAAAAAGACATTTCTAAACATACCAGCAAGATTTCAAGGTCTCTTCTCAGGATGCCACAGTGTATATATTATTGTACTTGTCATAGAAAACTCAAAGCATCAACAGCCCTAATATAGGGGGGTTGAAGGAGAAATGACTTAGGGATTTCCTTATTTGGTCCCTAGTTGGAAGACACTGTGGTAGTTCCTCAGAAAACTGGAAGTCAATCTATCCTGAGACCCAGCTATACAGCTCTTGGACATATACTCATAGGATGCTCAATAATATCATAACATCGACACTTGCTCAACTATGTTCATAGCAGCTTTATTTATTACAACCAGGACCTGGAAACAACCTAGATGCTCCTCTACCAAGGAATGGATTAAAAAAATGTGATACATTTACACAATGGAGTAATAATAAGGACACGAGAAAATTTGAAGGCAAATGAGTACAACTAGAAAAAAAAAATCATCCTGAGTGAGGTAACCCAGACTGATAAAGACAAACATGGTACGTAGTCACTCATAAGTGGATATTAGCTATAAAATAAAGGCTAGCAGACCTAGAGAGACTACGCAACAGGGAATGTTCATTGGGGGGACACCCAGATCTTCCTGGGAAGGAGAAATAGAGATTTCATGTGTGAACTGAGGGCAGGTGGGAATGGGAACATGAGCCACTGAGTTGGGGTAGAGATGGAACAGAGTGAAAGAGTGCGGAGGAGCACTGCTGGGGGACATTTTAGGGTCAGGCAGAAGCCTGGAGTTGGGGAACCTCTCAGGAATCTAAGGGGAAGACCCCAGCTTAGACTGGCATTAATGGATAAGTAACCTGAACTGGCCATTTCCTGTGACCAGAGGAGTACCTGGCATAGAGAGGCAACAGAGAGACATCATCCAGCAACTGATGGAGGCAGACACAGAGAGCCACAACAAAACAATTGGTGGAGGTAGGGACTCCTGGGCAGGAGTAGGAGAAAGGAGTGTAGGAACCAGAGGGGTCCAAGATACCATGGGAAGGCTAGCACAATCAACAAACCTAACCTCGAAGGTGCTCACAGAGACTGAATCAACAACCACAGAGCTTGTATGAGACTGATCTAGGCACTCTGTATATACGTTACAGTCGTGTAGCTTGGTCCTCTTCTGAGACTCCTAATATTGGAAACAGGGGTTGTTTCTGACTCTTAATGGCTTTTGGGACCCTACTTCCCATAGGGCTTAACTTGCCCAACCTTACTACGTGGAGATGTTTATTCTTGCTGCAACTTGGTATTGATTGATTGTTTAATTGATACTCATAGTAGACCTGCCCTTTCCTGAATGAAGATGGAAGAGGAGGGGATTGAGGGGGGAGGAGGTTTGGGGCAGAGAGACTGAGAGACGATAGGGGGAGGTTGCAGTCTGGATGAAAAACAAATAAATGAACTTAAAAAATATGCTTAGCAGGGTGGTGGTGGCAGACACCTTTAATCCTAGCCAATCTCTGTGAGTTCAAGGCCAGCCTGGTCTATAGAGCAAGTTCAAGGACAGACTCCAAAGCTACACAGAGAGATCCTGCCTTGAAAAAACAAACAAACAAACAAAAAATACTTAATCCCTGATAATATAAGGCAACCTAGATAGTACATAAACTGATTTGTATAAAAAGGGGCATCCTTAGGAGTGAAAATCTTTGGGACTCAAGACATTTTATCATAATATCTATCGTGTTTTTCTATGGTATTAAAATTGTATACTTTGAGATAAATACATGGATTTTTTTGTTTTTCATCTGCCATAAATGTTGAAATAAAACAGTGGGCTGGAAATAAATCCTCAAATGGCCTAATAGTATTTTTGAACTTTTGTACTTTTTCTATTAGTTATTTTAATTTACTTAATAAAATATCTTTGTGTTATCCTCCCATACCTTTTACCATTTTTTGCTTACTAATTTATGTTGGGAAATATTTGCCATTAGTATTTGCAATGTTTAGTTTTATTATACATTTATTTGTTGGTATTGATATTGCTGCTGCTGGTGGTGGTGTTTTATGTGTATGTGTGTGTGTTTGCATGTGTGTGTGGGGGGGGCATGCAACAGAGTATGTGCTGATGTCAGAGGAAATTTTGTGGGAATCCATTCTCTGTCTTTATCATGAGCTCTGACTGCCATGCTTGGTAGCAAGAGTCTTAGTCCACTGAGCCTCTTGCTAGCTTGCAATTAACACAACATGTTTTTGAGATTTTCAGAGCATCCAGTTTAACCACACAAGTATAGCAGTCCTTGAAAGTCCATGGATAAGAGCTACAGATAATTCTCAGTATCGAGGTGATATGATTTAAGAGTTTAAATATAATATAAAACATTGAATTTGCTCTCAATAATTTTTTCAGAAATTCTAGGTAATGTGAGAGCCAAGTATCCATGATTAAAAGTTAAAAAGGATTCCTTAAAATGTAAAGTTCTCTACAGCTCAAAACTGAGTGTCTCTGTATTTGGTCCATAAAACCTGAAAACTGAAGCCCATTCGTCTCTCAGCCATTGGCTTGCTGCCGCTGGAAATGATATTGGTTCTGCATGACTTCTAACCCATCTACAGAACACTATGTGAAGAAGTTCACTCAAGATCCTAAGATGTACAATACACTAATCAACAGCCATATCTGTGATTAGATTACATTTTAAGAAGTTTATTGACTTATTTATTTTGAGGCAGGCTCTCACATTGTAACCCCGATTGCCCTCAGACTCAGTGGTTAATCCAGGCTGGGTTCAAGACCGTGATGATTTTCATGTTCCAACTTTTCTTGAATACTAAAGTTAAAGGCACATGTCACCACATCCATCTCAGAAAAGTATTTTTGATTGTATAAAAGCTTATGGATTTATACTTGTTCAGAAATAGAAATGTAATAATTTTAGACATGAGGATATACCAGTGGTGAGAGATAATTTTGGACTGATAATATAAAAATTAGGGGCAAGTAAGAACAAAATTGGCGATAAGCATTTGTATTTACAGTTTGCAAACCAGTGCCAAAGATTGATTTCGCTAAAAATTCCATTGAATGCTTTTAACCTATATCCTCCCAATCAATGACCACACTGACTGAGGCTAGTAGTGTGTGGCAATTCTACGTGACTTTGAATAGATGGGCTTTAAGAAAGCTGGTAAGTGAAGAAGACAGACTTGAGGATGTGTGAGCGCACATTTCATTTTCCTTCTGCCTCAGTTGTATCACGTGGGGCCTAGCACCAGATCTGGCAAAAGCCAGTGGCAAAAACATGAATTAAATTCTTGACTTACTAATGCTTATTTGTATGGCTCAGTATAACGGGGGTTATATCCTGTGCCACAGAAATCTGTTTTCTCCCTTTCTCACTTAGAGATAGTTTATCATTTATTAAAGACTATGAACTCCTGAGATCAAAGTCCTTGAGTAATCTTATCCTCACTCAACAGCAGGGTGATCAAGGAGAACCAACTTCGTTGGAACTTTGTGTCCTTGTTTGTAAGCGTAGGCTGTGACTATCTCCATAGCAGCCTTTCCTGAAGCCTGCTTAAGAGGTACACGGAACTGTATTCACAAGGACAGAATGCTCATCAAATAACTAAGTCTCTCCTGTCCTCATCCTGGACTTCTGTCCTGCTCATGGTGCCATGGGAATGTGATTGGTCCCTAGTGTAAGCCTGCTTGGGTTTCTACTGTTACAAATCCTAGTAAGACATCCATGAAGAACTATACATTCTAAAGCTGTGAAGGAAGATAGCCTGATTGGCAAGCTATGTAAACATATGTAAATGTCGGTATACATGCACTCCGTGTATTTGTCTGCTTCATCACATATCCGTGTTTGTAAAAGGTATAACGAAATGGAGCTTGCGTAGGATTTTAGGCTTCGATGTGAACTTGGGCTCCTCACCCGCGTATGTCGGCTTACTGTTTGGTCTGTAATACCACATTACTGTTTATGGTTAATAACACGATACAAGGAAAATTATAGTCACTCTCTATTTTCCAAAGCATTTACTAATCACCATCTGCTACACTGAATGTCTACTGTAAGTCTCCTAATTAGTCTAAAATATACATATTTTAAAGGTTGTTTTGAAAATGAAAAAGCGATTTTTAAGAACGTTAGACAACATCTTCAGTAATACAGTCGATGAAATCAGTCCTCCAGCCAGACCACGAATCCTTTTCCGTTTGTTATACACGCATTTCTTTTGTTGCTTCCTCCCCCTCTACGCTGGCCTTTCCTGCAGTAAATATATAGTACAGCTGAGTTGTGAAAACAGGCCCCTGTTTTCACGGTGTCCCTTCCACCCTCACGGAGCTCCTGCACTAGTATTAATCACTCACGTTTTCTTTCTAACCACATAAGAGTGCTTGATGTATTTATTAATGCTCAGGTGGGAAAATGTTAAAAGCAAAGGAGAAAACAGAGGTCAAGCAGATCCCGTGTAAACACCACTGCCTGTTCACCATTTGGCTACTTTATAGTAAATCAAATCCATTTTACATAATGAAGCTTGTCTTTATTATCCCATTATCGCCATCGTGGAAGGGAAATAATGTGTTGGCTTTAGTGTTAGGTCGTTTGTAATAATAAAAGGAGACGCAGGAAAATGGTGCACGCCTTGCATGCTTTTTAAAATCGGCTCCCTTTGTTGCTCTACACTTTTTTAAAACTATTTTTTTTTTAAAGAAAGTATTAGAAGACTGTGTTTTTATTGCCCTGATGCCTTTAATCGTGCATACTGTGAAACCAAGCTGGATACCTGATTGATGCCATTTCTACCTGTCTCAGAAGATAATGATCAAGCGCGAGGGGTCTGTTCTCCAGGTGATACATGCACGGAGCTCCCATTAATGTTAATGGGAATCCTGCAGCTAAGCACAGTGACTGGAGACAAGAGGCTGAAGGTGTGGTGTGTCCATTAATACGTTTTTTTTTCTCCAGAGCAGCTGGTTGGAACATAAGTAGTTTGCACTCCTTTGGAATTGAATGATCAAACGTAGTTTTAAAGTGCGGTTTGTGAAAGATACACAGATATAGTCAGAAGAGGCTTCATAAAGTACAATTAAGCATAATTTTATTGGATATTCTTATGAAAGGCTTGCTTTATTTTAAAGAATGTATTAATAATTGATATTGAATGTGGCCTTTTAGAAATCTATATTTTTAGATAATTTGTTAGTATGTAAAAAACACAGACTTTAAATTTAACAACAAAAACAAGGCTGCGGTTAGGAACTATGATGACAGAAATTGACTAAAACATAGACAAGAAGAAAAGAGGAAATATATATAGAAAAGACAAAATTTCATATTTTGGCAGATTTATAGATTGAAATATCCAAGAGATAAAAAAGCATGTATATAATCACACACATATATACATACATACATATATATGCATATATATGTAATTTTTGAAAATGATCCCCATACAAAACATTACGCATCTACTTTGTATTCTATTCTGTTACACTCACTGAAGGCTAAGCATTATTTTATATACTTGGGTTTTGTACTGATAGATTTTGTTATGATTTTTATGAAGTTGTTCTCTAGAGGAATTGGTTACAAAGGAGAAAATAAGATTAGAAATATCTATGTCTATCACTGAATTTCTTTGGATAGAAACTGACACTCAGATAGAAACATTAATGTGTTGATTGCTATAAAGATAGCTAGTGTCAGAGAGAGGACTCAAATACTAGACCCATATGTAGTGATGCACTCTCTAAATACACTGAAATCCTAGGATCTGTGCTCCTAACACAATTTTGCATATATAATAAAGAACCACTAATAACTTATTTTATTAGCTAATTAGACCAGGTGTAGTGGCATCCACCAGTAATGATGGATTTGAGGATAATAAGGCTATACGATCATAAGCATGAAGTTATTCTGTATTATGATTTTGGTATGGGAATGTTGTTAAGGAGGAGATCCCTGGTCAAGTATGCGCAAGCCAATAATATTATCCTCAGCATCACAAACACACAACATGGTTCTTTCCAAAGCCTTTCTCCCAGAAGACTCTGCACTATGAAAATAAATCAGAACAGTATGAAATGAGGGGAAAATTTCACAACTCTGCTAACTATTCAATGATTGTATGACTCTGAACTTAAGAAATATAACTCAATTTAAGAATTCATTAAATAATAGTGTTTTATTACCTTAAAAGTTTCAAAATTGCACTTTACTTGCAGTTAAGATGGCCCAACTTACAACAGATCATAGACTTGGGCTGCTACCAAACATAATTCATAATGCTATCAAATGTAGAACCTGAGGTGAGGATGCAGCCTTGGGGTAGGATGCTCAGTAGCATTTATGAGGCCTGAAATCTGATTCTTAGCACCATAAATGAATTAAAAATTAACCCAACTTTGATGTGAGGGACTAGACCTTTAAAGAAGAGGCTGACTGTTAATGAGTTCTTGGGCAAGAGCTATATCACCCAAAGCAACATGTCAGAGTGAGATGGTTGACCAGAGTAGGGAAATGGCAGCAAGAAATGGGAGTAAGAGGGAAAACAAACACTTTTTAAAGATCCATAGGCAACCTAGATACCAGTATATTCAAACACAATCTATAAAAATATATGTAACTAACATTGAAAGAAACATTTCACGAGGTGGAGGGTTCATTAGGTAAATTAGAGTACAGTAATTATCAAATTATACTATAAAACTTTGAGGTAATGTAGTTAAAAATAAGAACAAAATGCATGTTCAAAAATAGATAGAGGGCACGTAAAAAGGAAAGTCTGAAATTTGTGTATTCAATTCTTGGAGAAGAAGAAACAGAAAATGGGGGCTGTCATGACTTTAAAAATTAGCAAATCTTAAAGCCACAGCAAGATATGTCATTATAATTTTATGTTAGCAATATAAATTTATATTAGCAATATAACTTGCTAAGGACAAAGACAAGCAGCCAGCATTAATACTGGTAAATATGCCAAATTCTGACCTAGGGTACAACACTGAGTTTGTTCTCTTGCTTTTCACTTTTTATTTTATTTATTTATTAATTTATTTATTTATTTATTTATTATTTATTTATTTATTTATTTATAAAAGATTTCTGTCTCTTCCCTGCCACCGCCTCCCATTTCCCTCCCCCTCCCCCAATCAAGCCCCCCTCCCTCGTCAGCTCAAAGAGCAATCAGGGTTCCCTGCCCTGTGGGAAGTCCAAGGACCACCCACCTCCATCCAGGTCTAGCAAGGTAAGCATCCAAACTGCCTAGGCTCTTGCTTTTCAAAAGAAATTGTGGAAGCAAAAAGACATCAGCACTAATTGTTCAAAAACATTTAACCAATAAATAAACATAGCTTACAACCTCTATTTCTTTCCCATAACCAGAGAAAAAAATTCCTGAAAGGAGTGAGCCTTATAAAGACAATTTTCAAAATATTAAAAGCTGAAAATATCTCTTTAGAAGAATAGAAGCAATGGAAGGACTAAGGAGGATCATGAAGAATAAAGGTCTGGGATGTACATGTGGAACACAGGAGGGCAGAGAAAAAAATGGAAATCAATCCATCAGGGCAAATCCTAAACAAAGGTGACAGAAAAAAATGAATCATTAATTGAAAGCTTGACTAAACTGAAGGCCAAATCCATTAGAAGTGAAGAAAAGGGAAAAATAACTTGAATGGAAGTTTCAGAATTATGAAGGTCACCCCAGCATTTTATTTTGCATTATGTTTTATCAAGAGATAATTATGAATACATGCAAATAGCCATAAATTGCCATCAAGTGATTGTTCTCTGGGGTCGAAAAGGTGGCTCAGCTTTCAGAACCCATGCTGTTCTTCTTCTAGGAAGCAAGGTTCCCAGCAGCCTGGGCAGGTGGATCACATCTGATTGTCATTCCATCTACAGAGCATCTGCTGTCATTGCCTCCAGGGTACCACACACATGCACATTCACATACCTATCTTCATATAAACACATAATAAAAACTAATAACTGAAATAGTGTCCAGAGACTCTTAAACTAGACTCCTCAACCAGGACTAGCTGTCATGGTACAAGAAGGTCCCATGCAAACTTTCAAAGGAGGAAGGCAACGAGCAGTCCTACCCAACTATGACACCTATGACAGAGTAGTGGCATGTTGGATGGTAACCAACAGATCTCTAATTGAATTCACGATCTCATCAACAAAAGGGAGACCATGGTTGGTACTAGAACGGTCAGCTATGAAAAGACGTATACAGGCTTGTTATTACTAAATATAACCTGTTATGTTGTTTTACAAACATAACAGGTTATATTTAGTAATACATATGTGTATGAATACACATATATGTATGCAATTACAATTAGTAAAAAAAGAGGTTGTGAGTCTGAAAGAAAGTAATGAGGAGCAAATGGGAGAAAATAGAAGGTAGAAATGTTATAATTAAACTACAATCTCAAAAGGAAAGAATGTTTAAAAACGGAAAGAAAAATAAATTATTAGAAGGTTGTTCCCCTGAACAGACAATACAGAGAAATAAATGATAACAAAAATTTTAAAAGGTTTATGGCAACATATTTAAACATTTTCTGTAAACTTAGGCAATTGAAAATAAAACTAAGATGCCATTAATAGCTACATTAAACAAACATTTGTTAGAAATACATAAGTCCTAAGATGTGAAATTAAAAAAAACATTTAAGAAACTAAGTTCATAAAGAACCTTGTGGAACATTATGTGTGTGAACTAAAATGTCAATATTAAGAATTTTATATTTTCTCACAAACTCACCATTTCAACACAGTCCAACTACAAAACCTACATACCAGCAGGGGAGAATATAGATGGTGGAAATAGGGAAGGTATTTAAAGGATCAACTGGCTTTTGGCAGATTTACAGTAATTATTAGACAGAAAAGAAAAATCTTAGTAAATGGAATCCTTGGAAGCCCATACAAATAATAAACAAACAAACAAATAAGCAAATACATAATAAAAGGAAATGTTCAACCTCGGTCGTATGATTTCTAAAATTATTTTGGGTACGACTCCAACGACTTCTTTGCACCACGCCATGTGGAGGAACTCAGTCAAACATGGTCCCGGGAAATTATTTTGATATGAATTATAGAACTAAACCTTATCTAGGTTTCATCTTGAAGAAAGCATAACAAACTATAACGTCATACTATGCAAAGAATATATATATATTATAAAAGTAATAGCTTTGAAATTTATCAAAATCAAAATTCAGCCTACAAATTGCTGGTAGGTAGATTACGAGGAAAGATATTCTCAACATTACCCTCTGACAAAGAATACACCCTTCAGGGAAGAGATGAAGAAAAGTAACATGGGAAATGATGGAAAATTTTAAATGGGCAAATGATTGTGGGTGCAAGGACAAGAAAAGTCTACCCAAACTGTTGAGCATAGACAAAGATACGCAGAAGAGTCATTGGGAGATTCATGAAACACACTCTGGAACGGATACGTTAAAACCACGGACATACAAAATATTATAAGGGTCCCGTGCAAACTAGCACTCAGACGATACTGGTTGGTTATAAAGGAATTGTTTTACAACTTTGAGCAGCAGTGCAATGGCAATTTTACTCCTAGGTATTTCACACAAGGAATTGTAACAAATGTCTACAAGAAATGTGAACAGCCATTTTCATTACAGTTTTGCCTGTGATATAAACAATATGAAGCAAGGCAAGCAGAGGGCAGAAAGGGAGTGGATAAGCAAAAGGATCATTTACATGCAAATACAATCAGCCCTAGAAGCGGCTACTGTATAAATACAGAGGAATTTCAAGTCATGCTGAAATAGTACAAATGAATGAGTTTATTTTTGCTAAGATTCCACTCAGATAAAATTTTGTAAAGAACTCATTTGAAGTGGAAGTAATCAGGAAAAAAGGTTGTTATTCATGATGTTATCAATTCAAATAAGCATGAGATGTGTGTCTGGAGATGTGTTAGGGTTATGGAGATAACTGTACTATAAAACTTTTATATTTTCTACAAATTATGCTCAAATGAATAAAAACAATTTAAATCCTGAGAAGATTTCACTGAATCACGGTAATTAAAAAGGCAGTGTCACTTTTGTGATGATATTCATACTCAGTTTTAAGGCAGGATAACTTTTCTGGATGAGGGGGTGGTTTGAAAATTTTAAATGAGCAGAGTAAAATCAAAGAAAGATAGTTCATTATTTATATTTTTCCTCTTATATGTGCAAAAAACTAGATAAGCACTGACCACAAAAGCAGAACTGAGGAGTATTCAAAAACATGATGCTATCCACCAAATAATATTTTAAAACACCAGAAGTGCCAGAAGGAAATGTCCATTCGTTGCTGAATTCTTTCTAACATTTTCTTATATAAACTTGCTTTATATCGATATAATCTAAGTGCAGGCTTTGCTTAGCAAGCAGTTTTTAAATCATGCCATAATGTTGCAAAAATTTAGCGTTTTATAAACCAGGAAAAGTGTCACATACTTTTAATCTCTGTATCAACAGGCAAATCTTTGTGAGTTTGAGGCCAGCCAAGGCTAAGCAATGAGACCCTGTGTCCAAAATTTTTCTTTTCTTTAGGTGGGGTAGTTGGAGGGAAAAAAGGACAAAATTATATATTCAAAAATTATTTAAAATATTTAAAATGTATTTTTAAAATAAGCACATCACTGTTATTTTAATGGTTATATAATGTTCTAATGAATAAATCATGTAGAAATATATGCTTGCCTGTTCGCTCCCTACATAGTCTTCATCTTTGTATCTCCCAGATAAATTAATTCTGTTAGCAATGACCTACTTCATTTCCAGCAATTTTACTTGTATTTAAGCCTGTCTTGTTTAATATGTGCATTGCATACGACTGAAAGTTTTGTTTCATAATTGCCCAAAACATTGTTTTCATTTCTAACTAGTACAATAGTATTCTATATGTTTAGCACTTTATAAATAACATAGAATTGAATGCTGTAAGCTAAGTCAGAAACGTAAGCTTAAATCAATTATATATTTGAAGAAATGTGTAAGAGAAGGTACAATATTCACATTTGTAGACTTGCATCAATTCACAGTAGACATATGAGTAATTTTCTAGGCATAATTATGCAATAAATAACTATAAGCTCAGCATTCAAGTATGGAATGTGACCAGAGTTCTACTTAAGAAATCAGGTTTTGATGAGTGAAAGATGAAAAGGCCTGAGGTCAAGTTTCAAAAGACTAATATTATTGAGAAAGACACAGAATACGATGTTTATGAATATGGCAATGTGAATACGTGCAGAGATATCCAAGGTTTCAAGAGAGGCAAGCATTGTCAGATTAATATTTGTGGAGCAGTATTTTGCTGGTTATGTGAAGTAGATTGGAGTACACATACTTGTCGAAAGACCCAATTAGGAAGACATGGGCTGTTTGATATAGGATAGTATTTGACATGTGTGATGCTGAAAGACTGATAAGGAAGAAATGGAAATGATGACCAAAGAATTTTTAATTGACTGGTTGAGATTAAACTCACAATATACGCATACATGAGAGAGGAAGAGCATCTTAAAAATAGTTTTGAGAGTGACTTTTATTCACAGAATCATCAGAACTCAAACTGTAGTCTATGTATCTTGGAGAGAAAAGGTCTGAGAAAAGGGTAACACGAGATGGAATACGTGTGTGCTTCAGGAGAGATGTGGTAGGATTGCAAATTCAATGCCAGTCTGCATTACACAGCAAATCTAGATCAAGGTGAGAGACACAGTAAGATCCGGCCTTAAAAACAAACAAATCCTCCAAAACAAAAACAAGCAAACAACCAAAAAAAAACCAGATAAAAACAACAAAACAGATAAACAAAAAGAAGAGAATTCCAAGGAATCCCTACTAAGAAAACAAGGCAGGTAGAAACAGATTAAGATGTATAAATATACTTGGATAAGTTAGTACTTCTAGGGAAAACATTTAAATAATGAAATATTCTTAAAGCTTAAATAACACTCTTATTATTTATTTTAAGCATGCTAATTTAAGGCATGTAAATTTAATTCACTTTTCAGGCAATTTAAAGAAGGCTGATTTCCATCGTCTGAGAGAGACATGTGTCAAACTGGCCATGAAAACACCTTGAGAGCTGACATCTTATCACATCAGCCTTACCTCTCTCTTGGAACCTTACAGTAAATGATTTACATGCCATCCATGGGGTGAAGCAGGACCTAGAATAGTAAACACAGCACAGATTTTACAGATCAAGCTGGACACATTATTTCCTGAGGCCGCGAAGATAAGCTGCCCATTAATCCAATGGTATGGGACATGTGATTCACTTATACTTATTTTTATTCAAACATCATAATGCAAAGCAAATTTTTAAATTGCCCTACACATTTTAAAATCAATCAGTCATAATGTTTTGAGTCATTACAAGCGAGAAGTCATGGCAACAGAGTGATAGTTTTTTACTGTCCAGATAAAGAAGAAAATTGCTAATTCACCTTTTTCTGTGTAACAGTCAGCTGCTTGCCTGAGGTCTCAGTGCCTCCACTTCATTTAACATAAAAAAGTATAAAATTGACATATAAACATGCCTTGGAAGAACCACTCATAATAATAATAATTATTATTATTTCAAACTTAGTAAAAGCTTTGCAACTAAATATAAGACACCTAAATAGCAGTGTTCTTTTCTAAGTAAGTGTGGTAATTTATGTGTTATTACAGAAGGCTATAATTGGCCTTAAAAGTTTTTTTATGTGAAACTTTTTCTGACAGTCTTGAATAAGCCAGAATAAAATGTAATTATAAAATGCATTAAGTAATTAAGATCTTAATAAAGTATCTATGGAATTATAAATCAGTATTATATTTTTTTCTCTAACTCACATATGACAAATTGCATGCAAACATGTTAAGGGAATCTTTTGAAGAGCTTATATTTGGAGATACTTATTTGAAGATACTTGTCTACATGTTATTAAAATATAGACCGTATCTTCACAAATGCTATTTTCATAGCTCTGTTGGCAGCAGTTAAGCCATTTTACTTTAGATGTTTATTTGATTTCTTTTTATGGGTTATATTGTCTGCTCTAGAGCTTCATGTAAACAGAACCATATTATAAATCTATACATGATTCTGTGATTGGCACCTGCTATTCCATGTGCTTCAAAGACTAATTTATGATGTTGGGAATCATAGCTTGCTCTTTCATATCATGGGTAGCATCCTTTCTAAATAAATGCAGTAGACTCTGGATACTACTTAGATTCCTAACAAGGCTACTGTGAGTGCTATTGTTTTTCTTTCTATTGGATAAATGCACAGAGGTATAATTTTGCTGATCTGTAATGGAGGTGCCTGTTTAATGTAAGAAATGAACAATTTCTTTTCTAAAGGCCCCAACAAACACTATTCTTTTCAGAAAAGAATTCTAGTTTCTTCACATATACTGCCCCCAAATCTTGGTGGCTTCTTATATGATAACTTTAGCCACCAGTCACCATAGTAGTAACATATTAATCTCCCTATTGCCTTTTCCTCTCATTATTATATTTTATTTTCAGTTTTGTCTAAAGGCTTTATTAATCTATAATGTGTGTCCTGTGAAGTATCAGTTTAACATTGTGCACTTTTATTGGATTTTATCTTTCTATTATTGAATTGTATTCTCTCTCTGCATATATATGAATACACACACATCTATGTATAAGTATACATATATATGTACACACACAGAAGAATTTGCTATATTCCAGTCCCAGTAGGGTCTGCAACAAAGGCAGCAAAAAAGTGGTTACAGCCAGTTCCTAGATGGAGTATAAGGTCTAGCCAGTGGAGTGTTGGAAACTCATAACATCAAGAGAAATAGATAGTTTTGGTGCATTAAAAAACAATTATTATATGTATTCTTTTAATATGTGTATATTAGCCTTTTAACTTTCAATTGGCACACAGCAACCCATATAACCACAGAGATGTAGAGAGTAAGGGACTAGGGGATGGGATCTATTTCCCAAAGAAGGAAAAATAGAGTATATAGTTATGGAGAGATGAGGGATACTGAAGAGGAAAGATTAGAATAGAAGGGGTAAGAAAGAGGGTAAAGGAGAATATATAGGGAAGGGCAATTAACATTAGGATCATGTGAGAGGTCACATGATAAACTTCTAACTACAAAAGTTTCTTACAATGATTGCATTTTTAAAAGAATTTTATGGAGTCACCAAATAACAGGGAAGACAATTCTGCAACTACAATACTGTAAAACTTGCCACCAAACAAAACCTCTAGTGCTAGGAATAGGTTACAACTACTTGAGTTGTAGGCCAAAGGGTTCTCTTGGACATCTTTAATCACCTCAGCTACTGACAAACTATTGTTTGCTCTCCACAAATTGATGGGGAGGCCTACCTGCTACAGACAACACTTATCATTTCATTGAACATAGAAAGTGTATCCGGTGCCTAACTAGAGTCTGACTTAACTCCTCCTAACTAGCTTTCATAGTTCTGGAAGAGACCAGAGAAGAAAGGCAACCGCCAGCCCAGTGACAAACCCTGCAATCTCAAACAGTGATGTGCATACGTGATGCACTGGTGCAATAGTGGCATAAAGATTGGAGGAGTAACCAACCCCTCTTTGGTTGGATTTGAGTCCTATTCTCTGAGATGTTTTCTATGCCTGACACTCTCCAAGTGGCAAAAACTCATCCTAAATATGTCATAGGGGAAACTAAATGCTATTGTTGTATTAAAGGAATAAAATGTAGCAATGAAACGACTTTTAAAAACATTTTGCTATGCCTATAGATCAGTGCCTCACTCAACAATCATAAGATAAGTTCCCTCTTGCAGAATATGGGAACTAACACCGAGACCCATATTGGCAATGTGCATAGAGTGAGAGATTTTGCATCACTCAGTCTAATAGGATGTCCATATCAATCCTCCCCTTTCAGGACTCAGGGAGGATTTTAAGAGTCAATGGGGATGAACAACACTAAAGAACAGTCTTCTAGATACAACAGGACTGACACTCACAGTGACTGTGGTGTGCATGCACTGGGGCAGTGTGGTCAGGACCTGCACAGGCTGAAGCCAGACAGGGTCCCAGCACTGAGAGAGGAAGTGAACACGGGTTCCAATCTCTATCTAAGAAGCTATATCCAAATGACAATCAATCATGACAGAAAAGTTAGTCTTCTACAATGGAGTCTCCCTGGGTATATTAACCACACTTAAAGGCAGACCTCATGCTCCCAGTAGAGGGGAGACACAAAATGAACTCAATGGTTTTATTGTAGACTATTTTTAAATATTTCTGTCTTTGGGAATTCTTTTGTCTTAATGGTCTTTCTTTCTATACTGTAATTTCTAATTTTGGTTTTTATGCTTTATTCACTATGTGTATGTTCCTTGTGCTTTTTTCTTCTTTCTTTGTATGTGTGTGTTTATGTGTGTGCGCATGTGTGTGTACATGTGAGATTGAGAGAGAGAGAGAGAAAGAGAGAGAGAGAGAGAGAGAGAGAGAGAGAGAGAGAGAGAGAGGTGGAGTTAGGTGGGTGAAGGGTGGAAGGATCTGGAAAAACGTGGAAGAAGAGAAGCCATGATCAGAATATATTATATGAATAATTTATTTTCAATAGAAATATATATGCAAAAAGAAAGGTTATATTTATATATTTAGAAAAATTTTCACATATATAACAAGAAATAGAGAAAAAGAAGTCGTGAATTTTAAAATAAGTAAGGGAGACAAGGAAGGGATATAAAGCAAGAAAGGGAAAGAAAAATGATTTACTTACAATTTCAAAAAAATAAAAATTATAATAAAAGGAATTGTTAGTAATATATAAACATTTATTGTATATACTTTAAATTACACACACACATACATATACAGAGAAAGAGTGAGAGGGCACCAGTTATGAATTTTTCACTTTTCTCTATTTGCAGTTGCTGTTTACCTCTCTCTCTCTCTCTCTGTGTCTCTCTGTCTCTCTCTCTCTCTGTCTCTCTCTTTGTGTGTGCATGCAACAATGTTTACAGGTGTGTGCATGCAGTGTGTGTTTGTTTACAGGTGTGTGCATGCAGTGTGTATTTACAGGAGTGTGCATGCAGTGTGTGTTTACAGGTGTATGTATGCAGCATGTGTTTACAGGTATATGCGTGCAATGTGTGTTTACAGGTGTATGCATGCAGTGTGTGTTTGCAGGTGTATGCATGCAGTGTATGTTTACAGGTGCATGCATGCAACGTGTGTTTACAGGTATATGCATGCAGTGTGTGTTTACAGGTGTGTGCATGCAGTGTGTGTTTAAAGGAGTGTGCATGCAGTGTGTGTTTTCAGGGTATGCATGCAGTGTGTGTTTTCAGGTTATGCATGCAGTATGTGTTTTATTAAAGACCTTTGTTTATTCCTGGGTGCAAAGATAGTTTTCCACTTTCCTTTAGGAAGATTTAATTATTCAGTTTCACTTAGTTCTATGATACATGGTTTTCAATTTAAAGTTTTTAGTGATTTTAGGATTTTATACATGAGGATGGTCTTTACATCATTTTCACTCTTCAACTTCTCCCACTTCTTTTCGAATTCAAAACCGCTTCTTCATTAATTATATATATATATATATATAATAAAACATAAACACATATATATCTAACTGAGTTCATTTGCTATTGCTCACCTGTGCATGTGTTTGTGACTGACCAATTGGGATTAAAGTTTTGAATTCAGCTGTGTATGTATGTGATATAAATAAAGGTTTAATTTCACCGGGCACTTTCATACAAGCTCTTCTATCTGTGTTTATCGTAGAGACCAACTCTTTCCCTATTGTATTGTTGCCTTGAAATGGTTGCTTAATACTTGTGACAGACACACAAATTAAGTTATTATTTATAAAAATTATTTGAGTGTTTCTAGGACATTTGTATTTCATATAAATTTTTAGAGTTAACTATAAATCTCTACAACAACATGCTACAATATTATTAAGGATTATAACTCTGTGGACATCTTTGGAAAGAGATCATTTCTTTATAATAACAACCTTTCCAATTCACCAAATATTGTATCTCCATTATCTGGGCATTCTTTACAAATAAATTCTCTTTGTTCATATAAACCTTTAATTTTAGCACTTTCTTTAATTTTACTAGATAGCGTTCTCTCATTTTTAAGGTCAAATTTTCAATTAAATATTTCACGTTTTTATTTTTTCTATAGCTAGTTCTAATCTTTAAAATATTTCTATTGTCTACTGCCAATGGGACTTAAAAATCTTGATCAGATTATGTTACTTCTCGGTTAAAAGCCTCTGATAACTTTCCAGCTCATTTAATGTGATCTAAAGCCCTTCCATGCCATAAAAGATTTAGCCCACAAAGCCTGCTCATTCTATCCTACTAACCTCCTTGCCTTTCTCTCACCATGCCAGACAGGTTGGCTTCCTCGCTTCAGCAAACCAGCAAGTCCTACACCACACTGCTTTGCTTGTGTTTCCTCCAAAATCATTTGCTCATTTCCTGTGATGCCTGCCCTCCACCCTGACAGTTCTTATATGGAACACTCACTCCAAACCATGTTGCAGGTTCTCTATCTTTCCTCTGCCCACATTGTCAGGATTCTGTTCATAGTACTTAATAGCATCTCATGCCCTTTATTTACTGTTTTATTTCCTCTTTTGCCAGTTTTGCTATCAGTATGTGAAGAAAGGAATTTTAGTTCAACGGTGTATTTGTGAGTTCCTCTGGCATGTTATGGTTATGGTTGGTACTGTGAATATTAGAATAAATGATGTCAAGGTTCAATAAGGGTATTTACTACAGTGGTAAGCAGAAACAAGACTGCTGGTGGTCATTCATTGGCTAGGAAGTGGACGAAACAGTAGCCAACAAATACTTCTTGGGCAAGTTTTTCTCTTAGACCATCCGATTCAGTGAGGGCCACATGAGGAGGTGGTAGCAGGGTAAATTTTGTTGCTTAAAATGTCAGAGACTTAGCATACCCACTCCACCAGAACATGCCTTCTAACAGTGTGACTCCCTTTGGGAGCCAATTTCTTTTAAACCACCACTGCAGCCTATATTAAAGCCATACACACTGGCAAATCAGAAAACAGAGTGTTCAAGACCTGGCACCAGGATAAGGTACAATTCTCAAGGCGCTCTCAATGATCCACTTCCACCAGCCAAGTCCTGTCTCCTGAAGTCACCAGAGCCTTCAATTTGTGCCAGGAGCTTGGGGACAAGTATTCAAAATGGGAATTTGTGAAGTACATTTTAGATTCTATTTATAACATTCAGGATTCCAGAGTCTCTCATGCATGGCTTCTGATTGGATTCTAGAATACTCCTTGGACAAAAAGATTTTTGAAGCCCATGCCTGAAGTTTGTGAACTACTGTTCTCTATTTCAAATTTGTAGTTTCACAGTGGTTTGCTTTCTCTACATACGTCTGTTTCTGATGACCTATGCATGTTTATAAAAATCCGTTGCAGACAAGACATCACACCATGTATAGTACAAACTATGAAAGATGCTGGCTAAGTCTTTTCCTCAAGTGGCCTACAGTCTGGGAAAACTGAGGGGCACAGATGTGGCAGGTTATCTAGTTATATTAGGCATCTGAGATTATTTCTGCCTGGGAAGACTGGAAAAACTCCTTAATAAAGACAGTTTAGAATCTCAAACGTAGCATTGAGGGTGCTTGGTTTCTGAACTTCAAGCATAAAATAGTTAAAACAAGCAATGTTTCATATGGAAAAACAAAGGGTTGTACACTGAAACCTCTAAAACAAGCCGTATTAGCTTCAATGATGACAGAAATTTTGATAGGATTTATTCTGTCTTTTACAATAATACAATTACTGAAACAAGATTTAAAGTATACATAGTTTATCTTAGTTGTATTGAGACATAAATATGATTTTCAAAAAAATACTTAGCAATTATGTCTTTTACCAGTTTCCTTAAATTGCTTCATTTTGTAAGTCTGATTCATGAATTTTCTGAATATTTATTTGAGCTTTTTCTTAAAAAGTGGTTAACATAACTCCCCATGTTCCTGTGTAATTTGGAGTTAAATTATTTCACTGGGTTAGAAGTCTGTGATAATGATACTGAGCTAATTAGTTTGTTCACCACGTTAAAGTAGGTGGCTTCATTTGTTTTCTATCCCAAATTGCTCTCCAGTGACCATTTTGAAATTGCATGACATTTTGCACAAAGATATCCTGACCAGGAAGTACCACCTTGGTGGAGTCTATAACCTCTACCCCAAACTGTAACTGTGCTTCTGCTTTGTGAAACTGTTGTAGTTATGCAACGATCGCCTGCTGACTACGGGTAGTTTCCAGGGCGCCTGTTTTCTTTTTTCTTTTTCTTCATCAAGACAGTGTTTCTCTGTGTAACCTTGGCTATCCTGGAAATAACTCTGTAGACCAGTCTGCCCTCAAACTCAGGGAGTCTCAGGCCTCTGCCTCCTGAGGCAGCCTCTTTTCTATGGGACCTATCACAGGCTCCTGATTACCAGATACTGTGGTTGAGTCCAAGGTCAGTGAAGACATACTTTCACATATGAAAAGTTCTTGAAATAACTTTGTCGCTTGAGGAATTCCATGACCTATTTATCTGAGTTTCATAGTGTAGTTATAACTTAGAACATTTTTATAATGTGACATTTGATAAAATGTTTCTAACATTTTTCTCTTATAAATTTATTTCCCCACTTAAGTTTTATTTCTGATTGTACTGAACTCCCCAAAGAGTATCCCTCTCGCCCTCAGTGAGTCATACACTTCTCCTCCAGAAGATTACTTACATTTTTCTTTGTCATTTTTTGTTGAAATCTGCCTGGAAATACCTGAGACATTTGCAAATATTTCCAGGAAATGTGAATATTGTCTCCCTTTTAAAATGGAGAATGACATGTAATACAAAGTTTCAAGCCTAATTTTTCCCCTTTTGGTAATGTATTTTCCAGTTCGTTTTGTGCCAGTGTGCATAAAGAGTACTCGGTGTACATAGTTGAATTTTTGCTGGTGTTTTGTTTCTGAAAACAAAGTCCTAAGCTGGTGGCACCTAGGCTATGTTCCTCTCAGACAACAATGCATTGTGAATGTGCTCATGTAGGACTGCGTTTGTCAGTCCTATAAGTTCCTGGTGTAATAGGAAATGTAAAATGCTGCAGGTTCCCAACTGGCTAGAGTGGGCGGTGGGCCATGAGACCACATAGCAGGTCCCAGAGGTGGTAGCAGGCAGAGGGTAATGGGTCCAAGAGCAGCCAGTCCCAGGCAGAGATGGTGCAGTTCCCCAAGTGGCTGCAGTGGACTAGGAGGGGCAGTGAGTCCAAACAGGGAGCCATGTGGTGGGTGAGAGACCTCGACAGGGCAGCCAGTCCCAGGAGAAGAGACAGATGGATGGGCAATCCACAAGACCATGCTGCAGGTCTCCAAAGGTGGCTGGTCCCAGGCAGGGAGCCACCTGTTGGGCAAGAGACAGGGACATGGATAGGCACACCATGCAGAGTGAGGTTGGATATTTATTTAGTGGGTTATGGAGGGGAACCAGAAGAAGAGGAGAGAGAGACAGAGACAGAGAAACAGAAAAGGGGAAGGGGAGAAGTGAGTGAAGGGAGAGATGGAATCTGCCTCTTTGAGAAGGAGACAGAAAAGAAGGGACTCAGGCTTGCGTCCCCAGACTGGGAGAGAGTGGGCATGGTTTGTCTCTTAAAGGGACAGAGCACACCATTACACCTGGTGAGATTTATTTATTTATTTATTTATTTATTTATTTATTTATTTATTTATTTATTTTGGTTTTTTGAGACAGGGTTTCTCTGTAGCTTTGGAGCCTGTCCTGGAACTAGCTCTTGTAGACCAAGCTGGCTTCAAACTTACTGAGATCCACCTGCCTCTGCCTCTTAAGTACTGGGATTAAACACGTGCACCACCACTGCCCAACCAGTTTTCAATTCTTATAGCTAATATCAAGTCACATTACACCTGGCTTCTATCTGTCTATTATCTCCCTCTTCCTTCCTTCCTTCCTTCCTTCCTTCCTTCCTTCCTTCCTTCCTT